>JBAMHX010000027.1:3798222-3810445 GCA_037177515.1 Pseudomugil tenellus | reverse complement strand
TGGTTCATTTATATGCAGAAATGTCCATGAGGTGCTTTGCATTGACCATTTATAGTAGAATGTGGGCGTGTAGGAGGCGGGCTAGCAGCAAAATTCACTTGCGCAAGCTTTCAGGCAGAGTGTGAATTATAAAGGGAAAATTGCTTGCACCTGTGTGCACGCACGGTTTTATAAATCAGAATATTTTGTTGCTTGCTCTGGATTCTTGGCGGACGTCCAATTTTAGTAAGAATCCTACGCAGAGTTTTATGTTAAAGCACCCTGTACATTTAACTGTTTAAAGAAGTGATTTACCTGAGCTGTGAGATATAAGGCAGACACTGCAGGAATATCCTCACTTCACTCTCTTCAATAGAGCAGCTTGTCAGCTCCACTGGTTTCTTCTCTGATTGGAGTTTCAGCATCTCCAGGAGGATGGAGGTCTTTCTCTCCGAGAGCTTTATGGACCAGACTGGAGGTGACTGGAAAACTGGCTGTAATGATGGAAGGAGACTCAGACCAGTTTTAATCTCACAATCCTTCATCTGGGAGAACAGATCCAGCAGGAAACAACACTGATATTTCCTATGTTTGTCTTTTAAAGGGAATGTTTGATATGAGCAAACTGATGACAACATCTGCACCATCTTCTCTCCTGTCTGCTGATCTCTTTCTGCCGTTGCACAGAACAGCTTCAGAAAGAATCCAATATGTTCTTGAAAATCTGAGTAACAATAATGCAACCTGGAACAATAGAAAATAAATATTTAGTGAGGATTTAATCTCTGCTGCAGAAATAAATCTACACATTGCTGATGGTTCCCATCCAGTTCATAATGAACTTCCATGTTTAACTAATCATATTTTTAATTTCACTGAAAAGGGATAAATTAAGTATGTTTCATTACATTCAAATCTTTGAGCAGTGCAGGTGAATGGTGATTATAAATGTCACACAAACATGGATATTGTGAATGAAACTGATGAAGGGTTTTGAGTTTGTTTATTAAATAAATATTAAAACCTATCAAATATGTTATTTTCCATGTTACTACCACTACATCAAGTTTTACTCATTAAATAAAATCATTGGTTACATCCAATCCAGGAATAAAATTTTAGTCAATTCTGACCTGGTTTAGACCCTTCAGTCATTTTCGTTTTTCCTTTCTTGATCATAACCATGAAGATTAAATCAAATTGGTTATAAATTTAAACTTATATTCTGAGAACTCAGTTAATGTTTGTTTTTTTACTTGGTAAAAAAGTGAAAAAGTGATTTACCTGAGCTGTGAGATATAAGGCAGACACTGCAGGAAAATCATCACTTCGCTTTCTTCATGTGAGCAGTCTGACAGCTCCATTGGTTTCTTTTCTGATTGGAGTTTCAGGATCTCCAGGAGGATGGAGGTCTTTCCCTCTGAGAGTTTAATGGACCAGACTTGAGGTGACTGAAAAACTGACTGTAATGATGGAAGGAGACTCAGACCAGTTTTAGTCTCACAGTCCTTCATTTGGGAGTACAGATCCAGCAGGAAATCACACTGGAATTCCTCACCATCAATAGAATCAAATGGAAATTTTCCTTTGGGCAACAGTGATGACAACATTTTCAGCATATTTTCTTGTGTCTGCAGTTCTCTCTCTGCTGCTGCACAGAACAGATTCACAAAGAACCTGGTTTGTTTTGACGGATCTGGAGAATGATGACTCAGACTGGAACAAGAAGAAACATTTAATGAGATGTGACTTCAGCAGCAAGTACAACATATAATTTGTCATGTTAATAAACTTTAAGCTTAATAGTTAATAAAACATCAGATTTTAATTTCCTTTCAAAGAAAACTATTATTAAGTCCCTTTATATTAGAGATTCTCACAGTTATAAGCAGCACATGTGAGCTAATGGGCGAGCTTGACTTCACATGAGCAGTTAAAGAGAAGAAGAGCAGAATTAGCACTGAAATGAGATTAATTCTCAGTTTCACTCAGCTGCTAAAGATCTTTTTACTTATGTAGTACACAACCATGCATGTTTTGTGTTGGGGTGTTTTATGTTTAGTAATAAGCATATCCAGTTTTACTAAATAATCCTGTTTAAGGGTTTAAGGTGCACCATAATGTTGTGTTTGGATTTATGTTTGTTTAGAAAAACTACCAGTAAGTTCTGTTTATCTATAATCATTTATCCAGGCAGCTATGGAGACATGCAACACTGTTTTTTGGAGCTTCATACATAAAATGAAAATGCGTTGTAGTTCTCACAGTGCTGCCAGATATGTGCAGATGAAAGTGGGCCGAGTTAAGTAGAGGATGAACACCAGGTCCTGAATAAAAACAACTGTTGTTGTAGATTTAATGGATAAGTGAGTTGTACAATAACAGTTACACAATATCCACCTTTTTATGCATTTTCTTGGATGTTATTTGTTTTTCCTTTTCTTTTTTGGGAAATCTCTGATTTCTGTTCATGCTGGCACATAACCACCGAGAAGGAAAATGCTTTGCCATCAACTTCATGAATAATGATCTGCTACCAGCAACTGTGAACCAGATTTTCATTTTAAAAAGTACTTTGTGTTAGTCTGATCAGACAATTGGTGCTGATTGCTTTTTAAAGTCTTTATGCTCGTGGTTAAATCAGGGTGAACTAACTCAGTGTTAATAAAAACCAACTCAGAACAGCTGGTGTGAAACAGAAAACTTTGAGTTTCTCATCTCAGGGATCGTCAAGTTAACTATTAAACTCAGGGTTTGTTGAACCGTCTTTGTGAAATGGACCCCAGGAAACCAGAGCTCTATACAAAATCTAGGTAAATGAATTGAGGGCATTAATGACTGGATGTGTCTAAACTTTCTTCAGCTAAATAAAACAAAACTGAAGTGACTGTCTTTGGAGAGAAAGAGAAACGATTAGAGGTCGTCCCAGAGCTTTATTCTATACACCTAAAAACCACCAATATGCCCAGAAATCTAAAATCTGAAAAACGCAATAGGGGAAATAACTAAATCTGACTACTATCACCCTAACAATATACCAAGGTTAAAAGACCCGATATCACAGCGGGACCTGGAAAAACTCATCCATGCTTTCATCTTTAGTAGGCATTATTACTCTAACACCAAGAAAGTGGACCATATCATTCCAGATCTGAGGTCTTTACACTAGATGGTCCATCAGAGGATGGACCCAAACGCAGGTGAGAAGGACAAGCAGGAGGCAGCCAGGATGCGGATTAACTGGGTTTATTAACAGCACTGACACTATGACTGACAAACAGACTAACTAATTTAATGATCCCGCAACCAAACAGAGAAACCAAGGGACTTAAATACATGGGAAACAAATGAGGGACAGGTGAACACAATCAAGACAGGTGAATCCAATGAACAGAACACAAAGTTGAACAGAAAGACAAAGCAAACAGGAAACGATAAAGTCTACAAAACAAAACCGGAAACCAAACTAACAAAATCCATAAACCCTAACAGATAGACTTATAGACCAGCAACTGAACTTTAAAAATTCTGAATAGTTTAGGCCCAAACTACATTAGAGACCTCTTCACTGAGTATGAAGCTACCAGACTCCTAAGGTCAACTGGATATGCTCTACATATTTGGAGCAAATTCCCAGAAAGCTTCAGATCAGCTGAAGCACTCAATTTATCTAAATCCAGGTTAAAGACCCTTTTGTTCTCTACTTCATTTCTAGAGTTTTTATTTAAAGCTATTTTAACTTTAAATCTGTATGTTTCTTTTAAGGTGGAATTCATCATGTATAATAGTTTCTGCTAAATTTTCTTTCCTTTAATTTTTTGGTTTTGACATTAAATTTTGTTTTTTTCTAAAGTTTTAATGTCTCTGTAAAGTACTTTGAATAGACCTGTTGTTGAATTATGCTATTCAAATAAACTTGCCTTGTCTGAAAATACAATGACAGTATGATATCCTGTTGACAGAGCTTGTACTTTACAGTGATATGTACAGGATGAACAACACATGGCTGAAATGCTCTACAGCATCCCCTTTGACATTGTCTTTGTCAAAAAGCAGCATATAAAATTCAACATTCAACTCTAATATAAGTTTCTGTCATAAACATGTAATATACATTATCACTATTAGAATTGTGCCATTGCCATTACCTAGAAATCCCACAATTCCTATCAGAAGAGTTAGAATAAATGCTTTATTCTTCTATTTTGTCTGTGTATCATACCCTTCATTTCCTTTCAACCCATGTGGGATTTCTCTCATTATTTGGTTGTTGAAAACATGATCACTAAATCCAACTAGTGAACATTGATACTGTTCTAACTACATATTGATGCTCTTCAGCATGAACTGAAAATCCTCAAGTTAGCATGAAAAAAAATTAACTAGCTTGACTAATTTAACTGGTTTATCTTATATAAAATGAAGACAGAGAGGTCTGACCTACTGCAATTTGCCTCCATCTGGTGGCACTTTATAGATTATATTACAAAAAGTACCTTTTGCATAGAGTATAAAAATATATGTTCTCCACTTTGTTTACTAGTTTTGTTGAGGAAAATATGATACTTTGGAAGTTTTAAAACAATTACTTGGCCCATCAGGATGCCTCCTTTATGAACAAAAATAGTGAAAACAAAACTTGCAATAGTGGTTGTGGAAATGATGTTAGTCTGTTAAGAAGGGCCAGAACACTGGCATCAAGAAGCAAAAGAGACCTTAATGATATGCAGAAACTATTAAAACTGGTTGTAGAACTGTTAAATGCATTATTAAAATGAGAAAAATGGGGGAAAAATGTTGTGGAAAAACATTATTAATGATGTTTGTGTTTGGTGAAATCAGATGGAAGAAAAACACCAGTAGAACTTATGGCTATATTTACTGGTGAAAGTAAATATATTTCCACATGAAATATGTGAAGGAACTCAAGAGACTAAATAGCTGTGGAGCCAGAAGAAAAGCACTAATCAGAGAGGAGAATCAGAAAAATAAGCTTCAGTTTGCTTGAAAGCAGACAGATCTGACTCTGGACCTGGAAGAAGTTAATGTGGTTTGATGTTTTTGTGGACTCAGGCACTACCTAGTAGTTTTCACCAGCTGAATCTGTACTGAATGGTTACTATCTTCAACAGTATGATGTTGAATTACAGTGTCCCCATTTGTGATACAACCACTGACTAACAATAACCTGAATTGTGTCTCCAGGGAAAGTACTAGCTCATATTTCCGTAATGCATGTGAAACGTAAAGCAGTGCTCATTAAATCCTTCATACCATAAAGGATGAGAAAACAGTGTTAAAGTACTTCATGGAGAGCCTGGATAGCAGTGTTCAGTAGTACTGTTCTTATATAAAAAATAACTATCCAGCAACACTAAAAGAAGTTCAACACAAGGCTATCAAGGCCTGTTCCCATTTCACGCCAGCATGAAAGTCATGTGCAGAAGTTCTTATCATGGAGACAGATGATTCACATCAGTCCAGTATCACATTTTATATCATTGTTATCAGGATTTTACCTGAGCTGTGAGATATAAGGCAGACACTGCAGGAAAATCTTCACTTCACTCTCTTCATGTGAGCAGTCTCTCAGCTCCACTGGTTTCTTCTCTGATTGGATTTTCAGCATCTCCAGGAGGATGGAGGTCTTTCCCTCTGAGAGCTGTATGGCCCAGACTCCAGGAACTGACTGGAAAACTGGCTGTAATGATGGAAGGAGACTCTGACCTGTTTTAGTCTTATATTGAATAATCTGGGAGAACAGATCCAACAGGAAATCCCACTGATACTTCATGTCCTCTTCGTAATCCTTTATGTTGTTGTGGTCCTTAATGGGGAATGTTTCATAGCTGCAGACTGATGACAACAGCTCTACATTGTCTTCATTCTGCAGTTCTTTCTCTGTTGCTGCACAGAACACCAAGAACTTGGTCAGATCAGAGACGTTTGATTTCCGACGACAGAAGCTGGAAGGACAAGACAGAAATACTCTGTAATAACTTGAGCTCAAAGCTGAGATATCTGCTAATCGATAATTATAGTTTGTATTCTTGAAATTATTTACCTTTCTTCACATGGACACAAACAAGAATACTAAAAAAAGCCGGCTGCATTCATCACCCACAGATATATATTTTTCATAAAAAGCAAAAAGATTTCTGATGAATTTAAGGTAAACAGTCAGACCGACTGAGGAAACTGGTTATGTTTGCTGTTGCCCAGGCTGCTTCCCGCTCGCCTGGACCTCAGGTGCCGGATGGAGAAGGGAGGAGGGGTTGGTGTGGATGGGTCACTGTACGTGTGTGCGTGTGACTGTGTATTGGGGGGGACTGGGTGGGAGTATAGATGTGTGTGTGCCTGTGGGTAAGGAGGGGCGGGGGTTGCATCTGTGTGGATGGGTGTATGTGTGTGAATGGGGGGTTGGTTCCCGGGGGGGCATCTGGTGTGCCGGGGGACGGGCTGGCTCCTGTATGGTGGTGGCCTTGGGGCCCTGGGCGTCCGCTGGCGTTGGTTGGGTGAACGGTGGGCTGGTTCTGGGGTGGGGTGGCTGGGGTCCTTGTTTGGGACTGTCTGCCATTTGTCCTGGTCTTGTGGTCCTGGCCTGCCTCAGACCTTCTGAGTAGAGGGGGATACATGAGCATGTTCACTTTCCTGTGGGTTTTTTCACTTTGTATGTTCTGCATCATGGCACTGCTAGCACTAATCTCTCATACGTATGTATGGGCCTCAGATTTTTATTCTGTGTATGTATGTATGGTTGGATTGCGGTTCTCTTTTATGGTGTGTATATCTGTCTCTTCTTTCTGTATTGTTTTTTTCTCTATCCCCTTCTCACAATTACAATCAGATCACAATTTAATAGAACTCCTACAATCGAATTCCTTTCCAATTAACCAAACCAAATTTGTTAGAACCACTCAATCCATTCAGTTTGAAGCGTTACACACTTGATTTACTGCAATATTTATGAGTTTACTCAGTAGTTACACTAATTGCTGCATACCCTGTCACAACTAATGTACCAATAAGTTTCATAGCGACATTTATAGAATAAATAGCTGTTTTGGAGCATGTATATAATATTCCAATACAAGGTCTAACAGGAATGATAAGCATGGCTTTAATGTTGGTTAAATTCAGTCAGCTTATCAGCTTTGTTGCCAGTTTTCTCTCTCCAAAATGTTACTACTAAGGTTCAAATTTGGTGCACCATTACGCACTTTGTTTTTTTTTTTCAGAAATTGTGACAGCCACCAAGCGTACCTGTTATTTGCTTTTTTTTTCTTTCCTGTCAGTCCAGGTATTGATGATGATGATGGGTGATTAGGGACAGCTGGCCAGGGTCTCCAAACACATAAAAGGCTAAATATATCAATGTGTTAATTCGACCCACATTCTCTTTTTCTTTGTTGTGGTCCACGAGCCGACCATAATAAAATACAAAACTTTGCATAGAAAAGTACTTGCGCAACTTTTAGGCATATTTTGTGCATAAGAACGCTTTAAAAACAAGACCCCTGTTCTTTTTCTCAGTTTCATTTTTGTGCTGTATAGCAGCATTTCCTACAGCTCCACAACAAGCAACAATACAAACAACATCATTTACTGATTTAAACTCAGTAAGCAGCCAATAATGTTTAGGAAGACACTTTTCAAGAGCAGTTCAATGCTTTTCTGGTAAACAGCGTATCTGCTATGCCTGAACTTTCCAGTTCAACACTCCACTGACAGCTATCCCTGATTGAGGATTTCTCAACCTGGACCCTAAATCTTTAAAAAACAACTTGGTAATCTAGTCTCACTTACCTGAGCTGTGAGATATAAGGCAAACACTGCAGGAAAATCCTGACTTCCCTCTCATCATGCGAGCACCCCGTCAGCTTCACCTCCTTCCTTTCTGGTTGTAATTTCAGCACTTCCAGGAGGATGGAAGCCTTTCCCTCTGAAAGGTTTATGGACCACGCTTCAGGACCTGACTGGAAAAGAGGCTTCAGCATTTCAAACACTTCTGAAACCTCCTGAGGTTTGAGACGGCGATAAAACTCCAGAAGGATGTCATGTTTCTCATCGTAAACGGAAAACTGAGCGAGGATCTCATCCAAAACACTGGAAACATCTTCTCTTTTGTTTCGTGCTACTTTTAGCATCATGTCCAATAAAAGCTCCTTTTCTTTGCCCTCCAGCATCCTTCCATGTGTCTGCTCTTCTAAGCTGCCATCTCTGTCCATCTTATTGATGCTGCAGGACGACACACAATAAGATAAAAAGATAAGAGAAAAACATAAATGCCAAAATCCTAACAGAAGCAATTAATATGAGATCTAAACGTTAAGATTACATAGTAAGATCTTCAAACAACACATTGTTTTTGTCTACACATGTATCCCAAGATCTTTATCCCATATGCTACCACAACAAAATCAGGGTTGTAATGTACAGCAGTACTAAACAAATCTACATACCGGATAGAGTGGATGTTGTCCAAACACTGTAGCCGGCAGTCGCTCAGAAAAGTACAGATGGGCTCTCTGGTGTCCCACTGAAGACACACTGCACCCCTGTCAGTGCTTCGCTACAGGACGTTTACTGCTTCTTCAGACAGCTGTCACCTTTGGCTGGAAGGAGCAACTGGTTCCCATCAAAGGAAAGTAGGCTGTTTATTTTACATGCACCTGTGATGGTAAGAAACGATAAATAAATCTGTCATACTACATGACTCGTTAACAAAGAGATAACAAGGGATATCCTAAGTCTAAACCTTGTCTAAAATGTTTATCTGGCATAGAAATTTATGCAGGTAGGATGATTCAACAGTGTAAATGACACTATAAAACTGCGATACTATACATATTTATGTACGATCAGGGCTGGGCGATATGGCCTAAAAGTAAACTTTCCGCTTATTTTAAAACCAAATGTGATTTTAATAATTAAAAAAAAAAAAAAAAAATTAGAAATGAAAAAAATGATTTTTCAACAAGGCTTTTCAGTTTTAGACCACACCTGTAATGGCTTTCCATCGTGCCCTAGTCTTCTCATAGGGGACACAGTGTGAAAATAAATAACTATTGTCTTATTGGTGGGTTTTTTTAGGTTGTTGCTGCATCAGGTGTTGAAATAAATTAGTTGTGCTCCCACCTTTGGTTGCAACAGCGGCGTTTACGGCTCTAAATCAATGTTTGGAAAACCAAACCAGTTCCAAATAATAAAGGAAACTGGCCATTCTTGGGAACAATCACCTCTCTGCTAACTGCAATGTTGATGCGTTAAAATGGATTTGTGGGAAATCAGCAGGGGTACCATGATGTTACTATGATGTAAGGAGGCCCAAAATGTGCTGGGGAGGCAAAAAAAAAAAAAAAATACAACTTCTGATAATCTTGATAAACAAAAAATTTGAATTAATCGATTAAATCGATTAATCACCCAGCCCTAATAAAAAAATACTTTTATTGACAAGTTATAAATATAATAACATTTAGAAAAAAAATATTGATATATATAGAAATTGCAGTTGTACATTTTTTCTTTAACTTGAAATGTGCCCAGTTGTATTAACCTTCACAAAGCACCTGGAAAGGAAATACAATTACATAAAGAACAATTAAATCTTTTAAAAAACTTACAGCAAAACACACCCTAAAATCTACCAATTACATAAAATGATTAAATCATTAACTATCTTTTACATTATAATGAAGCTGTGCTCAACATCAGTTTAGGCCTGGAACACGTCAGCATTCCTCTGCATTCCCTACAACACATGAGGCGTTGCTTTTACTACGATGTAGCTTAATACAGTAGTTATCATTAATCAGCTATTTATTCACAGACAATGAATCACTAAAGAAACAACCTAAAAATTTTGATTTTTATTGGAATTAAAATGCCTGAAGAGGACATAATGGTTTGGCATACCACAATGTTTCAGCAGTGTGCAGGCTATTTTAATTCTGTCCTCTGCAGGCTAGTTTCCCAGTACTGAGACAGTGTTCTGCAAACTGATAAGAAACAAATGCTCAAACGAGGGTAGCATGGATTTATTGGCGTGTTCCCAAGCCACATGTGTATGACATTTTCGTGTAGTGTGCGTGGAAGGCATAGGTAGCACATCTCAATGGGTAGGATGAAATGTTAGTACATCGGCCCATCAGCCCGCTAATTCCCTCCACCTCCTCTGTTTACTTTCATTAGCATGTTCGACCTGTCGCCTCACATGTAATAAACCCCTTCTGGCTGCACAATTAATCATTAAAAAATCGTGATCTCAATTCACACTTGTATGCAATCTCATTTCCAAATGACAACAATTTTTTAAGAAAATAAAAAAAGACCACGATTCTACCGCATTTTGATCAGAGCATAAAAACAAGCGCTGCAGATTTCTCTCAAGAAATGAACAGCTGAAAATTATTCAAAACTTGTTTAGGTAAAAGAAGAGAAAAGTGACGTTTATTGTCTTTGTGTTTAGTGTCAGCTGTTGCGAAGTTGATTTGTGCAATAAAAATTTATACAGGAAAAAAATTGTGAGAGAATCGTGATCTCAATTCTTCGCAAAAAAATCGTAACTCTCATTTTACCCAGAATTGTGCAGCCCTAGGTGGAAGGCAGATTATATGGCCCCAGACCACTGCAGAGCTGGATGACAAGCAGATGAGGAAATTTAGCCATTTGATTCAGGTGTGTTACAGAAGAGGTGCATCTAAAAGTTCGACGATGGTAGCTCTCAGAGATCAGATCTGGGCACCCTGACTATAATTTACAGGGTGTGCTGAATGATTAGGCAAGTTGTATTTTTGAGGATTAATCTTATTATTGAACAACAGCTATGTTTTCAGTGAACACAAGAACATAAATATCAAAGCTGAATATTTGTGGAAGTTGAAGTGGGACTTTTTTAGTATCGCAGGAGTATATCTGTGTGTGCAGGTCACTATTACTGTGCATAATTATACAACGTAAAAACAAATATGTATCCATTTCACTTTTTTATTTTCACCAGAAAAAAAAATATAACAACTCAAAATTTACAAATATATATTTCTGGCATTCAAAAATAAAACAAAAGCAAATCAGTGACGAATAAAACCGCATTTCTTTGGGAGGACACTCAAAAACCTGCCATCTATAGATTCTGAGTGTCTTGATCTGTTTACAATTAACATTGTGTGCAGCAGCAACCACAGTCTCCCAGACACTGTTCAGAGAGGTGTACTGGTTTCCCTCCCTGTAAATCTCACATTTAATGAGGAACCACAGGTTCTCGATGGGGTTAAGATTGGGTGAACAAGGAGGCCGTGTCATTATTTTTCCTTCTTTTAGACCTTTTCTGGCCACACAGTGGAGTAGTTGGATGCATGTGATGGCATGTGATGGAACATTGTCCTGCATGAAAACCATGTTTTTCTTTAAAGATGTTGACTTCTTCCTGTACCACTGGTTTTCTTCTAGAAACTGGCAGGACTGGAAGTTGAGCTTGACTCCATCCTCAACCCAAAAAGGTCCAACAAGCTCATCTTCGATAATACCAGTCCATACCAGAACCCCACCTCCACCTTGCTGGTGTCTGAGTCAGGGTGGACCTCTCTGCCCTTTACTGGTCCAGCCACGGGTCCATCCATCTGCTCCATCAAGACTCTCATTTCATTAGTCCATAAAACCTTATAAAAATCAGTCTTGTGATGATTCTTGGTCCAGTCTTGACGTTTTATTCTGTGTGTCTTGTTCAGTGCGAGTTGTTTTTCAGCCTTCCTTACCTTGGTCATGTCCCTGAGTGCTGCAGATCTTGTGCTTCTTGGCACTCAAGTCATGTTAAAACTCTGAAATATGGCAAAACTGGTAGCAAATGGCATCTTGGCAGCTTCACGCTTGACTTTCCTCAGTTCATGGGCAGTTGTTTTGCACCTTGTTTTTTCAACACGCTTCTTGCGACTCTATTGACTATGAAATGCTTGATTGTCCGATGGTCACGCTGCGGCCCTCTGCAAGGCATCTATTATTGACTTTTCAGAGTTATCAAATCTCTTTCCTTACCCATTTTGCCAAAGGAATGGGAGTTGCCTAATAATATAGGCAATATAGATATCGGGTGTTAATGTCACCTGATATGCTCAATTGGTAGTAGGCTTGAAGTAGGACAACATGCATAAAGAGGACGATGTGGAAAAAATGCTCATTTGCCTAATACTTTCTGCACATCCTGTATATTGAAATCTTGGAAATCTGCCCAAAACTAACTGCAATT
>JBAMHX010000027.1:3730939-3749766 GCA_037177515.1 Pseudomugil tenellus | reverse complement strand
ACATCACTCACATGTATGGAAGGAAAGATGACAACAGACCCCAGGTTAAAAAAAAGCGAAGTTCTCCTTTAAGTCCTGCTTGAAAACGTTTTATGAAGATTGTAGCATCCCTGAAAATCTCTGTATTTTAGACGTTTTAGTTAAGAAGTTCTACAGTCAGAGGAGTACTGTTATTAAAATAATATTCTGCATGTTATTTTTCCTTATCCTTCACACTGTTGTCTGTAGCTGCATTTTCATTCTCCCTAAAATTGCATAAAAGCTAAATAATGTGTTAAAATTCTAATGGGAACAGCTAACTTTGTATAAACCTCTCAAATATTGCTAAAAAGAATGAGATGCTTTCTGACATGTCAATACAGAAACACTTATTTTGCATTTGCACATCCCGGACGGGACCCAGGGGGTCACGTGATCAGTTCGCGTAAAGATGGCTTCAGAATGAATTCGTTCATTTTCTCAGGACAGCTGCAACAGAAATAGTTGCTCCAAAAAGCAAACAGTTTTTGCATCTCCAACCTCCTCAGTGGAGTTTCGCTAGACAAGCTTTTACAAAAATTATACCTTACACGTTACGCACCATTCAATGGAAACACCTGCAAATCCCAACTTTACTTTGTCAAATTTTAGATATATTGCTTTTATTTTGCAAAAACAATACATAGAACCACAACTTGTGTCTGTTTGCAATAATCCTGACTTTTTTTGGCCACTTTCTGTGTGTGTTGTCTGCAAAGCAGGACCAGCTGGTCCCTTCTTTCGCCTTACCACAGGTTGGCATTTACCTGTCTAATCTAAAAGATATAATTTAGTGGTCTACGTATGTGTTTGAGAATCTGAATTGTAAAATATTTCTTTAGCACAACTTACGAACAAATTTAAGAAGATTGGGGAACGAGGCTCACTGTGAAGATCTGTTTGTTTTGCTGTTTGTTGCTCAGAAAGCAGGAAGCTTAACTAGTCATTCCTACCCGATTCTGTCTGAGCAAACCTTCTTAATGCTCTCTGGATGACATCACCCCACTAAATGGCAACAAACAGACACCCAATCCCTTTTATTCCTCTGCCATCAGGCTCTGAAATGATTGAGCCTGATGATGACCAGATCCTGCTAACTATGTCAACTTTTTATCATCTAGTTATTTATTACTTTTTGTATATCAATGCCTGGGTGTTCTTTATTTATTTGTTTGTTTTAGTTTTCTTTGATGACCTCCAAATCTGCTCCCATGACTTGATCTGTCGTACTGACTCATCCTGAATGTGGTTGTCTAGTTGTGCTTTCTTAAAGATCTTTTTAATTTAAAGATAATCAATGAATGAAATCAAAAATACTTTATTAATCCCAGAGGGAAATTCAAATAATAAAATAATATTCAATAATAAAATATATAAAAAATAAAATATTATATAAAAACATTATATTTATAAATATTATAATATTATATTTGTAATCTATCATTCAAAATGTATAATTAATTTATAATATAATTTATATTACAAAATATAAAATATTATAAAAATAAAAAATATGTATTATTAAATAATAATATTAATATTGAAATAATACTGCTTAATAGGGCAGTTGGTGTATAGTGTGTAGTATATAGTTAGTCTTGCTATATGAGTTACCACTGCTTACTTGAATAGGTGAGAGAGGACCAAGTGATGCACCACAGGCTCCATTTCTGCTGATCTGGTCCTGAAAGGTACATCCCGATGCCGACTGGGCTGGTTGGATCTCTGCAGCGGCCTCGGCTCCCAACGCCGGACACGAGCTGGAAGCTGCCGGCTCAGCCAAAGCTCCAGAAACTTCTCCTGTTCCATCTGATGGTCCTCTCTGTGAGCTTATATTTCCACCGTCACACAACACCTCTCTTCCAGCCCCAGTCTGTCCTTCTGGTTTGTGAACCTCAATTCCAGCAGATCCCCTCGATGAGTCAGTGGTCTCATCTGTCTTCGCGCAATGAGACTGGTCCCTGTGATGCCCTGCTGTGTCTTCATCCTCATCGGAGTCTATGTGCAACATGGCGTTGAGCCGCGTATCAGTTGGAAAACTGGAGCGGAGTTTTGGTAAAGTCCCCGCCACAGGTTGGTCCCCCGCGGGAGCGTCGATAGCATCGAGGTAGTCGTTGAGCGACGTCTGCCGGTGCGTGCGACCGCTCATAGCCACAGGATGCACATTCTCACCTCCCATTTGGCCCAGCTCATGCCAGGTGCTGCCATTGCCATAGTAACAAACACCATTTACTAACACAGAGCCCTCATCAGAACCAGTGGGAGATGGTCCATAAGTTACATGTGATGATGAGGAAGGGTGAGGGAGATCTTCGTCATCAGACGGACTGCCGGGGTCACCGCTGCCCAGGATGGTTCGAACGGCCTCTGGCGACGCTTCTGACGAAGAAGAAGAAAACAAGCTAGAGTAAGTCATCAGGAAGATAAAAAACAACAACATTTAAAAGAGATTTTTCTCTCTAACAGAGTGGCAGATTACTGAGACTTAAAAAGAAACAAATGTCTGTTCACAACACACCTTCTTGTCCTGTTGAGGTGATGTCCACTCTGAACTGAAGCTGCCCGCTTACATGGTCTGTAGGGAGGCGGCGACACAGGTTGTAGCTGACGAGGTGATTTCTACACACATGTTCAGAGCATAAACACACTCGTACAGGGTGGAAACAGAAGTACTAAATACTACCCAATAAATATGCTAAAGGTCACTTCATTAGGAACATCTGTTTAATTATGTAAAATACATGCCTAATCAGCCAATCACATGGTAGCAGCTCAATGCAGGCGTGGTGAAGCTAAGCATCAGAATGAGGAAGGCGATTTACGTCACTTTAAACATGTCGTGGTTGATGGTCTGAGTATTTAGAATAATAACAGGACTTCATAAAAAGACCAAGAGCTAAGGGATCTGAACACATCACACCAGTTTTGAAGTCTTTACACTGGTTTCCAGATAGGTTTTAAAACCCTGCTGATTGCTAAATTGCTAAATCCCAGAGCGGTTTAGGACCAGAATGCATCTGTGATATTTTCAGAGAATAAAAAACAAGCAGAGCTTGTCCAGAGTCCAGAACAGAGTCCAGACTAAACATGGAGAAGCAGCATTTATCTGTAATGCTGCAAGCATCTGGAACAAACTGCCAGTAGACATCACACTGAATTAGCAGCTTATGTCAACATGTAATTTATTTAAATTTAATTTGCCAGTTTTACCTTTTTTTGTATAATTCCTGTTAGAATTCAGTGTTTTTTTCTTTTTATCACCTGCTTCAAACACATGCTAAACATTCACAGAAACGCATGATCTCAGTTTTAGATCAATAACAAATCAGTGCCTGAACAGTGGGCTGACCCGGACATATTGACTAGTATTTACATAAAAGCTGGAGGGCAAATATCTCCATGTCCTCTTCAGACATCCTCTTCCTGTCTGAGAATGTATTACAGGAAGAGTAACACCAACAGTTTTCCATTATGAACTCATCATAAATGCACGCACACAGACATTGGGCCCTCCAGAAGCCGCTGCACGGGGATGATCAGCTGACCCAGAAAGCGCTTGATGATTGGCCGACTCTTGGCAAACTTATCTTTCACCTCGATCTCCAATATGTCAGTCATCAGCGCCACAAAGGTGTATTTCTAAAGAAATAAAATTAATTATAGTTAATTAAGAAAACATTAATGAAAATGGAATTTTGCTGTACAGCGTTTGCGTTGCAGAAGCTAGCTGGAGAAGCTAAACAACAGCTATGTGCTATAAATCACATTAATAACTTTCTCCTTTCCACGGTAACCAACAGCTGAATCAGAAAGCATCCGGAGAGCCTGGACTGCAACAGCGTTTTATTTTCCATTTCAGCTACGTGTTGCTGTGTTCTGGTTCATGGTCCTGCTGAATGAGCTTATTTGAGCAAAGCTATAGCTGTCAGACAGATGGCCTCGTATTTGACTCTCTTTGTTTGGCAAGGTGCCCAGAATCTGTAACAAGCACTAATCTTTCCACTTTCAGCAGGTACACAAGGGCAGCAGATCTCCTCCAGAGAGGACTATTGCAACACTGCATATCATCTAATGGACAGATGCTGCATCTGTCTGTTGGCTCGTTTCCGTTTTACACCAATCATACTGACAGGAGAAAGTCAATCACTATTCCTATAGCTGCAGTGGAAGTAGTAATAGTGGGCTTAGTTTTCATTCATTGTATCTAGGATTAGTTGCTGTTAAATACATAATAGGACTGGGGAATACATCATATGTTGTGCTACATGACAGGAGTCATTGGCCTAATTTTCAAACACATAATGGGTAGATTGTTGTTTTTTATAATAGCCTGAATAATCCCAGGTCGCTTGATTAAGCGTCTGGGCTCTTTTGAGCCATTAATTCTTTGAATCTTAGCTGCAACTGTTTCTGACAGAAAGAAAATATACAATTTATTCCGGTCATTAATGATGTTTCATCAAGTACAGCAGCGATAGAATCATCTGTGGAACCTGATTTATGTTTGGAGTGTTTCTGCTATGCTCAGCTCACTGATCTAACAACAATAATAGCAAAAACTAAACCAGTGTTTCCCATCCTTAGGTGCCCAGTGCCCCCAGACGGTCCTCCATAGTTTCAGGGTTTCAGTGCTTTCACTTCAGGTGTATTTGCTTAAGTTTTTTTTTGTCATTTTGGTGTTTTGTTCATATGGTCGCAATGTTTTTTGTACTTGACAGCACTAACTTTGCACCATTTCAATAATGAGACGTGGCTAGAAGTGTCACAGTGCAGATGATATAAAATGAAACAATTCAGTGAGAATGCATAATTTTTGGTGAGAAGCAGCTCATGGAAGCATAAAACCAAACAGGTTTCAGCTTAGGGTGACTGGGAGATCCTCTGGCTTTTTGTAATAGCTTGAAGGGGGTGTTTGGGGAAAACCAGATGGGAACCACTGGTCTACACCATTAACTTGTGTGTTTTAGACCCCATCCTAACCCGTGCGTAAGGAAGTTTTGTTCCTAATCAATGGTTAAGTATTTCAATTAATCAAGGTTTCTCTGTTGAAAAGGTTTGTACAGCATGAGCAGTAACCTCTGGTGGTTAAAAGTGAAGTGTTAAAACTGCAGTTCTCCCCTCATCCACAAGGGCCTCCAAAAAGGAAATAAACCCCATAAACTCCTATGTTAAAAAGACTAATTTCACAGTAGAAATAAACATGTTTTCACCCTGGTACAAAAATATTTTTGGTTTAATAAGTCAAGTTCATGACAATTGGGAGGGGGTGATTTTCTTTTTACTTTTCTAGCTGTGGAGTGGCGACCTGTCCAGGGTGTACCTGCCTCTCGAGTGCTACTAGCAAGTAGCAACTCAATAACCCAACTTCCCCACAACCCTGAATTGGCTTAAGCAGGATAGAAAATGAAAGAATCTGTTTTGAAGTTATTTCATCTTGAAATTTGGCACAACTGCAGATTTTAGTCGGCTAACAGCACGACTTTACCTTAGCTCACCTATCATTTAGCTGGTTTGCTCCCGTTAGCTCCAGGTTAGCTCTTAGCTATACGCAGCTAGGAGTTAGATAGATTTCTATCATCTAGCCTGACGCTCACAGCCCCGTCTGTGGAACCTGCTCCCTGTTTGGCTTCAGAAAGCAGATTTCTACTTTGTCCTTTAAGGTCAAGCTTCCAACTTTCCTTTTTTAAAAACCCTCAACCCTCTTTTTTTCTCCTGCTGTAAGAAAAGACTCCTAGGGGGCGTTCAATGATGCACTAGGCTCCTCTCTGTGCTCTTCATTTTTAATAAGGTCATTTTTGTTGAATTTTTTGTGGTTAATTTGATGTCACAGAGTATTTGTGCTGACCTCCCCATGCCACACGGGGTTGATGGTGTTGGCTATGATGGAAGAGCGCCTCTCCTGGCCATGGTGAGTGGATTTGGGAAGGCCGCTCCTTTTCCCAGGCTGGATGGACATCTTCAGGTAGGGATCAGGGTTGAAGAACATTCCCTTCTTCAAACCCACAGCCCGGATATCTTGAATAGAAAACTTCATAAGCACTTCTTAATAATAAAAAAAACATCAGCATTAGTGCATAAAAGTATTCCTCTCACCTGATAGCGTGAAGCTGACTAGTTTCCGACAGTGCTGGTTCTCTGACTGCTCCTCCACTTGGCCTTCACTTCTTTGCTGATAAGATAACAACCAATAGGACAGAAGTGTTTTTAGTGTATTTCACTTTTCACTCTCTTAATTTTCTCCAACTTCTGACCACGAATCTAAAGTAAGTTACACTCAAACTTAATAAAGCTAATAAAACATTAGCATGCAAACATGTTATATATGTAAGATAGCTGCAAGCTGATACAGATGCTCCCACTCAGGAAGACTTGGCTGCGTCTAACGTCGAATATTGTTTTGTAACTTTGTCGTTTTCTTACGGAGCCTCCAGGGAGGAATGTGAAGTTCAGTTCAGAAAAAAAAGTAAAGCATCTTCTTTCTGATAAAGGATGCAACAAGTGGAATACTCTCCTTGTGTTAGCGATCGTACCACCTACATTTCTATGAAGAGAATTGGCTGAACAGTAATCAGGATTGTGATCATTAACCCTCTTCTTAAGGAAAAAACTAAACTTTTCGTAATATCACCTTTTCTCAATGGTTGTCCTTTAATGCAGGTTCAACTAATTATTGCTGACTTTGTTTTATTTTAACCATTTTATTATAATAATTAATTTCAATATATTTTTCACAGTGTTGTGCTGTTTTTTATGTTATTTTCATAGGCTGCATCCTCTGGGATTACAGATGGACGTGATTGTTATCATTTATTATCTTTCTAAAACTGGCATATTTACAGCATTGAACTTTCATTAATATACACTCAAAGAAATATAAAAAAATATAACCTATAAGCTGAACCTGCAAGATCTGTGACTAAATTTGCTGGAAGTTTGCTGCCTTTTTAAGCGACCCAAATTTTTAAGTCGGGTGTGAATCAAGAATCCATGGTGCAAAAGAAGTGAGCATATAAGGAAGGCATATATATATATATATATATATATATATATAAAATATATATATATAAAAGGTCGGAGATAGCGTTAGAACAATTCCTAATGAGGTAACATACCAGTACTCCCGGGTTCTTGACGGTAATACAAGGAGTTGTTGCTCGTAGTGCTCCACTTACACCATGATAGTACTTAAAACAGATTTTTGTCTCCGCTGTGAAGACAACACAGATGTCACGGCATTTATAACATTCTGTCTTTAAGTGCATATAAATGTAAACAAAGCATTTCTTGCTCTTGTGGTTTTCCTGCTGAAACAGCTACATGACATGGCCTCCTCAACATCCATTAAATAACAGACCACTTTGATGAAAATCTGATTTCATAAGTCATACTGGCTGAAAAACAAATTATTTTTCTATTATTAGATCAAAAAGCAACCAGGAAAGCCAGCAAAAAAATTGTGTACACAAGCAAAAACCATACACAGTGGTGGAAGATATGATCTACGCTGACTTCTTGGATTATCGATGCAGAACATTCTTCCTTTCATGTTTTATTTTATGCTGTTTTCTGCAGACCTTAATATTGCTTTCTTCTAAACAATTACAATCAAGAGTGTAGTGAATACATGCAGCATTGCTGTGAACACAAAGGCCATCACACAAGAGTCTTATTGGTCATTTTCTGTATGCTGTAAAACAAATCATCCTGCTTCTCATGCGCTCAATACAGCCATTTTCCAAAGCTGGCCTGGTAGCAAGTATACCTGGCGCATGGATTATAATAACCAAGACACCAGTCCAACAACAAATCAGTACTGGGATTAGAGGACGATCCTCGCAGTGACGCTCCTTCAGCCCATCCTATCGTTGCTCACATGGGCACTGAAGCCTCCAAGGAAACCAGAGATGGTACCACCTCCAGGATATCATCCTGAGAGGGGTAATCCAACTGCTCTTTCATGCACATTCACAAACATCTATGAGAGCCTTCCCTTTAACAATTCATAGAGTAACACTCTTGCTTCCCAGGAAAAGTTCCAAGAAAACCATTTCCCAGTTTGGTTCCAGACCTCATGCTATGTGGAAGTAGCTAGTAGCTCCTGCTGACAAGAAAAAGATGTAGACTCCATTGACTTCTCATTAGTGTCAGTTTTGGTCCCTATGCTGCAGCACAATGGAGGGAGTTACTTCCGACCTCTGTTAAAATGCTGAAGTATCAAACTGAGCTGTTCTGACGTAACCTGTACTGAAAAAAAATGCTTACAAAACTCACGGTTGTTAAATTTTCTTAAGAAACAAGGCCTATGTCGTCGGAAGCAGTGGCTAGGAGTATATCCCTGAACACCCCCAATCTTCCAATTCCCCCAATCCTTGAATAGACACAATACAATAATATAAAGCCGCACATGTTAAGTCAATAAACTCCACCTGGTGTCAAAAGTTTGAACCAGCCCAGTATGACATCAATACGGGATGCATCATGAGGTCATGACCTTTTATTTGCACTTGATTTGAGATCAATGAGAGAAATAGTTCCAGAGATCCTGCCAAAAATATGATTTTTTTGTGAATAAAGCGCCACCTGGTGGAGAAACCATAAATCCGATAATTTTAAATTTCATACAGATCATCCTCTTGGGTGCGTAAAGAGGTATACACAGTATTAAATTCCAATTCTAAAAACTATTCGAGTTATCATGCTCACACAAAGGATATCCAGCAGCGGTCGTGATGAAACCATTACATCCGCGACACTCCGCGTTAGGGGATATAATTACTGTCACGGTATAATATCCATGATATTCTAACATGAATGCAGTGACTAGGTGATTCATGTCAGGTGTAAGGTGTGTGTCATCATATTAGGGAAAGTTGGATACACCAAACTTAAATAGAAAGACCACAGAATCGAAAAAAATAAAACACAAACCAGCCAAAAGCTTTTGACAGATAGTAAGCTAACTATGGAAGCATATATTCCTCCAAAAACTAGCATTGACAGATTTGTGCTAGATACACAATGACAGCAAGACAGATAAAACACATTGTTCTTCTTTAAAGTAAAAGATGAGATAGACAATATTTTTATAAATCTGCGGTGTGGGGGGGTGCTATCTGCTTTTTTTAGCTATCTATCGGGTAGGACCATCAAAACCAGAGTCTTAATGAAACTGAAATAACTGGGGAAGAAGATTGGAGTATCTTCTGGGGTCTGATATGGAGCTTCTGAAGATGTTAACAAAGCTGCTCAACATAACAAGAATGCCCATCCGCTACATAACACAACTTACAAATAACAAGGTGCGTTCAGGCAGAGGCTCCTTCAGATCTTTGACTTTTATGGCTTTATCATAATAATTGAGAAGCTACCAATAAATTAAAGTAGTTGTTTGTAGGAGGACATGTTACAAATATTTTAAAGACTAACTCATTTTTGTAAAACTTTTGAAATGTTACATTAATAACAAATAATAATAACAAATGTTACATTAATAACATGAGTATAGTGAAGAATACATGCTTTTCACTCACGCTCCATGAAGTAGGGCTCTGGCTCCAGTCTCCACACGATCTGTCCTTTCTGGGTGCCATTTACTCCGCGGTTCTTCGAGTCCCATACGTTAGCAACAGATGTTTCATCTGTAAGACACAGATGCTCACTATTATTTATGGAACCTCCATGTTTCACTCCCTGTATTCGCATGTTTTCTGTTTTGTTTATGTTTTTTTTTTCTGTTTGTAAATTACTCCATGCCAGTTCAGTGACCAACAAGACTTTTATTATCTACCGAGATTAATTGGAAATCGAAGATAGAAATGAGATTCGTAGAAGCCAGACAACTTAAAAAGGTCATTTACCCAAAAAATGTGATGTTATCTATTTGGTGGCTACTGTGATCAAGCTGAATATAATAAGTGTTTTTATTTGAAGCTTTTTGGAGGGAATGTTGAGGAAAATCCTGTAATGGACTGGCGACCTGTCCAGGGTGAACCCTGCCTCTCGCCGAATGACTGCTGGGATTGGCTCCAGCTCCCTGTGACTCTTCACTGGAGTAAGCGGTACAGATAAATGACGGATGGATGTTCAGAAAATCTCTCACTAGGACTGTAAGTTTGTTTCAGAACGACTTCCTCACATCAATATGTTGTGTTTGATTTGACTCAAAAGATCATAAATATAATGTATTCCTGTGGACAATTAGAAAAATAAACTAATTCCCTGCACTACCCCTGCTGTGTTAATCCTGAGGTACGTAAAGGCTTAGTGCTTGGCCCCTTTCTATTTAACATTTAAAGGTCCGATAAAGTCCATTTCAATTTAATTAAAAACCAGTTTAAGCCTAGTTCAGTCCAGTTCAATTTGAAAAAATCCAGTTTTGTATGATAGTATTCAACAATCCATTATCTGTACTAGGGCTGTAAGAAAATATCGATATATTGTAATATTTTTTTAGAGACAATATATCGATATGCAAAAGAACTGTATCGATCTTTTTATGAGCATATTTTTACTCATGAGGCACATTTAAATTTCTTTATTCATCTTGTACACAGTGTTTTTAAAACTCATTCTTATTCAGTAAGTTGGACATTTACAAGGCTGTAAGTTTTCTTACTATTAAATTCTAGTAAAGAAAAGTTGCAGTTTATCGCGTTGTTTATAGAATTACAATATATCGCAATATATTGTATCGCTACCCCTGTATTGCAATAAATATTGTATCGCCAGATTTTTGCTGATACACAACTCTAATCTGTACTGTTTATTCCAGCTGCAGATACTGGAAGCTATCCCAGCAGTCATCAGGCAAGAGGTTGGGTCTCCAGTCCATCACAAGGCAACACAGAGAAACAAACAACCAGTAACACACACATTCACTCCATTTAGACCATTTAGAATGACCAATCAACCTAACAGGTATGTTTTGGATGGTTTGGCTTTGAAAAGGCTGAAGCTAAAAGTCAGACACAACCCTTAGTGAAAGTCAAGCTTCTGAATTTACAGACAGACACCATTATAACAGATTTACTCACAGCTTGGCTTTTCTAACTCTTTCATCATCTTCCTCTCACCTTCGTCTCAGAACATATCAGCCCTCTTATCTGCTGCTGTAATAAAAATCACTGCTTGACAGTGATATGATGATGCAGTGAAAGAGGTTACATCAGCCCCACTGCAGACACATTAATCTCCTAATGCACTGTGTCTCCATTTGTGTGAGTTGGATGTGTGTGTGTGTTATATTTTAGTTATACTTTTTTGATGAATCATCATGGACCTTGTTGGGACCAGTTGTCTAAATCTGACGGTAATGTGAAGTTTAGTAAAGGTGTGAACTTAGTTTTAGTTTTCGGTGAACTGGAGATGGTTAGGGGTTAGAGTGGGAGTTATGGTCGTCGTTCACACTATCTCTTTTTTATCCTGACAGGACTTCTCGATATTATCCTCTTCTTTAATCTCCTGTACTACGTGCCATGCTTATCATTCTATGATGGTTTATCCTCTTCTTCCTCTCCCATACAGTCCATTCATCTGACTGAGGAATTCACCTAACAAGTCATCCCTGGAGCCCCCCCTCCCCCATTTACTTCCAGATAGTGAACAGTCTCATTGCTGATTTTGTGGTAAAGCTCCCAATGCATTGTAAGGAGATTTCTTTTTACATCCATTTAACGCAAATAGCTAATTATCCAATTCAAACTAAGCATCAGAATGAAGAACAAATATTTAATCTGTAAAGTCAAACATATCATACATAATATGATACACACAATTTCTGAGACATTTTGCATCACTATGTGGTAGAAACCTTTCCCAAAACCTTGTTGGACACCATATGAGATCAGTCACAAGACGCTTTTCTCCAAAGCGACTTAAATCTGAGAATAAGAAACAAGAAAGATTATAAAAGATTATAAATGGGGAAAATATAAAAATAAAAAATAAATGATTTTTTCAGATTTGGCGAAATAGTTAAAGAGAAAATATCCAGTTAGCTGCAGACCAAAGTGTCAAAGGTCAGAGAATGGGAAGACTGGTTGGAGATGATAGGAGGAAGTCATATAAACACTGGTTCTATCCAGGATATGCAAAACAGCATAACTGAACACACAACACGTCCAACCTTGAAGCAGCAGGAGACCACACCGAGTGCCATTCCTGCAGCTAAGAACAGGAAACTGAAGCTACAATTCCCACACTCACCAGAACTGGAAACAGAAGATGGAAAAACATTTCCCAGTCAGATGAGTCTGCATCTGCGTTGTGTGGCTTAAGACCTCTACACCCCTTCCTGCTGAGATCCCTGTAAACCCGTATGCATGTGTCCCGGAGTTCAGGACGCTGGGAGACCATATGGATTAATTTTTCCTCCATGGCTGTGTGGCGCTGTTCAGAATCTCTGTGAACACATTTTTTTTCCCCTGAACGGTGCGGCGCCTGTCGCCTTGCCGTGCAGCAAGGCGGCAGGCGCCCCCCTTGCCCACTGCTTAACGTTGTGCAACCGCGCTTGTGCGGCGGTAGCACATACACAATGAATGGGTTTGCCGCCCGCCGCCGCCGCTTTCTGCGTTTGGTGTGTAGAGGCCTTTAGACCCATCCTGCCTTGTAGCAAGGCTGCTGGTGTAATGGTGTATGAGATATGTTCCTGGCACTTTGGACCTCTTATTATCAATGTGGCACTACAGCCTACGTGAGTATTGCTGCTGACCATGTCCACCCCTTTATGAGTGAGAAGCATCTTTTGATGGATACTTCCAGCATGATGATGCACCATGTCACATAGCTCACATCATCAAGAAGGTCCAACAAGGTACTGCCAAGGTAGTACAAATGGCTGCTTTTGGTATAAGAAACTAAATGATAGGGCTGTAAGAAAATATCGATATATCGCAATATAATAGATCGATATGCAAAAGAACTGTATCGATCTTTTTTTGAGCATATTTTTACTCATGAGGCAGTTTTTTTCATTTAATAATCTTGTACACAAAGTGTGTTTTTAAAATAAAACGGCAGGAGGTTAGAAAAATAGACCCCCTCCCCAAGGCTGTGAGTTTTCTTACTATTAAATTCTAGTTAAGAAAAACTGCAATTTATCGCCTTGTTTATAGCATCACAATATATCGCAATATATTGTATCACTATACCCCTGTATTGTAATACAGATTGTATTGCCAGATTGTTGCTGACACACACCCCTACTAAATAAGCAAACATTTTTGTATATATCTCTAACCTGTTGCTGATATAGTATCTAAATATGGAACAAAGTGTCCTTGCACTTAAAGCGGACATTTCAAGCCTCATCATGAAACACATTTTTATATTTTAAACTGTGTAGAGTAGACGTAGCATCTCTCAGCAGACATATGGGATGAGGCACACTAGACAGGTTGGCGATCCATCACAAGCAGGGGATGAAAATATGATGAAGATACTTCTTATCATTTACACACACTCTAACGCATAGACCTGTCACGATAACAAATTTTGCTGTGCAATTAATTGTATCAGGAATTATTGCGATAAACGATAATATTGCACTAAGCGATTAATGTCATTTTTAGATAGTGTTCAACTAATATAATAATACTAATAATGCAGTAATAAGGCTAAATAAACCCTTTAGAAGAATAAACATTAATTTCTAAAGAACATTTAGCTTGATTTAGCAGACTAGCTTCTAGTCTTCCAGGGTTTCGTGAGTCTAGATATCTGGAAAATATCTGGTCTTTAAACACTTGAGGCGTCTTTCCACACGGACCTTGTCCACTCGGCCTCAGAGCGTTTCCATTACGATTTGTTGGACCGTACTGGTATATTTTTTGGACCTACTTCATTGTTGGACCAGGCCTGTCGTGCCGTGCAGTAGAGTGAGGTCTGCAGGCTGATTGGCTTGCAGCGAATGATGTCACTACACAGCGATGTACACAGTAATGGTTACTGCTTGTCTTGCCCGACAACGACGTCTCTTGATTTGTGCTGTTGAGTTTATTACTCATTATAAACCATAACCCGAGTAGCAGGTAAAAGGCTGCTTCATCGCCTTCCATGTTTTCTCTGTATTCTTCTGTGATATGTCAGCAAACATGTTTTAAAAAAATGTGTTTATTATACAAATTAAACAATACATTAAATCTCGGAGGACGTGTTGTTTTGTTGCGTCGTGTCGCTATCAGATGACTTTCTAGAAAAATGCACTGGGGAACCCTAACCCCTCCCACAATAGAGCGTCTGAACATAGACTGGATTTGCAATGGAATAGCATTCCAGCAGAGTAGGGCGCTAAGTGATAATGGAAAAACCCCTTTGGAGTTCATCCTCCAGTCAGCAGCTACATAGTATCTGCTCATATAAAGGGTCATGTTTTAACTAGATTACATATAAAAAGTGCCAGATTCAAACTAAATGCTTGTCTGATCTTAGGTTTGTCATCTTGTAGGCAACGTTGTACACAAAGGTACCGCTGCTTCTGAACTGCTCTTGTATAATATGATGCACCGTAGTGAAAAATTTTGTAATCTTTAAAGAGAGAGAAAAACCAAAACTAAAATTATTGCATCCAGCAAACTTATTGCGCTCACTTTTTCTTATCGTGCAATGAATTGACTTATTGCTTAATGCGACAGGCCAACTATCGCACTTTTTTATTCAGCAGAGGACTCACCGATGTGGTAAAGTCCGATCCAGTCAGTGGCATCCACTTCCTCCTTTATGTCCCATGAAATCACCAGATGGCTGTGACCCAGAGTCAGCTGGTATGTGGAGGCTGTAAGGGATGAGCGGCTTTCAGAGGTCACCAGGTCCGTGTCGCTATTGGCCCGCTGGAGCCCCACTCCCGCTGCTTCAGCCTGGGTCCCTGAAGGCGAATGGGAGGAGGAAGGGGAGGATGCCGAGGCGGAAGCTGCACCGATATCCTGCGCAGTTAGGCTGCTGAGGTTGTCAGGCCCGATTGTGTATGGGCGTGTATGGGGGGTGTGCCGATGCTCGGTCAGCAGGTGCTCCCGGGCGCTACCGTTGGGAGGTGATGACAATGATGGGGATGAGGAAGATGAGGCAGTAGCAGCTGCTGCCATGGCTAAATCAAAGTTGGAGGTGAAAAGAGCTGGTGATGGGGAGTGGATGATGACTGGGGGAGGTTGTAGGACAGCGGATGCTACAAAGGGATAAATAGTGAGGTCTAAGAAGATGAGAGGGGTTAGAAGGATAAGAGAATGGGGGTGTAGTGGTACGATGTCTGAACCAGTATGGATTACGGTTTCCTTCACAAGTATTTGGTCCTGGTGGCATTCCTTTGGGTAAAGCACAACACCCTGGTTCCACTAGCTGTCGTTCAAATGATCATGACTTATTTAGAAGTAGCTGAACCCTCAATCCACCTCGTCTATCCCTCATTTGTAGCTAGTTTCCACTGCGTGTTAATAGCGATTCCCCTTCCTTATCACTGTTTCCCAACTGTTCATTGTCACAAAAGCGTTAACAGATCATGGCTGCTGCAGACGTACGAGAGTCTAAATCGTCCGTGTATCTGTTATTAAAAGTGAGTGATGGAGGCGGGCGATGGGATAAAAGGAAGAAAGGGAGAGGAGTAATCCACAATCCTTCTGATCATCTGTCCAAGGAGGGGGGGCGGGGTGATGACAGGGCAGGTTTATGGTAATCTACAAGGAGCGCAGGAGTGAAGGTAGGCTGAAGACCTAAAGGAGAAAGAGAGAGAGAATAAGTAAGATGAGTGAAATGGGAAGACGGAAAGCTTGGAGAACAGGGAAATTAATTAATACTTAGTGATTGTATGCTGAAAAATGTGACCTCAGAAAATTCATCTTGAAAATGTAAATATATATGTAATGATTGTGTACCTATGATTGTGTAATCTATGACTGTGTAAACTAGAAAAGCACTCAGAGAGTTCAAACCTCCACCAAGCTGACAGTTTCCCTCATATTGTGACTATAGATGACGTGCAGCTGACGTTTATAAGTCATGTGACTTTTGCTCTGGACGACACAGATTGTACTATGTGGGGTATTTCTCTGAGTCAAATGGTGATTTAATGCGTCGCATTCAGGTGTAGGAATATACACGGTCAACAGGACGACCTGTCGTTTTACAAATTATCAGAAAACACAGAGAGACAAATGGATTGTAACTGTGAGACAGATAACTCAGCGCTACCAACAGATTATGCAGGTAACACTTTATATCAGGTAGGTTTGGATTAAACATTTCGTGTTGTAGTTAACTAGGTTTCTTATTAGCCAACCAAAATGACAAGATCATGATTATGAAAATAGTCCGGCAAGAGACAGAGCACTTGCTACATTCAGGCTGCTGAACTTAATGCTCAATTCTGATTATTTTGTGGTATCCCATTTTTTTTATAGAGTTCCTTCACATTTCCAATTAAATGTGACATGTTTGTGATCTCCTGTATGAGTGTTATGGACAGATCCAATCACAAGCAGAACCGTCATGCGCATTGCTGAACACCTCTTTGAAATTCTGTATCAATGAAATGCAGAGATTATAGGGATTGTTAATCCCAAGTAGAGAACACTTCTGGCAATATCTTCCCCTCATTTCACCTTCCAAACGAGATAATTGTTTGCGGAAACTCAATCCAGCTATTTCAGATATATTTTGCGAGTGTTGGATATCGAATCCATACATGTTGTGTGTGTGTTTATGCTGGATTTATGTTTTAGTTCCTCGGCTTGCAGTAATTAACACTGCATTCTCGCCGTCCAACATGGCGGCGTAAACAATGGGAACCACGTGACTGCATGTATATGTACTTATCTCGTAATGTGAAAGAATCCTTCAATACCGCCCAGTGGAAATTTACACATTTGATGTAAAGTAACTATGAAAACACATAAAATTTTCATTTTACTAAAGGATCTCTCTGATTTTATATAACATATTTAATAAAATATAATTTTAAAAAATATTTAAGAAATGTATTACATTCAAGTGAATGCCAAATCACTGTTAACAATACAAGTAACCAGAGATTGGTTAAGATGATGTGACCAATTATTTTGTTACATTATATACATAGTAAATACAACAATCTTTCTAAGAATTAAATAATAATTAAAAAAGAGAAGTATGTTATTTAAAAGTATTTTGCTCTAATAATAATAACATTTTTCTGTCACTTTTTTAGAATATGTTTAGTATTTTTGTACCTATCGGGAATTTATTAGTTACTGTAGCCAACGTCTTTTATAAAACATAAAAACTAAATACAACAAAAAAATATTTAGTAAAAGTAAAGGTTTAAACTTATTTATCATGTAACTTTACTGTAATTTTAACTGTTTCTTTTATTTCACAGCATCCACTGCCTCAGCTGTTAGAATATTACAGTGTTCTTTTAATGATTTAAGATAAATCATTGGGATATCTAAGTTTGTTTGTTCACACACACAGACACCAAGAATTAAAAAAAAACATAAATCTCAAGATGGAGGTCAGTGGTTGCCATGACATCTGGATGCTTACCCATGACAAATAAAAGTACACTCACCACTCTTCCTTCCCTTTTCCTTTACAGTATCCTACGGTTCCTAAAGTGTCCTCATGTAGAGCTGCACTAATCAAAGTCCTGGTTGTAGAAAATCACACTGTTGTCTTTATGAAACTAATAAGAATCACACACAGATGCATGTGAAGCTCTAAGTGAAGTAAATGTCTTTGACCCAGCAGAAGGATTAAAATAGAGAATGGGGGGGTGGGGGTTAATGTTATCAGAGTGTCTGCTCTAATCCCAAGCATTAGCACACAGCTTCAATCACACACAGCTGGATCTGCGGCTCCGTTTCCACCCAGCTGTCCAAGTATTAACTAACACTAGTTGTTCTGGGAATGAAATGGAAACGAGGTGTGTCTCCCAGCTGGGATGAAACTCCGTTTCATGTACAAAAAGAAACATATTCTTTCACTTAGCCACACTTTTAATTTGATTTTAAACTTTGTCACTTTTATATAAACAGTGTGTATTGTTGCTTATCATGCTGAGCTGCTTGTGCAACACTAAAGTCTGGATAATCAGACCCAGATAGAGGCTCCAGATCAGCTCACAACACCAAACAAGCTTTTTTTTTACTACTTTGTTGTCTCTGGATCTGATGCTGCTGCTCCAACAGGTGGATGCAAAACAGATGAACCTCCACCAGCGTGACACTAGACATGCAACATCTGAGGGATCTCAACTACCTCTAGTAAGATTCTGTGTCATCATGTCCCACAGCCTCTGTGTTGTATTTCCAGTCCGGTCTGTTGCCCAGGTGAACATCCAGACATCTTCTGTCCTCTACTATCTCCTCCCCAATCATTCTCTTTGTTTTCATCACATTCAGCTTCATGTCCATCATGAATCAGAGTAATCAGATTACTTCTGCAGATGACAGAAGGTATCGTTTGCATAATACACCCTTTTCATTATTTATGCACATGCCACTCATGTTCCTAACTAACAGAGCTGGTCAGAAGAGTTGATTTTTTCCATCCTATTTTCACAATAAGCACAGATTATTTTTCAAATTCTGCATAAAAATACCTTTATAGAGGTAGATCTGAAGAAGCGTAAGAAAAGATCATTATAAGAGCCAACTGTAGAAGAAGCCTCTAAAACAACTTTAATCACAATTTTGTCACCTCGCCCACAGAGAAAACCTTATTTATGTGTTGTTTCCTGCTGTTGTTACATCTTGTCTAACAGTCAATGGCAAAATTATACAGAAAGAAACCAACCCTGTCATTCATTTTCCAAAACTGGCCTTTCTCTCTCTCTCATTTATGAA
>JBAMHX010000027.1:3706842-3719041 GCA_037177515.1 Pseudomugil tenellus | reverse complement strand
GATTGGCTGATTGGAAATTAAGTGTTAATGAGCAGTTGGGCAGGTGTACCTAATAAAGTGGCCGGTGAGTGTATGTACACATGTATAAACACACGTAGTCCACATCCTATGACAATAAAGACTTAAAGTTATAAACTACTCACACACATAATGACCATGTCTCTGCAGGACGAGTTGTCCCACATCAACGCCAGACTCAACATGGGAATCCTGGGCTGTAAGTATCTGCGAATATTCTAACCTGTCAGTGGGAATTAACCCCTGCTGAGTTATGCAGCTTTTTAGTTTTATTCATCTGAAATGTAAATTCTGCCTCTAGCCAGGCTGTCTCTTCTCAGGTTTCCTTCCAAGCTTCTGGAGCATTCTGTCTCCCTCCCGTTCACCTCTATCACTTTCTAAACACTCGTTTTTCACCATTTCCAAATAAAAATGATGAGTTTTGGTTTTTGCTCGTGCTCAGCATACGACCCGCAGCAGATCTTCAAGTGTAAAGGGACGTTCGTTGGTCACCAGGGTCCAGTCTGGTGCCTCTGCGTCTACTCCACAGGAGACCTGCTGTTCTCCGGCTCGTCTGATAAGACAATCAAGGTAGAAACACACTTTTATTTCTTTAATTCTTTTTGTCTTTCTCGCCTGCTAGCTTGATGGTATTTTTAGCCTGAACCAAATCTTCATCCACCCACTTTTAAAATGATTAAAAAACCTCCCACTGCAACCAGGAAATATTACAAAAACATTTAAAACAAGAAAACACAGCTTCAGTATTAAATACATGCCTAAAAACTGGTGGTTTTGTATTTTTGTGTGAAGGTTTGGGACACCTGCACCACCTACAAGTGTCAGAAAACCCTGGAAGGTCACGATGGCATCGTACTGGCTCTCTGCATCCAGGGGTAATATAAAACACACAATGTGATTCACACCAGTAGGGAACAACCAGTATTTCCCCAAAAGCATGACACGCTACGTTTCTGTCTCCATAGAAACAGACTTTACAGCGGTTCTGCTGATTGCACCATCATTGTAAGTCACAGTCATCTTCTTTAATTCCCCTTTAGGGGTTGTATTAGTTCAGTTTGATGATGAAGATGTTGCATACATCTTGCGTAGGTGTGGGACATCCAGACATTGCAGAAAGTCAACACCATCCGTGCCCATGACAACCCCGTATGCACACTGGTCTCCTCCCACAACATGTTGTTCAGCGGCTCCCTCAAGGCCATTAAGGTACAGCTGGTTGGAATAAATCACTCTGCTTGTTGCAGCGTTGCATCATGTTTGACTTCATTGAACTTTTTCAGCCAGGCCCGCTTTTATTTCAGGGGATTATTATTCAACGCCTAAAGCTGAATTTAGCCTCATTAAGCTAAATTTAATTATTAGTTTATCATTCTCACAAATAATTTTCTTCTTTGTGAGCCTGAAAATGCTCGAAGACTCACCAAATGTTGCTTCTCCCCCCATTGCGATGTGAAAATTTGTATGTATATCAGGACTGTTTGACCAAAATTGTGTGAGAGCGCCACCTATTTCTGGTCCCCTGCCACTGCATGTTATGCATACACATGTTCTACTTGCTACAGCAAACAAAAAACATCTTGAAGCAATGGTCAAAACTAACAGAGTCGGCCATTTTGGGACAAAGTCGCCATTTTGCTTTTCGCATTGCATTTCATCGATCTTTGGTCTTCATGGACGCGTCAGATTAGCATCAAAATTAATTTAGGCATCTGTTAAATCCAAAAAACTTGGTTTTGACTCAGAAGACTAAAAGCAAAGTGAAAAGATGTCGTCATGGAGAGGCAGACAGGAAGGATGAATGATGGCTGCAGCTTTGTCTTTGCTACTACGGTTACACGTAGGCGAGTGGGGAATTTAGTTGATTAGTACATGAAGTCAGCGCTCTTACGCAGACTTTCCCTTCTTGCCCACAATGACCCCACTTCCTCTCCAGCCGCTCTGCCACATCTTGTGGTTGTGCTCTCGGTGAATCATTCTGCTGCGACAGGAGTTTATTTTCATCTATTACGCTCAGTTTTTAAAACAGAAGAACAAAAGCTTCCTGCACTTTCCCCATTAAACTCATTAAATCTGATCTTTGTGTCTCTGTGAAGGTGTGGGACATCGTAGGCACGGAGCTGAAGCTGAAGAAGGAGCTGACCGGTCTGAACCACTGGGTCAGAGCACTGGTGGCCTCCCAGAACCACCTGTACAGTGGTTCATACCAGACCATCAAGGTATGTGAACATGCAGCATGTGGTGTGAAAGAAAGGTAACACAGTGTTTTGTGCTTCACGTTGCCGCTTGAACACCCCCACACCCCCACCCCCTGCAGGATGTTTGCATCTTTGTTGTAACTTGTGGTTCTTTCCTAACATTTACTCAGTGAAGACGGGCACTAAAAAGAAAAATACTATTCAAAGTAATTGCGTTTTAATCAACAAATCTTTGAATCCCAACGTCTCCAGCAGGAGTTCGGTGTTGGCTGCGTCCCGGCTACACAAACACAGCTAAGCAGAGGTACTCTTCTGCGATTGGTCAGTGTGATTACATGTGTTTGGGTTGTGTAGCTGAATGCAGAAACATAAATACACATATCTATAGAAGTTTATGGCTGTTCTAAAAAGGATAATACTTACTAGAACTGAAGTGAGCCATTAAAAAACTCTTCCCTTTGGAAAAACTGGCCAATAGCGGCCGTCTGCAGACCTTACACTCAATAAGCACACGTCAGCTACGCGGACCAACCTGACGCAGACACTGCACGAGTATAAACAAACCTCTAGTCACTAGATGCAGGTTTTTAGCTGGTTATCTCTGTGTAAAGGTTTTGGTCTGCTGGATTTTGCTGTTGCCTACATAACATGAGGGTTAGTTTTCTTATTGTCTTGTAATTCTGAATATGTGCATCATGATTGCACAAAAAGATCATTTTCAATAACAACAACTTACAAGAACTTATTTTACACTAGAAAACTTGTTAAATAATAAAACTGTTTAATAAGCAAACAATTTAATGAAGACAACACTGGACTAAACTGCAGCGTCATGGTTATTAGAAACTTTGAGGATCAACAAGTCTGCACAGATGCTGTCATGAAACTTCATTTCAGCTCATTTTCTGCTTATTTATCAAAGAGTGATAACAATCAGGTAAACAATGTCCTCATTAAGACAAACTATCAGCTACACATGAACCTGTTTCCTTCCTGTTTGTTGTGTTTTTTCCATTTTAAGCTGCTGAACTTGTAGACAGTTGAAGCTCTGCATCCTATCATAACCTAAGCAAAGGTTTACATGAAGACTGTGCTGCTTTTTTCTCTCTAAAGATCAGCCGATATTTGTTCTTGTCAATCTCGCCTCAACTCAGCATGAGAGAAATTACTTTTAATTCAATCCAAGTTGTTTTTTTAACTACAAGAAAGTAACATCTGTCTTTCCTAAAGAAAATCAAGCAGAAACTTTATCGGAAATAATTTTTTTAGATGTTTATCTTTAGTTTCTGACAGTGCGGGATGCTGTAAAACGTCGCTTGCAGGTGGCTCACATGTACACGCCATTGACAGATTTAAGTGGGATTTGAAGGCGGCTGCTATTTCATTACAGATTCAGCACATTTAGGATAAAATGTTGGAGGAAAAAATAAAGAGTCGACCTGCCGACGTGATCCAGCACAAGCTCCGACATTTACAGGGTCAACTTTAAGCGAAGCAGCAGCCGCTTGTAGACGCGGTGTAGATGTTTGCTACTGGTGCTCCTAACTGGGTTCGGTCTTTATTCACTTCCTTCTGGAGAAAGAATTCATAGTGCTTGTCTGCCTGCATCTGTGTTTGTGAGTCCTCCTTTTTCCCTGCTTTTTGTCACTAATGACCACTTCAGGGACACGAGGCGAGATAAAGAGGAAAAGCAAATGGAGGATGTCTGGAGAAAAGAAGAATGAGGAAAGGGAAATGAATGTGAAGATAATCTGGCTCCAGATGAAGTGATCCATCTCCATCCACCACTTTACTGGAAAATGTTTGCAGGAGAAATTGCTTTGAGAATTGTTGGCCATATTCAGAGAAAATGATCCTTTTTTAATAATTTGGCAGGATGTTGACACAAAACGGCTCCAAAGCTCCTAAAAGATTTATTGAATTGAAGCAAAAGATGCTCTTAGTACTTAAAGTGTTTAAATTTCAGGCCAAATTCACAAGTTTACTTTCATTAGTCTTCAGGTTAGTAGGCAGGGAAGTTAGAATTGCCCGCTGTATTGATCACCACCATTAATTAATCATAATGATCCCTGTATTTACTTTCAATAAAACATAGATCAGCACAACTTGTACACTGAACTAAAACATTTATTTAAACACACACACACACACACACACACACACACACACACACATTTTCATATACCTGTGTTGTCCAAATAGGCCGTTTCATGATCAGAAATCTCTGGCATCATGTCGTCAACCTTCACCAGTCGCAGGTGACTTTTCCCCGATACAGTTACAGAGCGCACACACACCTTTGCTCGCTGCATGGCCACCTAAAACACACACACACACACACACACACACACACAAACATGTAAGAAAGGTTCAATATTTTTCTAGGACTAGTTTGCTCTCTAAAAGTGTCGGTTCTCACTAGTTTTCCTTGCTCACCTTGAGCAGCATGGAGATCATAGTGATCATGGCATCCAGGTAGTCCTGCATTTGGCCTTGTGTCTTCAGCAGCGTGGAGCGATGCAGCAGGAGTTTTAACTCCTACAAACACAAAACAAATATCTCGTTCTGCTCAACAATATAATTGAAAACATCTTTATTTACAGATACTGACATTTAAATAAACATTACAAACACAAAATGCATCACATGTTAAACTTAAATGCAATATTAATTTCTAAACATATAATTTTAAAAATTATAATAAATATTTATTTATAAATAAATAAGTATTTATTTGTCATTATTTTATTATATTATTTATTTGCTTATTTATTATTATTAGTATTTATTTATAAATAAATACATATTTATTAAATAGATATTTTAAAACTAACAATATATATTAATTCAATAATTAATAAAGATTCCATAGACTATTATAATTCAAAATTCTGTATAAAATTTGATTTTATTTACAGTTTATAATTACTATTACATGTTATTTTACTATTAAGAGACAGTCCATCACAGAGCACATATACGCAGGTTGGGGTTTAGCATCTTCCCGTTAACAGAAGCACATTTAACGCCCTCCCAGACGGCTCTCCTCACCTTCTGGGCCGCTGACGAATCCTGTGCCAGTGTATCGCTGTCATACATGGACTCCAGAGCTTTCAGAGCACAATCCATCCGTCCCAGCTGCTGCTGCAGCGTAGCGAGGGACAGCCTCGCCTCCAGATGCTGCGGCGCCATCTTCACCACCTTGCTGTAACTCTCCACCGCCGCCTCCGTGTGACCCAGAGCCTTCAGACACTCTGAAACAGAGATGATTGGAACATTTCCGTCTACATCTAAAGGTGTCCGACCCGTTTTCTATTCTCACCTGCGTGGCGCAGCCAGACGACAGCCAGGTTGTACTTGTCAGATACGATGAGGGCAGACAGCAAAGGCAGAGCAGACGCATACTCGCCCTGCTCCAGATAGGCTTCACCCACATCCAGGTATAAGTCGCCGATGTCCTCCGGACTCTGCTCCATCAGCGCCGACACCAAACCCTGTGAAAAAAAAGTGAAATTATCTTTTACAGTCAGTCAATAACCATTCATGACATCTTGTTTGTCTCAGTTACCTCCAGAGGAGAGAGGACATGCAGATGTATGAGGCAGATAATAAGTTTGGCTCTAAGGTCCACTGGAACGCTGTCCGGTACCTGAACGTCTTCAATTCCCACTAAAACCACAAGACAAGAATAACATGAATCACTTAAACAGCATAATATAAATATTCATTACTATGTAGACAATACGCTGTACAAAGGTACATGAAGACATAACAGTCAGGATGATTCATTAGGGCTAAACTTAACGATTATTTTGACTGAAATTGAGATCTTGATTATTTAACACTAGGGCTGCAACGATTAGTCGACATAATCGACGATGTTCACTAATCACATTTGTCGACGCTAATTTCTATAGTCGACGCAATTACCACAATTTTCTTATGACCAGTGTTACTTGGGCGGACACTAGGTGGCGGTATTGCACTTTCTGTTAGTTGCCAACTGCCATTAAACTCCAAAGAAGAACAAGTAGAAGATGCAGTCTATGAAAAAGGAGACACAATAGATGGCGGAAAGTCAGACTGAAGCGGAGAAAAGAATAAGATCAAAACATTCAAAGGTGTTTGACTTATCGACTAGTCGACAAAATAATCGCTGACTAACCAAAATAATCATTAGTTGCAGTCCTATTTAACACGATTATCCATTAACTTTAATAACATGAATTTATTTCCCGCTACACTTAACGGCTGGATTAAAATCCTTCTGGAAAGGCTAGAAATGCCCTGAGCTCAGCTTAGTTCACCCAAACAGTTTGCTACAGTTAGCAATTTTGCGCATCAAGTGTTGTTTTGAGGTTCTTAAAATACTCCACAAAGAACCAACGCTGTTCTAAAGGTTAACAGGTCCAGATATTCAGTGTGATGGTGGTCCTGCTTGGGACAGAGTTCTGGGATCTGGGTTTTTTTCCGTTACTAACAGGCAACTCGCTGAAATTGCTACTGAAAACACGAATTGCGAAGATGCAAACAATTGAACTATTTAATTTTATGCTTGTTGAAAACCCAGATTGTAATTGAGACTCTACCGAGTGTTTCAGGAAGACACTGACCAGCTATGTAATTACTACAGGTGGCCTCACCGTGGCTTTGGAGTTATTTTGAAACGTCCTTCTTTCACTCAATGAGGCCAAAATTAGGAATACTCTGGAAAAAGTTTAGAAAAGCCTCCATCTGATCTTCACTGACTCCCTGGATGGTACAGCTGGGCGGTAATCGATTTAATCAATTAATTTGAATTTGCGGTTTGTGAAGATTTATTTTTTTATGAAAATAAAAAAAGTAAATATAACTTTAATTTTGTTAACATTCAAGGATTTCTTAAAATAGTTTTTTGTATAAAAGAGGTTGATTTTCATGAAATATGTTAAATAGAATTAAAATTTTTATGATCTCATTCTCAAAGTGGGAAACTGTTTCGGGTATTTATTGTCAAAATATTCTAAAAAGAGCAACTATTTTGCTTCCAAAAGGAGGCACTTTTATTTATCAATTTATTAGTTTTTTATGTTAAAATAAAGTTACACAAGTGACGTGAGAAGTCTATTCTTAAATGGATGCTGGAAACTTAAAACCTAAATTTTTTTACAGGTCTATTAAAATTGGTTTAAAAGAAATCTGAGATTTTACTTTTAGGCCATATCGATGGATCTCTTTTCCTGTCGGATTTCTTTTAGCTGTATGACACTGAACTGACTTGAACTGATTATGTCTGTAGATACTTTGTTGTGAAGTGGCGATAAAACAAATAAAGCTGCCATAAAAATGTAGCTTTGCTTTACAACAATTCAACGTTCTGACATTCCTGTATGTGTTCACACCAGCGTCTGAACTGTGTCCAGCAGTGAAAGCAGGAAGACAGAGAAGCTGAACATTCAGCCTCCTTCTTAAACACAAACTCACGTTTCTCTGTAGTTTTCTCCGACGAGTTTGACTTTTCTTCCTCTTCGTTTTTCTCCTCTTCCTCCCCCGTTTCTCCTTCAGGTGATGCTGCTGCGATTTCTGATGCGGATTCAGATCGGACCAAAACAATTCCTGCGAACTGGACCAGGACCTGCAAACACAGGCCTGAAACATCCATTTCCGTTGCCCTTAGCAACGCAAGGAAACATTAAACCGTCTTCATACATACATTTAGCGCTTCGTTGTACTGGCGATTAGAAATGTAGAGCTCTGCCGCCATGTTGATGAAGTCATCGCTGACCAAGCTGGGGTGTCGTAATAAAGCTTCCTCAACCACACTCAGAGCTGAGGGCAGGTCATTGCTCTCATAGTAACTCCTGCAAACACACAAAAGGAAACAAACTGAATAAAAGTGGAGACAAAACATAAAACATCTTTTTTTTTATTGCATCTTTTACTTCGCCATGTCTTTGGAGAGCTGCATGAAGTGCTCCCCGTCCTCCAGAGGGAGCAGAGACAGGATCCGGCGGTAGCCATCCATGCACTGTTTGTGGTCTCCAAGACGCATGTGCAAGCTGGATCGCTCCCACAGATAGCGCACGTTGGTGGGGTCGTACTTAATAGCTGTTGAAAATAGGATTTAGATACGTTCGGTTGCATCGTTTAAGGCGTTTAAACTACAACAAAAAGGGGTGGAGATAAGAGAAGAGGAAAATTAAATGGCAATCTTCACTTTCCAAAAAGCTGTTTCACAGATTTGACTGAAAAAAATGAAGGAGTACCGCAAATCTGTCATGAAAAACACTGATTATGATCACGTAAGTCCATTTGAAGAATAGCTATATTGTCATCACAAATGGAGGCGAAAATAGGAATAAAATAACATTAACCTTAATTATTTTATCTTTAACAGCATCCCAACTTGTTTAAACAAACAAATATCTGTTTGGAACACGGAGCAGCAGGAAATGGTTTAAGGAGGGACCTTTTTTACTGTTGCACCACTAAACCTGTAGCAGAGTAGCTGTGTTTTTGGAGATGTTGAGCAGTGAAAACATGAAAACACAAGTTCAGGAAGTGAAGCTGACGAAGACAAAGTTGAAGATGATTATACAGAAAAAAGAGTGATTACTGTTGTCATGGAGATAGGTTAGTTTTTTTTTTTTAAAGGTCAGACTAGTTCATCTAATTACTAAATACTGAACTGTGAGATGTCATTTGGAAATGTGTTTGCTGCACTAATAAAAGGCGGATCCGGATATCATATGTGGTAAACATACTGTCAAATAGTGAAACCAGCATCGTGTGTTTGGTCTGTAGCAAGCTAGTTGCACACGCTAACTCGCATCCCTAAATCAGAGACAGACAACCCGGAAAATTCCAGCGCAATCCCACATTTAGGTTTAGTTAAACAGAGAAATGCAGAATGAAAACAAACATGGCAGATGGACCTTTTGTGTAGCAGATGATGGCCTGCCGGGTGTTCTGCTGTTCCAGAGACATTTCAGCCAGACGGATCCACTCCTCGCAGTCCGAGGGGTTGAGGTGGGCCGCGATGAGACCAAACTGCAGCGCTTTGTCCATGTCCTCGTTATCCTCATAGATCATGGCCAAAGTGGAAAAGGGCTCATAGGCCAGAGGAGCTGAGGGAGACGGGTATTATTCCTCGAAGCTAATGAAGGTTAAGGTGATGTAAAAGTGGACTCTACGTTTTTTTCTTACCTTGTCTGATGATTTCCATACACATCAAGATTGCGTCCTCTTTCTCTCCTCTGGCGTAGCGGATGTTGGCCTCACCCATTAGACCCCTCAGAGCCTGAGGCAGCTTGCTGCCTTGACGACGCCCCTGAAGAGAACGCAGCCGTATATTTAGTACGATTCAGGAAAGAGAAGCTTGCTTCTTGCATCATCCTCGCTTTTTCTCACCTTCATCAGCTTCTTGTTCTCTCGGTTCAGCTCCATCTCCAGTGCGAAGACATCTCCCACGGTCACATCTTGTACTTCCTCTTCCCCTTCCTCATCCTCCTCCTCTTTTTTCTGCTTCTTCCTCACCCCCTTTCCTCTTCTCGTACACCTTTGAGCTTTCTCCGTCTTCTCAACTTTGACTTTTCCCCCCTCGTTCTCGCCTGCGCTGTAATCCTTATCGTCCTCATCATCAATGTAACTCAAGCTGTCCTCCTCTTCCTCTGAGGACGGCGGTTCTGTTGTTTCTCCCAGAATGGAAGCGAAGGCCATCTGAACTCCCGGGCTGACTCCATCCTCTGAAAACACACGGAAGCTGCATCAATATGCTTATCAAATTAAATGATGGCAAACTTATTTTGTTTAATTGAATTCAAAGCTACTTTAATTTCAATCAACTGTTTTAATACAAATGTGCTGCTGAACCCTAATAAAAGTATACTTAGCTCTAGAGGATGGTAATTAGAAGCATCTTTTGGTTACTTAACTAAAGGTAAAAGGCGTATAACAATTAATAAATGAATAGATGTATGTAAGGACAACTGTTTAAACTGACTCATTAAAGGGAGATTTTATCTAAAGCTACTAAGGCCAAGTTAGTTGTTTTTGCGTTTCAACTTCTATGCATTAATATTCATGTAAAAATGTCTTATTAATCCTCACCCACTGTTAATTTTCCTACTTTCGCCTGGGTTTGTGCTGATGTGGAAGGTTGAGCATCGTCCTCATCTTCAGCTGTGAGCCCTGAATCCTAACGGAAAACCACCAGCATAAACTCAATAAGTTACCGACATCATCTCTCTTCCACAACAAATAACCAACCTAATATCTTCATACTTACCTCGACTTTCCCTTCGTCTCTCCTTCTGTCAAACTCTTCAAAAGTTATTCTACCCTCCAAATAATCGATGAGCTCGGAGCTGAAAGCAGACATGGTTCCGCGTTTCTGTGGCTCAGATACTTCGTACCTGCTTTTTTAAGCTAAACGCATCACTAACTAAATAAAAATAAAGTAAAATGTGGATTTTTTAAATTATTATTTAATGCTCATGTTGCAAATTTTAGTACAGCAATGTGTGTTTTCGCTTTGCCTCCGAAGTTCTCCTGCCGGATTGATTTTAATGAAGGACCTTCCGGATTGAACCGGATGTGCTAGGAGTAAAAGCACAATTCAGCAACAGCGTTTTTTTAAAAAAAATAGAAAACAAGGGCAGTACTTTAAAATAAAAACAAAAGAGGAAGAAGACTGGATTTAAAAGACTGGATTTGTTTTAAGTGACGGTATTACAAGCTAAGAAATTCAATTTTAAAAGCAGATTTGGACTTTTTTTTTGGAGAGATAAGACATTAATGTCTTTAACCTGGATTAAAAAAACATTATGTTTTATTTTCTTCAAGCATATGGAGCATTGTTTCTCCGAATTTCCTTTCTTTGATTACACACCTTGATAATAAAATAATTTGAGGTTATTTTTACTGCATATGATATCCAGTCTAACTACATCTGATGAAATATCTAAAGCATTTTATGCAGAATACCTATTGAGCATTTTAGTTTGGTGTTATTCTGACATCTTTGTGAACATTTCCTGATACCTCTCATCGACCATGTGATATTGTCTAATGATATCCATGAAAATAGCATAAAAACTTAATAAATTAATTTATCAACACTTTTTTTTATCATTTATCCACTTGTGCATACGACAGAAATGATTTCGAAAGATATTTAGCAGCCATCTTCTGGTTTTACCTAATTCCTCTGATTCCTTCTAGTACGCTGTCTTTTTAAATAATGCTTTTCCAGTCAATTTAATCAATAATTTCCTTTAATGAGGTGAATACTTGTATATGTTGCAGCATCCAAAATTCAGTTCTTATTTGCAAGGAACCATAAACAGTTTTACATTCATTAATACTTAATGATCAGCAAACAGGACTGAAGCAAGTAAAATCTATATGGCAGGTTTGGCGATATGACTTGTTACTGCGTAGTTTTGAACTTTTCACGGCATGTTACTGAATCCCCCTTCTTAAATGTAATTATCTTCATTGATAAACCTTTAAAAATTGTTTAGTGAAAATAAAAGGATCTTTCAGAGGAAATAGTTTACACAATTATATTAGTGATGCAGGTTGTGTTCTGAATTAGCTAGATACAGTTTAATAAGTACAATAACAAACACATTTTGCTTGTAAATAAATAAATATCTCCTTTGAGAAAGAAATTAGGGTCAGTGTAGAAGATTTTGGCTGCTCCGATTCACCTGTGATTTTATTAAGCAAATACTGACAAAATGGGAAGGTTGTAAAGGGGAAACATACAGGTGGGCAGAGGGAGAAACTAAAACATCAGGTCAGAAAACTCACATATATAATAGAATATCTATGAAAATAGAAAAAATCCAATAAAATAAATGGAAATAAATACACAGAAGCAGTGGTTGATGTACGAGAACAAACTAGGCCTACCACACATACGTTAAAGAAAAGAAAAGAAAAGAAAAGAAAAGAAAAGAAAAGAAAAGAAAAGAAAAGAAAAGAAAAGAAAAGAAAAG
>JBAMHX010000027.1:3691069-3701290 GCA_037177515.1 Pseudomugil tenellus | reverse complement strand
TACCACATACTATACCATGTAGAAAAGCATTTTTCTTATAAGGATTAAAATAATATCAGGTATAGTTCCTTTAAGTAACTAAGTGTGGAAACGCACTGTTACACTGCAATTTGATATACCCCATGAACACTGAATTTGAATATAAATATAAACGATTAATCGATAATCAATCGTTAGTTTTCATGATTATCAATTAAAACAATTTAATGAAATGCCCATCCCTAATTCAGTTATAAACATTTATACCTATACACATATTTATATATAACTAGGCATCCTGTGATGAGACCTCGTCATCTGGAAACATGTAATTACACTCTGACCAATCACGAAGGAGCATTCGCATTGTGAGGATGCACGTCAGGTGTGAAGAGTCTCTGTCTGTTTTGGTGTACGCTATAAGAGGGAGACGAGAATAAACCAGCACGGTGGTGTTGTATGTATGATCTGTTATGCAGCACAGGTCCTGGACACCTTGCAGTCATTGAGTGGATCAGAAACTCCTGTTGTGAGGAGGCTGTCTAGCTTTATGTTTAGCTGATATTAGCTCATTTAACAGGACAGTGATCATACACACAGCAGCAGATCCGCTACAGGAGAACTGAAAAGAAAATAGTGAAGGTTTTGCATTTTATTATGATTTCACACCTTTTAAATGCGCCACTCTCACATTTTCTCTTTGTCTGACAGAAGTGGAACACCGATGTCAGAGAACAAGGAGCAAGGTAAGCCTGGGATTTCCTCCTGTAATAAATGTTGACTTGCGTTGCACCACGATGAAGCCACAGCTTTGTGGACAGAAAGATGCTTTGGTATCATTAGAAACACGTTTAAGGAGTACAAAAAGGTCTGATCTCGGTTACTCACCCTTTTTCTGCTATTTTTTTCATCAAAAACTGAAAGACTGACAGTATATTTTATAAATAAAAGACCTGAAAAAGTTCATTACAGCTAAATAAATGTGAGCAGATTTTTAACAAAGTGCTTAAGTTCAAAACAATTAAACTTTTTTGTTTTTACTGGAACTCAAATGAGAAAAACTCGTTTTTACACTTTATTTGATCAGAGTAGCTGGTAATATAGCAATAAGAATATATAGCAATAAAATAATTAATAAATGTGATGTATTTTTCTGTTTTCTGTTATGCAACAACAGAAAATCTGACCTTAACCGACTTTGGTTTGTTAGAAATATTTCATTTTAATTCTACAACAGATGGAAAAGTCTGACTTTATAAATGGTTTCTGGGCTCTTCTGTTGACTTATTGGTGGCAAAAACTCACTCCGAACTCACCCCAATGGTTCTTTTCTCTGTATTTCTATATAGATTAATATAAACAAATGAATCAGTTGCTGCTACTTTCTCATGATCATCCAGGTGTTTTGTACTGGTGTAAGGTTTGGACTCCATACAGACCAGTTCAGCAGCGGGACTCTTCACTTGTAAAGCCATGCTGTTGTGATGCAAATATAATTTAGCATTATCGTTCTGATATAAAGTGCGCACACTTCACGTAACCAGGGCTTTACCCGGCTTTTTAGGGGGCCGTAGTGTTGGTACCAGATGTGCTCGGCTAGTCGGATCTTCTGCCGTTGATATGACAGGCTGGATGCTGGTTTGCTGCCGTAGAAGTTGCTTTGGACAACTTATGGAATTAGTCTTTCAACAAAATAAGATTGTAATCCAATCATAGAAAAATTAACATACTTTAACTTTAATGTCAGCAGATAAATGAATGTTATTTTCCCACCTGATTAGAGGAGAAATTGTATTTCTAAGGCGAATCTTGGTGTTTGAAGTTTGTGATGTATCAGGGAGTTGCTGCCACAACGTTGGCACCAGAATTTACACACAGACAAAATTTACACTAAATTAGCACACTGAAATTTATCCAAATGGATCTGTTCAATAAAATTTTTTTTCAATTCAGTTTTATTGTTCCACGGGGGGAAACTTGGTTTACAAACAGGTTACGTAGCATCACACACATTTGACCATGATTCTTCATATAAAACCAGGTACAAAAGAACAGCTAAAACAGAAATAAACACTTAATACCCTAAAATGTTAAATACTGTAAAAAAACACTACAAAGAGCACAACAGAGAAAAAAAATAATAAAACCTAATAAAATCATATAAGGCTGTTTAAAAATGTTATAACAAAGGAATTTTTCTGAATCTCAAGCCTAAGGGAAGCAGTTCAAAGTTGTTGTTTAAGGTGTGGTTCTGACTTCCTATAATGTATCTTGCCTTCCTAACTACTCGCTGCTCATACACAGCAGCCATTGGGGGAGGGCTTTTATATTTCTAGCCACTCTCACCACCCTGTTTAACTTGGAGTTTAAGTTGTAACAGATCCAAACCAAGCGATAAAAGCGAACATTTCAATAAAGGACTTGTAAAAAAGAGTCTGAGTAAAAAGTACTGGCTGGAGATGCATTATAATACTGAAAATGTATCTGTTAATGAAGCAGTTATTGTTTTGATTCAGTAATTAAATATCTTTGTGGATTCCTTTCTGATAAATAAATATATTCTGGGCATGAAGTGAAAATACATGTCTAGCTATACAAGATTAAGTTATGTTGTACATCTCGTTTAAGCAAAAAGATATTTATAATATGAAAGCAAGAAAAAATACGAGGAAGCATATTTGTTTATTACAAGAACAATAAAATATGTAAAAATCTTTTATGGATCTGATGCCGATTTAGTCTGAAACGCCTGAAAAGAGTGAACAGTCCTAAATGTTGTGACTGGATATCTGACCAAACCACACTGTGACTCCTGGTAATCAGATAGATACAAACAATCACACTCCAGTCGACAAAATATTCCTCTATTAAGGGCTTTATTGAGAAAGTACTCTGCTTTGAAAAATTGTTCTGCCGGCGACAAGATTCTTACAATATGCTGATGACATTTCGTTCTATATGATGGAAATTTATTGCTCCATAATTTCTCAACAAAGTTTTTTTTGCTTTTTGACCTTCTGCCCATCTTAATGTCTGAGAGACTCTACCTCTCTAAGGTGCTCTTGTTTGACTCAGTTATTTTAGCATGTTTTTATTACGTCTAACTGTGATGATATTGTATTTTTACTCGTCTGTATGTTACCTGAATGAACACATTTTATGACTTTGTGCAGGTGAGGATAACTGTAGTAAGTCCAGGTGCCACAAGCATCACTCTACGATGAAGAAAAAGAAGAAGAAGAAGAAGAAGAGGAAAAAGAAAAGTGAAGACAACACATCAGACTCTGACTCTGAATCTGCATCAAAGCAGAGGGATGCTGAATGTGGTCAAAGCTTATCGCTAAGACGACAAGAGGAGCTGCCGGACATCATTCCAAAACAGGTTAAAAAATGTTTAAATACATTTGGTTGGACTTTTTCTTCACTTGAAACATGGTCAGGAAATGTAAAGGTGTTGAGGGACATGGACCAGACAAAGTGAGACAACTTTGATTTATTTTTTTTCCAACAGGAAAGCTCCAATAAAGGAAAAAGAATAGAGGAAACGCCAGGGAGAAGGAGTTGTTCACCGTCACATTCCTGTTGTCATTCTAATTCCTGCTCTAAATCCACATCTGCACACCACTGCCCAGCACTGAGTACTCTCTCTGAGTCCAACTCACAGTGCCACGGGACCTGTCCTAAGTAGGTGGAGACAAATTTCAACCTCACAGTTCCCATCAAGTTTCTTCTTTATGTCCACTTTTGTGTTCAGTCATTTTCAGCGTGTATTTTTGTCCAGTTGGCATGACAACATTATGAATATGACTTTGAGTTTATGCGTCATACGAAAATGTATATTAAGAGTTCAAACTTTTATCCTTGTCTGTGTTGCTGTTGTGGATTGTTCCTAGCTCCTCTGAGATGAGAGATCTGGCCGAGTCCATACAGTCCACCTTGTGTCCTTCAAAGCATCTTCAACTCCCTGTGCATCCCATCAGCCTTACTCAAAGCCAGATCCAAGCAGAAGAGACCGCCACGTCCAGACTTGAAGACCGGCTGGGCTCCGACCAAATGGAGGTGGTTACAGAAAAAACAGAAGAAACAGCAGATAAAAAAGGTAGGGGGCACTATCTTGCTGCTACTTGTTTCAACTTTTAATTGTGGTTTTGAAAAATATAAAATTAAATAGTCATAGTGTAACTTTTAAGGTTAAGTTCTTTAGATAGTAAAACAGGTGGAGTGGCTCTTAGCTTAGCTCGCTTGTTGCTAATTTGCTTTCTTTTACTCAGAACATTTAGACTGAGCTGTTCACTTTATCAAAACTGTTTATTCTGAAGAATATTCTTCAGGTAAAAATCTGATATGATTAATGCTTTGATAGGGCTCCTCTAAATGAAAAGATCTCTGACTGGAGCCATTGTTTTTAACATCGCTAACTCAAGCTAGATGCTAATCTTTCAAGTCAATTTCATTTAGCTGCTGAGACAGTGATATATGCCAGTGTCATCAGCATAATTATAATAATATGTTAATTGTTCCATGATTGCAAATCAAGGCAAATCAAATTCAGACATCTTGGGATAGTTTTCTTCAATGTGTCCCTTTTCCTACACTTCTAACTCAAATGAAATGGATCCATTTAATTGAAATTCTGCATATTGACTCTTTCATTTGAGTCAGGTGTGTACGGTTTAGAGCTTAAGAGGTGATACCTGATGTAGATGCTGATGTATTTAAAACGGGGTCTTGAGGAACTTGATAAGCCATCCTTGTTTGATCTATAGACACAGAGTAGTCCTTTTTGTTTCAAGCGGGATTCAAAGCAGTTAAAAAACAGACTGCCAGTTTATCTAAAAGTACGTTATGGCCAACTGTGTCAAAAGCGATGTTGAAATTTCTGCTGTTATTTGTGTTATTTCTGTGTTGTGTCTATATTTGTGGTTTTCTCTCTTTTTACTCAAAACCAGTTCAGAGATGTTGTCTGAGCTTTGAACTTAGCAGGTCAAAAATGACATCGATTGGATGTGCAGTTTTTGGGCAGCAGCTGTTTTCATCCTTGTCAGCCTAAGGCTGCTATAGACTGATGCTGTTTTCCCTCGCTCTCCACCACTCTCCTGTCAGAATCACCATAGCAACTAGACTTACCAGGTTCTTGTTTCTTAATAAAATGCAGCAGCATCTCCTCTCGTTTCGGTCCTGTCTAATCTCTGGCATCTCTGATCAGATTTGATCAAACTGAGAATTCAATGAAAAGCACAATCTAAATATTTTCTATTAAGTGTAAATAAAAAAAGAATGCAAGGATTTACACATTTCATTAACATTAATATTTTATTCCCAAACAGAAGATAAACAACTTATCAGACCTTGAAACTGAGATCTTTTACTATTTAATGGAGAATATGAGTTAATTTATTTAAAAATAAATAAAATATTCTTTTATAGCCAGCCATGTTACTGACTTGTTGCGAGTTTACCTTATTTGTTTTTAGTCAATTGCTCCTCCAGTAATTATGAACACCAATTACTTTTCCAGCTTTCTGTTACTCCTGTTCCAACTTTTTACAGATGTGTTGCTGCCATCAGATTGATTCAAAATCAGCTCATATTTTCCATGTAATGATAAAAATGTCTCATTTTCAACATCTGTTGAGGTGGCAGGCACATCTGTAGTCAATGTGTTTACAAATATCCTTCCAGTTGGTTTTATGCACAGCTTCATTACTTCCTGAACTTAAAACAACTCCTTTGTTTCCCGTCTTTCATTACTGGACAAACTGATTATCTTATGTGTTGTAATGTATTTTATTGTTGGTTGTTAAAACTACAGATTTTGGCACATCTGAATCCACACTGACCAAGTCCACATCCACTGAATCTGAAAAGCCCCCCGGGTTGGACAACCATCAGTGTAAATCCTCAGACCACCCCTGCTCATCTCACGCTAGTGTTAAATCACCAACAAGAAAAAGAAGAAAACAATCCAAGTCTCCGCAGAGGAGTCGAGAACGAAAAGCATCGAAGAAGAAAAGATCAAAATCACCGTACAGGAGCTACAGGAGGCGATCCCGGTCAAGGAGCCCCTCGGTGAGGAAAAGGTCACGATCAAGGTACGGTTGCGTAGCTTTTCTGTTTCAACATTACTTCCATGCAAGTGTGGTTCACCTCGTTGCCAGCTTGTCTTGAACAAGTGCAACCACGTTTTCTGCACGCAGATCTACGGATCGGAGGTCACGGAGGTCACGCTCTCGCTCAGCCTCGGGCAGCCGGAGGAGAGCCACGTACAGCCAGAGGGACCGGTGGAAACGTGAACCGAGTCACTCCCCTGTTCTCATCCTCCGCAAAAACAGATCCCCTCCGCGCAAAAACAGGAGTCGGAGCAACAGCCCGCACCGCATCAGTGAACTGGGTCAGATGAGAAGCTAAGCTGCGCCATTTTCAGCCAGTCTGAGATTTGGCTCGTTTCTGTTATTATAAATCTTTTTTTACAGAGCTTGTTGCGTTATTTCCTGTCTGTTTCCAGACAAGGAGCAGTTGTTGGAAATTGCCAAGGCCAATGCTGCTGCGATGTGCGTGAAAGCTGGTATGCCCATTCCTGCCGGCCTCAGGTCTACGGTGCTTCCCCTGACTCTGCCAAGCATGGCCATGAATGCTGCAATGGCCAGCATGACTGCTGGTATGATCATCTGCTGCCTCCATCACACTGCTTTTGCAACTACTGCATTCAGTTAGCATGATGATAGAGAATCAAAGTTCAATCAATGGTTCAGGCTGCTCATTTCCAGGCTGATGGTGTGTTTTAAAGCAATTAATCAATTTTCAATCTCAATTATAATCTGGGTTTTCAGCTCATGAAAATAGAATAGTTGAATTATTTAGATCCTTCGGGATTTGTGTTTTAAGTAACAATTTAAGCTAGTTGCCTTTTTGCAACTGAAAGTAACGTGACAACTTTGTGGAATATCTCAATAACCTCACAACAACACGTGATGCGGTAAATTGCGAACTGTAACAAACTATTAAGGTGAACTAAGCTGAGCTCGGGGCATTTCTAGCCTTTCCAGACGGCTTTCAATACAGCCGTTAAGTGTGGCGGGAACTTAACAGCTGGGAAATAAATTCATGTTATTAAAGCTAATGAATAATTGTGTTAACTAATCGAGATCTCAATTTCAGTCAAAATAATCGTGATTATAAATTTTTGCCAAAATCGATCAGCCCTAGTGTGTTTATGACAACAGCGTGGCATGTTCTGAAATCACAAAGCTCAAATCATCTCCAATCTTTGGAATGATTTGATGTGCAAAACTATAAAACTAAGCTCTTATCAGATTCAGTTATGTTTGATCCAACATAATCGATATTGGATAATGACTTATTTAAAATGAGTCTATTTCTGTCTCTCTTGCAGCCACGGTGACAGCAGCCTTGTCCAACATGGGGACCCTGTCTTCGCTGCTCTCACTGCCCTCCACTAACAACAAGCTGCCTCCTCTCTCAACTCAGACCAATGCTGCTTCTTTAGAGGAGATGAAGAAGAAAGTAGCGAAACAAGCCAACAGCCTCAGCATCAAGGAGTTTACTGACGTAAGAGGACGCCACTAACGTGAATTTCTTCTGTGATATTGTGTTAAAAACGCTGAAAAACTTTGTATCTGTTCAGTTTTTTTTCTCTTTAATTTATTTCGAACAAAAAAAAATTAAACACAAGATTAACATGTTTAAACAAAAAAAGATTATAAAAAAAGATTATATATAACAAAAAAAAGCAAATTTTCAAAGGTCGAACAAGGGCTTTGAAAGAAGTCGACGACTTAATTGTACATAAGTCATGTCCACACACATGCTAGCACACATGCTAGCATGTGTGGATGTAATGTCCACCCAAATGTGGCTTTTTCCTGTCCTGTGAACATGCATGAATATGTTGTAAATCCTGTGTAATTATTTTTTTCCTTCACTGAGGGAAGATAATTAACCATTTAGGTGTGGGGGGGATCATGTGATGAAGGTGAAATGAGCTTTTTTGCATCATTTTATAAGGGAAAAAACATTTTGCAACAAAACAAAACAAAGCTGTCAAGTTGTGTTGTGTTAAAATGAGTTAATATTTTACGCTGTGTGTGTTTGTAGAAATGTAAGATGATTGTGGACAGTGCAGGAGAGCTTCCAGTGGCGGCGCCTCACGTTTCAGATGAAGAGGATGATGACAGGCCGTTTGGAGGAGCGGCCATTCGAGAGCAGAAAGCCATCAACTTCAATATCAACGTAACGTCCACACACATGCTAGCAAATGCAGCTTTTTATTGTCCTGTGAACATCATGAATATGTTGTAAATCCTCATTAAACACGCTGCGTGCGGTCTTTTGTCACTGCAGAACACCACAGTTCGTCCAGCGGTGCGCAGCGATGCCGGCATTGCCAAAGAGTTTCCAGTCTCCTCAGGTTCCCAGCATCGAAAGAAGGTACGAAGAGTCACGCAGCTAGCTTCTCTCATTGAGTCCACCATCAGGGTTTGTAGTTGTTTGCTTGAATGTGATTGGTTACCATGGTTTCCAGGTCTCTTGATGGCGCTATACGGCGTTTAGTCTTTAGCTATTTTAAGCATCTATCCACTTATCCACTGGGCTGTCTGGGTTGCCCAGTTGTGGACTCTGAGCTTTCTTTGGACTGGATCAGAAGTTTTCCAATCACCGTCTATAATGTGGTTTGTCATAGTTGTGTTTCCGTTATCTTTAAGCTATGCGTGACAAGTTTTACATATGAGGTGTTTGTCCATGCGTAGCTTTCTGGGTACCTCATTAATCCAATGTTACTGCTGCTTACATCCATGCATGTTCTTACCCACAATGCACTGCTTTGTTTGAAATTAAAACCTTTATTATCCTATAAAAGCAGGAAAAGCTAAAAAAAAAAAAAAAAAACAACAACAGGCTTTGTTTATCTTGAATTTAAAAATAATTTAGAGTATCAAGCTGATTATTTCAGCCCCGTTTCCTCCAAAATTGCGTTTCTAGAATGATGGTTTCAGCAGGTTGTGGGAAACATTCCACATCACACAGCTGGACATTTATGATGATGCCAAATATTTAAAACCAGCCATGTTTAAATGTTTAAATACCAATTTATGGAAGCTTCACACTCTAACTCTTGATTTTAGTAGCTGACAATGTGCCCGCTTTTCCAAAAAGTTTACAGAGGCTGAAAAACTCTGGTTTGAATACCTTAAGGCATTCAGCCAGTGAGCATGCTGAGAGAGTGTGTGAGTGGAATTATAAACTATAAAAGACACAAAAATATGTGGGCTGTTCCACAAACTTTTGTCTGATTCCTGTCAAAGCAGTTCTTCCACTCCAGTTGTGTCACTATGGAAATGAGTCCGAAGTTTACAGTTACATTTGTAAGTCCACAGCGTCAATAGTAATCCATTATTTTATCAAGCACACTGAAAACCTGCTGATGTATCTTTGCACTTTGCTACCATGGCAACTGTAAACACAATAAACTGGACAGCTTTCTCTGTTACTGACTTGGACACATGCTGTCAGAGTCCTCACAGCTGGTGAGGACAACAGGCAGGGATGACAAGGAGGCAAGATGCACAGATTTGTCTCAACAGAGAGAAGAAAACCTATAAAAACAAAAGAAAAAGTCGGGGGGATGAGTTCCTAATTAACTGTCATGCAACTCTAATTGTTTTGCGAGTCCTGATGACATGATGGCTACTATGATACATGAATTTTGGGAGCTGCCATTTTGGAATCTGTCAGAAAAAAAGGAGTAGCTGTTTAAATGGTTGTTATAGTGATGGATCATGGCCTAAACAGGCTGGAGGAGGGCAGCACACATGAGCGATATCTATTAGGTCTCTTCCACAAGCATCTACTAGACTCGACACCACTCCGCCTGGTTTGTAGATGTTTGTCTTCCGCGCTGAGTCAGGGTAGAAAAGATCGACCGTCATCGTTAAAACCCAGCTGCTACAATGTTTGTGAAGGATTAGCAGGCAGCAGCAGAATGGCCTCTTGTTCAAACCAGGAAGTGAAGACCTTCCTATGCTAGTTGGTCGGTGAAAATGAACAGTTGACCCAGTTTTTTCGTAATTAGCAAGATAATTCGTCCGCGGCAGGGCGAGTTGTGCTTCATCAATATCTTTAAATGTCATGTGTTGTCATAATGTCATAATAGTTTTGTAGTTTCTCACCATCATGTTCAGCTGTTTTGTTAGAAATATACATTCAATATATATATTGTATATA
>JBAMHX010000027.1:3647341-3667341 GCA_037177515.1 Pseudomugil tenellus | reverse complement strand
TTTTTTTATTTTTGTAGTATTTTTTTACATTTTCAATATTATTTTTTTTTCAAACTATCAGTACTTAGCTTTTATCAGAAAAACCTGTTAAATTTATTTATTAATTTATTTCCTGCATCCTGAATTGGATTGGCGTGAAGCTTGAATGAATGAAGGTTTTAGTAATATATTATTCATATATTTTTTAAGATTTCTATTCATGTATTAGTTATATTTAAACAAATAACAAACAGTAAGCAGTTGCATGTGAGCATTATTATTATTGTCATTATTAATATTTAGGTTTTTTTCTGCTTTTGACGAACCATCTTTCTGTTCTGTGTATTTTTCTCATCATTCCTTTGCTCCTTTGGCACATGCTTTAATTTTTTAACTGATATATATTTATATATCTATTCTTTTTGCTTTATTAATCAATGTTATTAATTAGTTTGTATTAATCAACCACAGCAATGAGAAGCTGATGCTGTAAGATGTGTTACGGTGAAACAAATGTTGCAGGAATTTGTGGCTGAAATAAATGTTAATGGGCTTCATTGCACAAAGACACAGCATGAAACACATTATACCCAACAGTAAAACCAGATGTTTAATCGGCATCCTCTTGATAAATATGATTAAAATAGAAATGGAAATAACACAAATAGGTGGATTTTGAATGTTAACTAAAAACTGTTGATGTGTTTATGAACTACGAACAGTGTAACATTCTCCTGAACTACAACACCTAAAGAGGTGATCTTTGCTCATCCAGATGAGATAAAACAACCAGTTTTAATCATTTAGGTCATTGATAGCTTAATAATCATGCTTAATGTATGAGTTTTTATAAAGAAAAATGTTAATTTATCCATGCATGTGTGGGAGGGGCTAAGCAGGAGACATTAAGCTTTTCCTCCATACAGCAAAAAACAACAATGGCAAATGGATGCCAGAAGCTGGAAACGATCAACGATCCCAAACAGGAAAGAACGATGAACAGATTTATGTTTCCAAGTGTAAAAAAGAAAAAAAGAGAAAAGATTCCTTCTTCTTTTTTCCCTCGTCCATCTTGCAGTGGAGGCACCACTGGAGGCTTAAAAACAGATTAGGATTCAGAACAATCTGTTAACATGATGCTCAGGTCTCAGCGTACCGAGTATAGACAACGCGACATCTATTCATTCATTTTCTATGCTGCATAATCCAATTCAGGGTCACATGAAGCTGAAACATCTCCCAGCAATTACCGAGCATAAGGCAGGTTCACACAGCACAGGCCACCGTGCAACATTCAAGAATAAAGACTGATGTGTCTTCAAACACCACCAACTTCAAAACACTCAAATAAGTTGCAATAAGTGTATTTGGATAACTTTAAACCCTTTAATACCACACACAAAAAATAATCAATTTGAATCAAAAGTCTTAATTGTGCTCTTAAAAAAGTAAATACACACATAGTGCATTACTGTGTGATAATGTCTGAATGATTGTAGTGCAAAATGTGTCCAGCAGGGGGCAGAAGACAATTATCAGATTAAGCTAAACGGAGTTTGAAGCAACGTTTTTACCACATAGTGATGCAATAGGTCTCAGAAACTTTGTGTATCCAAACTGATATATTAGGTAATGAAATATAAAGTCATTGTTTTGACTCATTTCTATCTCTGTTTAACTAAATGCCCTGAAAACAATAGTTATGACATTATATAACATTGTTTCTTACACTATATTAAATAACCTTTATATAATGATGTGTGGAAGGCATTTTATCCAACTCCAGGATTTAAACTCTAAACTCTTCACGAGGGATGTAAACAAAATCTCTGCTGGAAATAATATTCACTTCTTCTGTTTCTCTTTTTCTGTCCCTTCTTCTGGAGAGGGGGTAACCCTGATAACCCCCCATACCAATAACCTCATTGTGGACGCATCACAGCATCTCTGATTATATAAGTTAATCATCATCATTATATTTCTGTTTTGAATCTGATAACATAGTTCATGTTGTAACAGACTGAGTGGTGTGTATTCTGTTGAGTTCAGTGAGAAATCGCTATTGTACTGACATTTACAGAGTGTCATTGAACATGTCAGAAGATCCGAGATCATAAACCTGTCACTGCAGTGATCGATGATGCGTCTCCTTTAATATCTGTTTTTGGTCAAAAGTTTAAGGAGGTATTGGTCAGTGTGTGTGTAAAGAGGATGGAAAGAGTCCACATGGGACTAATGTTACACCCGTTAACGGCTGCTTTCTCAAATCTTATCGTGGTTGTGGTCGTCAGCGGCTTCTGTCTTCATGTTATTTAGTCAACAACTGGGAAAAGTTTTTATTTATTAAGAGAAAAAAACTTAAAATATCTTCAATCAATCAATTTTTGTTATAAAGCACTTTCATGTGTTATATATAAAAAAATCCAACCCAACAAACACCCCCCAATGTGAACCCCCTCCACATAGTCACACACATACAGGTACATGTACACACCCCCAGACGTGTACACAACATATGAAAATGTATAAACTGCACTAGGTGCAGCTAATGGCCCAGAGCTAAAACATCTACCCGGGTGGACACCTCGCTACATGTCAGCAGGCGCCCCCAACCCCCTTCCCAGACCAGACCACCATGAAACATCCCGGCCAGAACCAATAGCAGCCCCCGAATGCAGCCGACCCCCGCTGAGAAAGATATACCATAAAAACACAAAGTAAATAAACTAAGAACATGAAAATGAATAAAAATAAAATAATAAAACACCAGTTAAAAGCCAAATTAAATAGATCTTAATCCTGCCTTTAAAAATATGTACATTCTCCACAGCTCCAAGGTCCTCTGGCCAGCTCTCCCCCCGAAAGAGCAGAAGCTGTGGGTTTAAATCACAACTTTATTCATGAGATTATATCATTTTCATTTAATGAATAACAGTTCGCTGTTGGCTGAAATCACAAATTCTACCAGAGGAAATGGTTCAAATCGCATGTTTTTAAGCATATTGTCCTTTTAAAGAGGTGAAAAAATATCAGTTAGATTCGGATTTGATGTTTGGTATCATGTTTACTCAGTGGACAATGATTCTCAAGCCCAAAAGGGACCCCCCCCCCCCCAACACAAACCATTACATCACCAGCAGCCTAATCCTTAAATCCATGCAGGATGGACTCCTATTTTCATGTTTCCCCCTTATTCTGATCTAACCATCTGAACGTGGACACTCATCACACGGGACATTTAAACCCTGTGTGAATTGTTGATTCCCTCCTCTGACCCCCCCCTTATCAACAAGACATTCTGGTCCAGACAACTGCAACTCACTGGGAATTTTCTCTTCTTCACACCATCCATTATAAACCCTGGAGATGGCTGTGTGTGAAAACCCTCAGCAGGTCATCTTCATCATGACTAAATGTGTTGAATTGCTGCAATGTGATTGGACGATTAGGTGTTAGTGTAGATAACGTACATACACATATTGATCAAGTCATATTCCAGTAATGTGGTGACATGTTAGCTTGAAGCACCTTCTTTGTTTATTTTTCAGCCCGTTTGCACCGTTTTATACACAAAGAGTGTGTTTGTATCTGTGTCAGATGTGTGTGTAGCTGACCTGAGATGTGTTTCATGCCTTTTCTTTTGTGGCGGTAACCCTGCTGATGACTTTCCTTTTAGAAATAAGAGGATGTGGGATTACGGTTGCATAAGGGTGGATTTTCTGGGTGACTGTAAACCCAAATCATTTTTTATCTGAAATGTATTTGTATATTCAGACAAACTCAACACTTTTTAGCATTAAAACTTAAATTACACACAGTAAAATGCAGTCGTTGTGTATAAATGCTGCACACTGCAACAAGGGAGTGTAATTGTAAAAAAATCATAACCAGGCATGTATGCATATATTTTGTTCTTTCCAAAACACCAGTTCCCAACAGACTCACTGCTTAATGTAATGATGCTACTGGCTGCCTGCTGCTTATCAAATTTATGCCTAATTTTCTCTTTTGCTGAGAGTTTAGCAAATTTTCTCACCAGCAGCTGTCTCATTTTGGACATCAGAGCACTTATCTTGAATTTTTTTTCAAATGCATTTCCTTTCCTGATCATATAAACATGCAAAACTTCAGCTTCTCCCTATAAAAAGGGAGATTAGCAGCTAAACGTCTCCATTTTTTCACCCTGAACTCTCAGTTAGTTCAGTAACTGAACCGTGATGCATAATATATGTTAATTAGCTGTAGAAGACATTTAATTAGAGACTGAGCAGAGCAACTGTGGCCCCTCCCTTCAATCGGAAATTAGTGATGATATCATCACAGGAATGACAAGACGTTTGTATGAATTTGAAAATAGTCTGTAGATTCATAGAATTTGGTATATTTTTTATTCACAGGAGTGTGTTTCACCAGGTTAACATTTGAACACTGTATGTTGTGAAACAGCTGTTTGTGGACTTGAGTTTTGTTGTCGAAAACCCCGTCAGAGCTTGGAGACCAGGTCGACACTTCAGACTCTTAGCTGTGGTCTTTTAACCCCTCCTGCTGGGAGAGGATGCTGCTGGAGGGCATTGCTGCTGACAGTACCAGCTTCCACCTTTCTTTAGGTAGTCTCAATAGAGATTGTCATCTCACTATTTAGACGAACAAAAGTCAAACACTGAAAACAGTTTTCTGTTGCTTAGGGTGAATGGATTCATGTTTTTAGCTGTATTATCTGTGTGTTGGTGCTTCCAGCATCACTGCTCCTCCTTGTGGGCAGGAAAAGTATTGCGTCTTATTTCCACTAAAGGACTGGGGACATTTTGTTGTTAAAGTTATTCACAAAATATCAGAGCAACAGTTTGTCTGTAATGCTAGATGATAAAGATGTAGAAACTAGGGCTATAAATGAAATGCCCCTTTTAAATAAATTATAATTGAAATCCTTTTTGGGTTTTAGAAAGGTTTTAGCCAACCAGCAGCAGACATTTAAACCTACAAGGACATCTGATTGGCCAGGACATAGATATTCAAATATCTTCTGAGAAGACAAGGACACGTGTAAACACAGAAAAGTATGTCAGTGTGATTATAAGGACACAAAATAAATGAACAGGACAGGAATAATACCCATAAACTGAAAAGTGTCTGCAGTCGTCGCTACAGAAATAGAAACTGGGACAGGAGCCGAAGAGATGCCCACCTGGGCCTCCTTGTAGAGGAGGGGTGTCCCTTGGCTCCTAGGAGATTTGAGGTGGGGTAGTATTCTAGGTCACCTTTGGATACTTTATGAATAGTGAATGGGAAAATAGGAAGGATGGGAAGCTGTGGTGTGGCTCTGGCAAAGAAGGAACCAGTGTGTGGAACTGGACTGGGCATGGACTGGGTACTGGGTAACTAAGTGTGTGTGTCAGCAAGAATCTGGTGATACAACATGTATTACAATACAGGTGATAGGGCAATTTTTCTTTACCAGAATTTAATAGTAACTAAATTCACAGCCTAATAAATGCCCAACTTACTGAATAAGAATGAGAGGGGAAGGAAAAATAGATCCCCCAACCCCATTTTATTTTAAAACACTCTTTGTGAACAAGATGAATAAAGAAATTAAAATGTGCCTCATGGGTAAAAACATGCTCATAGGAAGACCGATACAGTTCTTTTGCATATCGATATATTGTCTCTTAAAAATATTGCAATATATCGATATTTTCTTACAGCCTTATAAGTAACATAACCAAAACATACACTCGTGTTGGATGAGAGGCAGGTCTGGATGGGAGAAATAGCTCACAATCCGGTATGGAAGTTTTTTTTAAAAAGTTCTGATAGAAATGTGATCAACCCAGAGCATTTGCTTCTGGTGGAGATTTAAACACATTTAAGGTCCAATTTGTTTCAGAAATGAGCCCAATCTCAGTCTGGAATAATATTGCACGCCTCAACTGAACCGAGTTCCTAATCAGACTTAGGCCTTGTCCACACGTAGCTGAATTTTGTAAAACCATATATCTTACCCCCACCTGTTTTTTTTAAAATAAAAATCCATCCACAGCTATTTCCAGAATCACGCTTTGAAGCACATTTATAACTATATCAAACCTTTTTCTCGTACGCAACTTTTATGGCAACATTGACCGGTGATTGCATAGCAGTAGACTGTCCTTCTATGTGAGGACATGACCGCGGCTTTTGTGCTTGTAATAACAAACAAACGAAAAAGACCTGAACAATTAATAAAGTAAAAAAGTTGCGCATGTGACGTCATCGTATTCTCTGTCGCAGACAATGACGTTTCCACACCAAAAACCCCAGTTTTTAATGTCTACATGCAGATTTCTAACCAGAGGTATTTAAAAACTTTGGTTGGAGTTTTTTTAAAACAATCATTTTGGATTACGTAAATCTGTGTTTTGGTGTAGGCGACAAGCCAAATGAAAGAAAAATACTTGTGGACTTGGGCTTAGTCTAGTGGACTATCCTGATGCCAGTGCTCGCTTAAGTGCCAAGTCACATTTAGCAAATTTTTCTGTAAGCAAGTTTGGTTGGCCAAAAAGGTGAACTCCAATATATATACTTGCAGTAGACATCTTTTAGTCAGCTCTTTCTTTCATGCACATGAGTGTGATGAAAGCCCAGAGGCAAGTAAAGTGCAAGCATGAGTAATGGAAACTTAAAATAAAAAAGTGCCTGCACTAGCAAGAAAACACAAATCCAGGCTCCAAAAAGTGCAACACACGGCAGGTGTGGTAAACCTAACCAGGAAGCCAGTCTGGTATATGGGATATCAGAAATGAAGACTATAACAAGAAAAGGAAATTAAACAAAAATACAGTATATAAAACACAGAAAACATAATACATGTAGCATGTTTGGCTGTAGCTAACAGCTAAAGACTAACAGCAGCTAGCTTAATTTGTAGTCAGAACTACAGACATACTGTAGGTAGACGCCGCATGGCCCCTCACTTCAATGGAGTAATTAGAGTTTAATAGACCTAAATGGAAGAAAAACACTCAGAACTTCTGTTTATGAACAAACCACAACCTTCATCTAACTTAATCACCAGGAATTACTTTAAACATAAAGAATAAAGAACTTTTTTTTTCTTCCTGTTAATTCCAGGCACTTGTTAATCACGTTAATCTGTTCTGTATGCTGGTTTTATGCAGCAGCCTTTTGTCCCACTTCTGATGTCATTTGACAGTATCTGAACAATCCTTGAACATTTTCAGGATTACAGGACTTAATGTACATTTAATATGGTTAAAGTGTTAGCTTGCATGTGTGTGAAGTGGAGGGGGAGAGGTGGTTGGGGCCACCGGTGCAATCCATTTCTTCAGATTCTTTAATAAGTGGTTGTGTAAGTTTTTGTGTATAAAATGTACATTCTGTTATTTATCTGTATCCCAATATAGCAGATCTATTTGTGAATTAACTAACGTTTTTCTTAAAGACATTTTAAACTAGAGAAAATCATATAAGGAATATTTGTGTTATAAATAGGTAAATCTATGTCTAGTACTGAAAAACATCTGGTTTTATCTTCCTTTTGATAACATAATTCTTCTGACACACTATGTATCAAATACATGCTGCTTTAAGCCCTATAAATCTAATCCTTTGTCAGTAACTATTGATTGATAATTACGACAGTTTCAAACTCAAATATTAAAATCCAATCTGCTAAACATTTTTAAAACTTTTAATATTTACTCCAGTTTAAAAGACAGCATCTTTCATCTTGTGAGCTCTCTTGCCAGGACTAAGATGCCGGACACATTGACGTGTCAAATCAGTGGACTGAGGTGGTTGTTGCAGCGAATATGTCTATAGTCAGAACTATGTTGGCGGTGTAGCTGTGTTTTTGTTTAAACAGTATAAACAGTTAAACTCTAAATAGATCAATTAGTGACTGGAAAAACAATTTGATGAGTAAACGAGCTAATTGTAGAAGAACTAGTGAGCAGAAAGGCTTTTATCCTGCTTGTGCTTCTGGCAGCATTTTGTGAAACACAACCCCTGAGCCTGATGACAAACAGAAATGTACTGATATTACATAAATAATCATTATTTTCAGTCAATATTATTCCGATAATAAGATTTATGTGTTACATTTGTCTAAAATAGGCGACTTAGTTACAAAAAATGATAAAAACACTATGGATATATCTCACTTTAACATTGATGCTACATTTCTACATAACAAACCTGTGTGCTGGAATTGGGTGACACCAAAAATAAAGTGTCTAATTACAAATTCCTAAAAAGATGCTCTTATTTTTCAGTAGCTTTTCTTGTGATACCCTAAAGTTTGGAGAAGTCATTTATTAAAAACTGCAGGCTTGCTGGCCTTGACATTTAGTCCTACATGATTCTTCACCCTCCCCAACGCTATTAGCTAATTTAAAGCTGCTTTTGTCTATGTGCTTCACAGATAACATTCATTACTGTCAGTAGAAGAACATCCTCCAAAACTATTGTGCATAATGTGTGGAGGCAAAGAATATCAATTTCGAAAAACCCAGTGCATCAAATGAAATATGGTCATGTACGCCACGGGAAGCAGCATTTAAAAGTGTTATTTCAGACACACTGACACTGTTGTTTCATTTTCACAGCTAAACTACTTTCCTGATTTCTTTTGTTACTCATTTCTGAATGTGATAAATGTGCTTAGGGGATTAATTATTTCAAAACTGTATATGTAGCAGGAGCGGTGGAGTAGGACTGAAAAGAAAGAGAGAGAGAGACCCTATGATGACTAAAGACTAAGTCATCCCTGTCTTGTGCCAACACCACCATGGACATTTCCCCCAAAGAATTATTTGATAAATAACAAGCAGTCAACACAAGGCACTGAGGCTCATATTAGCTACTAGTTTCAGGGGAAAAATAGTAAGAAAAGTCCATTCTTTCTTATATGAATTCTTTATTTGGCCCTTTAAAACAACATATATATTTATTTTTACATATTTTAGGGGGGTATTTATTATGTCAAGATTTTTACAGTGTTTGCTTCTGTTTCCTGGGACGACAAGTATCAGATTTTAAAAACCTTTTTACAATTAAGTGCTGCTAAATGTTTAAGAAACTGTTATAAATCATATACAGTTTGTTGTGATTTATAGGGTTAATGACCAACAAGAATTTTATTTAGAATTTCACAATTATAATTATACATTTAATAATGTTCTTCATATTTTTTATTGTAGTAGCAAGTAATGTCAGAAATGGAAATAGAAGGTCGTGATGTAAAGAAAAGAGCCATGGAGATGAAAGCATTTTCCATTAACTCCAAAACCATGAGGACAACAATTCTCTGAAGGGGACAAAGATGAGCAAAAAACAAAGATGATCAATGCAACTTATGCATAACTATGTCAAAAAAAGGGGGAAACAGCTACAAAACCACATGCAAAGGCAACAAAAACATATTTGCTCCTTTAGTTTCTCAGCTCCCAGTTCCCACAGTCTAAAATTAGACTGCTCTACTAATCTCACTAGCAGTGGACATCTCAAGTAAACTAGAAAATATCCGTCTATGAAAGAGCAGTGTGAATGCTGAATGAAGCTTGTATTCAGTGATGAAGTATTTGAGTATAGTAGTCTCATTAAATAACCTGACAAGCTGCTTTTAGTATAATAATATAATATAACAGATATAGGTAAAGTACATTTACACAATGCAGCTTTTTGTTTTGAAATTCTCACAATTTACATTGAAAACACTTCATCTTTTGTCCTTAGTTAACATGAGACACTCATTTTTTTAAAAAAAAGATATACAATGTATTTCTTTTTCAGATTTGTGTTCAACAAAAAGATGGAAAAAAAACAAAAACCCCTAACAAGACATGTAGTGCGAAGATTGAATTTCAGTGATGTTTCTATCATTCATTCATTTTCTTTACTGCAGGAAGGTGGAGCCTTTCCCAGCATATCGCAAGTCCACCCTGGATCCATCGCAGGAATATTCAGTTTTATTTAATTAATTTATTTATTCATTTGAGGAACATATTGCAAATAAAAAGACCATAAAATATAAGATATCATCATAGCAGCTAACTTGCATTTGTTGTCTTTTGGGAGGTCTCAAACCACCGCAATACATATTTTGATATATAATATCAAATAAATAATATAGTACAGACAACAAGTAGAGCAAATTATTTAAAGTCCAATAATTACAGTGCATGAGGTTAGGGTAGTTTTAAAAATATACAAGATCGAAACACAACTGAGACAAGTTAAACCCAGAGCTCATTGTGTACACAGAACTGTGTTGAACTCATTATAAATGCATACAGTGTAATGTTTTCTTACTTGGTTTCATGTGTTTATTAGGAAAAAGAAAATAATTTCATGCATTGGGACTCGCTGTTAATGGACGGAGTAAAGAATTAGATAACATACATGCAACAAAACATTTCTATGAAAGCAGAATCACCTAATTTCCTTTAAATTGATCCCAACATTAACAAGGTTAATGCAGCTAAAAATGCTAAACGCTTTTCTTTTTGTGATATTCACGACACTTTTGACAGGAAAACTTAATTCAAAAAGTTGTTTTGTAACCTTTAATATGTGCTGGGGATACTGCAAACAAACACAGAATTTTAAAGGCCATAATGGCATTTCTAGTTTATTGAATTTGGTTCTTTACAAGTACTAATAGTTGAGAAAGGACCTTTCAAGCCACAAAGCCAAGCAGGTCTTAGCGTCTCGTCTTCCTTCCTCGTCTACGGTCTCAGTCATAGGACATTCTGCATTTTATTTCACAGGGCGTTAGAGTTTAAGTTAATTTGTAATTAATCTTTTTTTCTGTTTTCTTGATGCTATAATTAGTGTTTTGTTAATCAACTTCAGATGAAGCTAATTTAAATTGTTTATAATTAGCAACAGTGGATACTAATTTTTGAACCTCAGCGAGAACTCTGTGTGTAGCAATTTAAAAATCAAGGTTATGTGTGACCTGGTGGTGTGTTTTAGCACTTTTTAACATCTGCATGTATTAAAGACTATCCATGACAACCGAAGACGTACAGGAACAGTTGATTGAACTTATCAAAATACCATCACATCCTGGAGTAGAATCCCAAATCTACAGAGTTGAAAGGGAAGATGCCACAGGCTTGAGGTTATAAACATCCATCCATCCATTTGAGATGAGATGACATGATGAAATTTGAAGATAATTGTGGATTTTAGGAAGAAAATGAGCCAACAAAGCACTGTTTACTGGTGGAGGAATCCAAATACATGGAAGTTCAGCTGGACAACTAACACAGTGAAACACTTTGTTAGAGTGGAGCAGACTGCTTCATGAGGAAGCCGAGTGGTGGTGGTGGAGAATACTTTTGCAGCCATCTGTTCCAGAGACTTGAAGAAAGAAAAAAAATCATCCAGAAGAATAATTTTGTACTGGGTATAACTCTAGAGCTAATTGTCCAAAAAAGAAATGTGAAGAAGCTGCTTAGTTTAATGGATCTTTCTTAACATCTTACAACACTGTTTGGAAACAATAGTGTTAAATAAGAGAGTCCTTCAGAGGCCTGTACTAAGAAGTGTGATTAACTCAGCCCGCACTTATCTCTGTTCTCTGGCTTGACTCAGCCAAACATTGAGGAACGCGGATAAGTTGTGCTACGAAACTGGTTATCAACTTACTTACTCCATCCAGACCTTTCCAATTAAGATAAATGCGCGTGCACATAAAAGAGGTGGTGCTCAGAGTTTCTGACCAATTGCAAACAAGGACAATCACAGAGCAGCGTATTTTACCGTGAAGGAGCTCCTATCATTCTCCACAAATAAGAAGAACTTGAAAATGTATGTAATATGAGCTAAATATGAGCAAAAGTCACCCTGTTGCTGCAGCATAAACAGGAAGGAATGCTGGCAGAATATTGGGACTCCATTAATGCAGAAGTTTCTCAGATCATCCGATATTAATTAATGGGACAATATAAACTGGCAGCACTCAGATCACTTTATTCGTTCAGCTTCTGAACCGCTAGCATCTAACCTCTGTAATGATAGCATCTAGCTTCTGTACTGCTAGTGTTCAGCTTCTGAACCGCTAGCATCTAACCTCTGTAATGATAGCATCTAGCTTCTGTACTGCTAGCGTTCAGCTTCTGAACCGCTAGTGTCCACCCTCTGTATTGCTAGCATCAGCCTGAAGTTTAATGGAGCCAAAAAGCAGCTACTCCTTGGCAGGGCCAAGAAGACCTGTCAAGGAGGACAAATTGGTTGCAGCGTTGTGACAAAAAGCTGTATTGAGCTAGTTTAAGAAAGCAGTATGAAAAAAACAGTATGGCTACCACTTGGTGGCAATAGCTAACTGGACTTGCCTTTCTGCCAATATGTGCCATTGTGTGTCATCAATCATTGTTTCTTTTGCATACTCAACTTTTCAAAGATTCAATATCAGTCACTGAATTTATTTATACATTCACAACCATATGGTGAAGTAGAATAAATTAAGTATTGTAACTTCTAGTGGTCTGTCCTGTCATTGTTAATACTCCGCCAGAAAATACAAAAAGAAAAAGAGTGAAGTTTTATGTCATCTAATGGAGCTAAGAGACAGGATGAACTGCAGCAACTTGTACCAAGAACAGCAAGGACATCAAGCACTTTGATCAAGCACTCAGTTTCCCTCTGCAGTCGACTGAACCAACTCAATCACAGCATGTTTGAAGGGACTCCTGCTGCAGGGATGTGGCTTGATTGGATGATTATCAGCAACATCAATATCCTGCTGCAATGCATTAGTATGTGTAGGCACAACAGGGAACAAATCAAGATGACTGTATCAGCCCAAATTTGTCATCTTTTCTTTATATGGGAAGATGTGACGAATGATTCTTCAAGTTTGTTAATAGCTGAGAGCTTTCCAGATGGGCAGCCACACCATATGCATCTTGTTTAGTCAAATCATTGTCTACAGTAAATAGTCTTTGGGTAGTCAGACCTGAACTTCAGCATCACATTCAGACAGTTTTGAAATTGGCCTTTTTATTAGTCAAGAAACATATTGTGGATTTAACTGATGTGTCAGCAGCATTTAAAAGATGTATCCATACATTTATCTTTAGTAGACTAGACTACTGTAACGCTGTCCTCACAGGTCTCCATAAAAAGTCCATCAGACACAGCTGCAGGTAGTCTAGAACGCGGCTTCTCCTCACTAAGAACAAGAAAGTGGATTATATAACTCCAAAAACCTGCTGATAATTTAAGTAGCACTGGTTTGGGACCAAAATATATTCAGGATATTCTGGTCTACTTTTTTTCTCTTTATGCTACTCACAAGAGTAACAAACTCAGAAACCTGCAGGTCTGATGAAAAGCTCAGCTGCTTTATATTACACTGTAACTTTGATGTCATGCATTTTATTTCCCTCTTTTTAGTTTCTTTAATTACTTCTCAAAGTTTACATTAATAATTCCTGCACCACACTGTAATGTTTTAATGTTTTATTAAGAAAATATGCCATACAAATAAACCTGCTTTAACTTTACAGGACAATAAGAACGTAGGAAAACATTACTGATTTCTCTGTCACCTTGCAGAGCCTTGCTGTATAATGTGAACATAACTCACATTTACCAGCTCCTTTATTGGATTCTTGTTCAGTTGATTCAGTTGAACACATATGAGAATGGAGACAAAAGGGGATTTAAACATATCATGATTGTTGGTCTGAGTAATTAAAAAACTGCTGCACACATCCATCTCTAGGGTTTACAGAAACTGATCTTAAAAAGAGAAAATATCCAGTGAGCAGCAGTTGTCTGGGCCATAATCTTTTACTTAGGTTAGTGGAAAATGGAGAGACTGGATGGAGATGATGGAAAGACAACAGAAGGTCATATAAACACTGGTTCTAACCATGATATACAGAAAAGAATCTCTGAAAACACGTGTCCTTTTCCTGCAGGAGTGGCACCCAGCGTGATCTGCTGCTGTAGAACATCTGATTTAAGTTGGACGTGTTGTGTTTGAATTGCAGCCATGGTATCGGCTAATTAGCCATTTGTGTTCACAAGTAATTGTGGTGGTAGATGTAGTGTAACTAAACCACATGGTCTCTGAATAACTCTACCTCCAGCACATGGGATTAGCTGGAGGAGGTTTTCTGACAGATAAGAAAGGAGTTCTTAAATGTCTAGTTCTCTGGCTTCTGGTTCTCAAAATTGGTTCCATCCAGGCACCAACTCTTTGCTGAGCCAGAGTTGAGAACCTTTTCATGTTGCTTGTGCCACACCTGGGGGTGGAGTTACCAAATAAGAGCATTGAAACACAGACATACATCTTCATAAAGGCAAATAAATGGACTCTAAGAAGAAACAGAATTATTCAGAGACTAAGTGTTTCCTGGGCTTATGTTCGTTGCTTGAGATTAAAAGTAAATCGGACAAAGCCTGTGTTCGAGCAGCGGCAACGAAAGATCGATGCAGCTGGTCAACAAATTATTCAGTCAGTCATTTTCTTAACTGCTTAATCCAACCCAGCTATCATTTGGACAAGAGACAAGGTACACACTGGACAGGTTGCCAGTCTGTCACAGAGCGTCAGCAAATTTAAAAAAAATTCAAAAAGATTTCAGGGACCAGAAAGCTGGGACAGAATGGCAAAGATTTACCCAAAAGATCATTTTAAGATCCAAAATTCTGTTATTGGTGTCCGGCTGGTGAAGAGCCATAATATGAGTAGCGGCAGAAATGTGATACAGCTACAGCTCTCAAATGCACGACTAAAACTCCTGAAGAAAAGTTTTGAGAAAAACTTAGTCAAAGTTGGTAAAGGTCTGAAACTTTATTGGCTTGTTGTGTTGTCTGTTGATGCAGGAGTCCCAAACAGTTGCCTCTGTTAGGGTTGAACGTGAAAAGCTAAACCTGGTTTAAACTAGAGGGTGGCTTTTTGAACCCAAAAATCATTAAAGTTTGAACAAACTAAGTTTTCTGGTTTTCTGCTTGCATATACGGATTTCCCTGAGTAAGCTGGAAAATTGTGAAATTATTGTGCACTATTGTAAAATATACATATTTCTTCTTGCTTAAAGGTGTAGTGTGCCCAGAACCAAGCAAAATTGTTAGCTTATATGCAAACATTATAAAATTGTTAACTTATGTGTAAACATTATAAAATTGTTAGCTTATGTGCAAACATTATTGTGGAAGCGATGCTGTAAAGAAAAACTAGAACAACACATTTCCATAGGACATGGCACATTTTTTTCACCAAATTCCCAATGTTGAGTTAAGCTAAGCATTGTGTTATTTATGTGTGAATGGGCGTAAACTATATTTTAGAAAATGGCCGAAAAAGCCATGCAGACACAAAAAAAAGTTGATATATTTTATGGAATATACAGGTCAGGCTAATGAGATACGTTACCACCGATTTCATCATACACTGATACACAGGCATCCCATCAACAAGGCTGCAGACAGCATGAAGCAGCATCATTTATATCTCTCCAACTAGGACATATACTGCACCGTCAACAAGCAGGAACAGCTAGAAACCTGCAGCAGTGTTGAAATATTTATCTTAGGTGCATGTATAGCATTGAACAGGCAGATGTTTCTTTACCAGTTGCGGATAATTATCGCAATATGCCCCAAATAACATGAACACATGTGAAAAATAGGTAAAAAAGAAAAGGTGACTGAACTTTAAATGTATTGATAGACTCATGAATACCTCACATCCTGGCTAGCCTTCCCCAGAGAGGCTTTTGAAAGACAAAAATGTTGATTATAAAATGGATGAATGGCATAAGATAGATGAGATGGGAAATGTCTACAGATGTTCTTGGATACTGTAGCCTAGTTGGAGCCATCTACCAGTTGGAAGGTTGTCCCTTCGACCCATTCTCCTTTCAGCCTCATTGATAAACTTAGACCTTTTAGCCTGAGCACATCTTTCTGGACATTACACAATTTGTCACTCAAGGATGAAGAATTTACGTAAAATTTACGTAAAATTTTAAAGCACATTTTTTTGTAGCTGATGCGGAGGGACATGAACCATATTTAGTGGGAATTTTCCAGAACACAGCATATACAAGATCCGCGTTTATTTCAAGATTTTGGTCAATTATGTTTCACTTTGTAGTGTTTTTCAGCTTATGTATTCAAATAAATTAGTTCCTGTGGCAAATCAGTTTAATTAATGTACCATAGAAGCAAAGTTATGCTAAGTTGTGTGATGCTATAGCTAGCTTAAATGCTAATGGTTGGTGTGACTTGCTTACAAGACTTTAGGAAACTGTTTGGTCCTTGATTAAAAGGGCATGAAAGTGTTTTGTCCAGCATATATCTAGTTCTTGCTGCTTGTGCTTTTGTTCTCTACCAAAAATGTGAGTTTCTAATGAAGAAAGAACCCAGGCTTAAACTTCTTCACTTGGAAGAAGTCTCTGGCTGCTTACTGATGCAACACAAGTTCTGAACTAAACTTGAGCTTGCTGAATACTCTGCGAGAACACTGCTGGCTTTGTATTTCATACTCTACGAAAAGCTCCGAGGATTTCATAGAAATCTTGTCTGTTGTACAGTGTAGTTGTGCATGTTGTGGCGTCCGTGTTTTTAATTTTCACACATAAACTCTCAGTAAGTTCAGTAAAAATGATTAATTCAACCTCACTGGAAATTTTGTATCAGCAGAAAGGTGGAATAACCTTCTTCATCACGTTTTACCCACTTCATATGTAGAATAACTCCCAAAGCAGGAACACATGAACAAAATTACGGCATTTTGCTCTTGTGGCCTCGAAAACAAGAACATAGTCCTCACTTCTCGCCGAGTATAAAAGCTGATGATGTTAAGAGGTAATCACTAGATACCAACATGCTCTTCATCTACTTCATTTTCTTCATCTGCGCTTCTTCATTTACTGGAACATATGACATTCCTCAATTTGGAAATATTCTTTACTGCCTCATTTTATTGTTAATATTCTTCACTGTTTCATTCTATTTTTGTGTATAATGACTTTACATGGATGCTGTGATGCCTAAATTTCCCAATGTGGGATGAATAAAGTACTTCTATTATATCTATCATGATTTTCTACTCTGCTGTGGAAACTTGGGAGCCCAGAAGTCCTACTTCAGCCTCTTCTGCTTCACCACCCATGGACATGTAATTTATGTTAATGGTCACACACCACTAGTATACTAGAAGGGTTGTTATCTGTGTGATCTCCTGGCTACTGGAGTCCGGGACCCTGGAGCATTGCAGCATGTTCCTGTGATGCTCTGCCTGTCGACATGTAGCCTGCTGGAAATGTAGAAGGCCTATGTTTTATTATATGTTCTCAATTTTATTGGGGTTCGAATATTTTTTTTTCCCTAAAATTATCTGAAATTTAATATTAACTACAGGATTTTAACAGGTCAGTTATCTTAATTTGCTTATATTACACTTTTCAGTTACAATTGAATCCCCAGCTTCATAAACATATTTAAAGCTATGCGAGATAATCTACCTCAGTTTTCCTCAGGTGTCCGAGAACCGAAACGATAGTTGGATTAATTACAAAATCATGGAAGCTTTCTAATGAATTAGGCTCCTGGCAGTCTACCTGGTACTTTCATTTATTATGTTTTTGAAGTTTCTTACAGTTGCTGATCTGAGCAATAGTTGTTAATCCTAGATGCAAAAGAAGGGTAAGTACCCCACAAGCTGTTCATGATAAAACTAATAGACAAGAAACAAATACACTTTATTAGGTCCATCTTTGTAGTACCAGGTCAGAGACTGTTTTTTCTCCACAATTCTTGGTGTCAGATTCAACAAGATGTTGGAAACATTCCTCTGAGATTTGCTCCATATTGACATGAAGCATCACACAGTAGTCATGAGGAGAATCTCACGTTCCACCACATCCCGAAGCCGCTCTGCTGGATTTGGTGACTGTGGAGACCATTGGAGTACGATGAACTCATCGTCATGATGAAGAAAGCAGGTGGAGATGATCTGAGCTTTGTGACATGATGCCTCATCCTGCTGAAAGTCTTCATCAGAAGGCACTACCCTATGCTCATAAAGGGATGGACATGATCATCAGTAATATTCAGATACGCTGTGGTGGTTAAACTATGCTCAGAACCAAAAACGTGTCGAGAAAATATCCTCCACACCATTACACAGCCTCCAGCAGCCTGAAACATGCATCCATGTTTTCATGATGTTTCCACCTACCGTCTGAACGAGATGAAATTGATGCTCATCAGACCAGCAACATTTTTCCATCGTCTGTTTTCCAATTTTGTGTGAATCGTAGTGTCAGTTTCCTGTTCTTAGCTGCAGGAGTGGAACCTGGTGTGATCTCCTGCTGCTGTAGAACATCTGCTTTAAGGTTGAACATGTGTGTTCTGCATATCTTTGTTGTAGAAAGTAGTTTTTTCAAATACTGTTTCATTTCTATCATCTCCAACCAGTCTGTTTAATCTCCTCTGATATCAAAAAAGCAAATTTCACCTGAAACCTTTGCTCTCTTGTACTTTTGTAATCTCTACACTCACATAACGATGCTTGAAAAGGCTGCCTATACTCATTTATTCTGACAATGTAACAGACAGAAATCGGAAATGTCTTGTATTCCTTTAGCTGTCTTCAGATTAATTCATTTGCCTGACTTGTTTTATGTGTATCCTGCCTCCACTAAGTGCTGGGCTAGACTCCAGCTTCCATCAGACCCTGAACTGGTTTAAGCGATTTGTAAAATGAATGAATGAATGAATGAATGTTTTATGAGCTTTGCATTTCAGTATGAAATGAAGAGCAGTAGCTAAGATGGTAGAGCAGGTTGTCAGATAAGTGGAGGGTTAATGATTCAAATCAAACATAGCCCCTCTCTTCCTACCTTGAATTTACTTTACTTTATTTTGAATCAGTATCTGCAATACAATGGTACAATCTCTTTGTTAAAACCTGTTTTTATTGTAAAGAAGGGAATTCATAATGAAACAAAGTGAACATGGAGTGTCATATGCTAAGAAAGAGAAAAAAAAAGAAGAAACAGCCTAAAAAGGTGAGAAAGAATGAAAAAAATATACGTAATATACAGTTTGCTGGTCTACCGGCTGGACATTGATGCACTTCCACCACTGCCTCTATGGGAGCACCAATCACAGTTGTTTCGCTCCATTTAACCTCAACATCTCCTGCTGATGGAGCAATGATAAATAAATATGCACACAAACACTCTTTAAACAGCAAGAAAAATATGTCTAAATGAATTAGATATGAATGGAGATAAGAATAATAACAAGCGGTAGTGGTGATGATGATAATTATAATAAAAGTGTGCAGTGCGCAGCCTGTCCCCTGCCAGCTGAGCAGCATAGCTGCTTCAGAAACAATCTAAAGCTGAAAGGAATACTGAAGTATTCTGCAGACACCGTGCCGAAGGTAGAGATGGATACATGTGAACGATGAAGAGGTGTTGCTGTGGACTGGCTGCCATGCTTCCATCAGTCTGGCCTCAGATCAGCTGTAGCTACACATGCAGTTTACCACCAGCAGTGTGTGAATGTAGAGGGAATGAATGATGGATTTAATGTGGATTAAAGCACTTTGGGAAAGGTTTGTGTAAATTGAATCCATTATTCATGATTATAAAATACATTTATCCATTTGTACAGACTCAAAGCAAATGTTTTTCTTCACTTTTATTAAATTTAATTGATACACAAACTCAACCCTACCATACACTCACAGACAAATGACATTGGAGCAATCATTTGCCCAAGGAGACTTTATACAGAGGAAGAAATGTGCCACAATTCAGTAACTAAAACATTAAGGGCCAAATTTACTAAAGGTTTGCGTGTACTAAAACGCAAAGACATTGCACACGCTACAAAAAGTACAAACTGATCTACTAACAGTGAGTAAAAGGGTTTGCATCTTCCAAATGTGCAAAATTGTGCATCCTTCTCGAGTTAGTACGTTTGCCTCAATGAATATGTAAATTGGGGCGTTCACACACAATTTTGTGTGGAGTGGGAGGAGA
>JBAMHX010000027.1:3621075-3631099 GCA_037177515.1 Pseudomugil tenellus | reverse complement strand
AGTGTGAGGACATAAAATGCGAGCTGCTAACTTTTGACGTTTGCGATTCACTCGTACAGTTTGAGCAGGCGCTGACTGTCCACGACAAAAATATCGCACAGTGTCTGCCTAGCTTAAGATGCATCCCTTCTCCAACACACCTGAATCAAATAGCTGAATTCGCCCTCCTGCATGTCATCCAGCTCAGCACAGGCCAGTTAACTAGCCATTTATTAGATTCAGGTGTGTTAAACAAGGGTTGCGTCTAAAAGCTGCAGGGTGAGAGATCTCGAGGACCGAACTTAGGCTCCCATGTTCTAAAAAACACGTTATGGTTTCTGAAACCAACCTGCTTAGTCCTTCAGATGTTGTGTCAATCAACTTTCTCTTGGGGAACATCAACAATCCAACAATGCAGAGCAACACTTCAGCTGAGAAATACAAACAAAAACAGTAAAAATCCCTATCAATTGCATTTAGATCAAACCAAACTTATAAAGCGTGTTGAAATAATTTAATATATTAGCTTAATTACCTTTCTCTTAATTAATGTCTAGCTGAAAGGTCCGACCATAAGGCTCCTAAACTGATGTCATTCTGACCTTAGTGAACCACCTGCCAAGGCCAGCGTCCATCCATTAGGGAAATGTTTAGACGAGACCTCCTTTATATCTGTCATAACATGAAACAGGCACCAGATTGATGCACGTAACCAAAGTCTTTAAACCAAGGTGTCACTAAGTGACGGGGCAGAATAGCTTCAGGCTTCTGTGTGACAACAGATCTCTGGAGGGATTCTCCCCGGGTTATAATATTGTTTGTCCGTCTGTCTTTCATGTATTGTCTCGCTACATGTTTTAATGTTTAATGTATGTTCAACTTCTTTTATTCTTCATTATTAAATTTATATTCTTCTCAATCTAAGAAACCAGTCTCCTCGTCTTTGACAGGAAAAAGGACCATTACAAGCGCTTTTCAAACAAATGTAACTCAAAGTGCTTTACAGTGCAGTTTAAACACATTAAAAACAGTTCTGCATGTCCCCAAAGACCCCCTCCCACACACCAAAACCACCACACACACACACACACACATATACCACAAGCAAGCTAAAAAAAAAGAGATAGATAAGACACTAGCAGCTGTTAGCATATGTTTTCCATTTGAATTGACTGATCATAAGAAGTTTGCACCCCTCTAATAGATATCTATATGTCTATATAGATATATATATTTAAAATGTATTCCCTTTTCTTGTTTGTCTTCAAAGCTTCAGTAGATATTTTGAACCCAAAGCACCAAAAAATTAGCCTGTGAACATATAGCGTTGCAATTCCCCCTCCTTCGGTGAGTTTAGCAGAGCATCCAAGAGCAGAAAGACAGATGGCAGACGATTGCAGAATAAAATACTTCTATCAGGTCCAATGAAACAACAAACATAATGCAGTGAGGCGGGATGGGAAATAAAAACTCAAAAATCCAAACGTTTGAATAAATAACACAGTTACCAGGGAAGGACCATGACCTGTGGTAAATATGAGGATGGGGCAGTGTTGTTAAGGAGGAATATAAATTCTCTGGAGGATAATGATGTAAGATGAGACAGGTATGCTGATGAGATGGGAGAACAGCTGCTAAATGACAGGCTCACAAGGAGAGATGGTAAACAGGAGATCTGGTGGGTGGAAACTGCAGAAAAACAAACAAACAAAAAAAGACATTAGATGGAGCGCAGACTGAACAATAGAAACAAACTAAAAAAAGCTCCAACTAAATGTAAATACCTTCACACCGCCTTCCTCTGTACATGTTTTCACGCACTCGCCGTTGTGAGATGAACCTTCCTGATTTTCCTCGACTGCATCAACCACACAGCACGGTTAAACATCCCACCATTTCCATCCAGTTTTCCGCTTTGGGTCAGATTCTTCTAAATCATCATGTGTGAAGATTCTCTGAATCTTTTAAAGATGTTATTCATTTGCAGAATGTGGAATCTGCAGTCTTTTAACAATGAGGAACATTTTCCTGAATTTGTTCCATAATTTTAAGAAACAGTTTGTCTCAGACTGGTGAAGGAAATGCTCCTTTCATGTTTCAAATAAGCTTATTAGTTGTCAAACACTCCTCTAGTTGTTTTTGATCATGCAAAATGCTTTTAAAGTTTGGTTTACGGTCATCAAACTGATGGTATGTGGTATGAAAGATTTTCCATAAAATGGTAAAATATTAAAATCTCATATGTTCATATTTTATTTAGCATCAAATTTGGGTTTAATAGATATTAATAACAGACTTTTTTACATTTACAATTGACTTAGCATGAATAACTGAAGTTATCAGAAGAATCTTGTGTGATGAAGGGATTTAGTGGAGAAGACTCTATGTGACCGGTTTGTTCCCTATATTTCCAGAAATAACTTTTGCTTGGGATATTATTTAATATTTATGAATCTGTTTAAGGTACTGCTTTGCAATTCTTTTCATTTTAATCTGTATGATTTGATTTGGACAAAGGTTCTGCTGTTGGGTTTCTTTATGAGGTTGTTTCCATTGTTTTCTTTTTATTATAGTTTTTTCTTGTTACTCTCCTTATTGTTTGTGCCTGTTATAAAATACACAATTAAAAGGCAATTCAGCATTAAAAAATGAAGAATAATAATTAAGGATCAAGGGTACTTTTAATCCACAAAGCTTAATTTCCTTAATATCCATAAAACTCCTTTTGGCAAAACAGATTTATTTGGGGCAACATGGCTGCCCAACCATCCGTCTGCACGGTGCAGAGAAGTTTATGTGTTGCAGAAATAAAAAAGTAAAACTTGTGCTGTTCATGCTTTATCTTTATGCAAGCATAAATATAATAGTTTTTTTCTTTCAGGTTGAACTAAAAGCATTTTAGATGTGTTAGTGGTGTGATAGTTTATCTATTTTCACTAAAATCTTTAAAAAGAGAAAGAAAAGAAACACATCAAGATGTGTCATCAAGATGAAAAAGGTTCTCTGTAATATTTTATCTCACTTTTCTCTTTACATTTTCACTTTCACTTGCTTTCATCAGATCTGTTTACAAGATTTAGAGGACATAAATGTGTAAATGTCACCTCAGCTACATGCTGCGAGGAGGTCTGTTGGATATCACTATGGCGACAGCAATGAAATTACAGCAGATACTACATTTTCACACAGATTATTGAACCTGCTGACTCACAATTAAAATATCAAACTATTTTCCACAATTATTTTACTGCACATACTGACTTTACATGATCTTGTGATATATAAATGTATTTTTTTTTTGGATAATAACAAGCTGCATATAAAAAAAAGTGAACTCTTTTCTTTTTGTCTTTGTTTTTGCAGTTCCTGTCTAACCCTGCAGTAACGTTTGGGACGGCGATAGCTGCGTTCTATCTCCCCGTCATCATTATGACAGTTCTGTACATCCACATTTCTTTGGCGTCCAGGAGCCGGGTCTCCAAACACAAACCTGAGAAGAAAGAGAAGAAGGGAATAAAGTAAGTGCACTGAAAGGGGAAATGAATGGCTTCATGTGTCTTTTAAGGTTTAGAAAAAGAACACTTTACATATAATTTATTTAGTTTGTGGAGGTCAGAGAGAATAATTATCATAGCAAAAAATATGTTAAACTACTTGTTTTATTTAAAGTGGGTGAATATAACCTGTAATTTATCAGGAGGGTTAATATTGTAGCATGTCTGTCAAGAGATATTACAACTTTCTTCTATTTCTGAAACTGGAAAAGGCCTATTCTTATATTTTATTTACTTTACTGATGAACTTGGGGTGAAAATATGTTTTCTTTTAACATCATGTTCATACAGGCAACTGGCTCTGTTATGTCTGTAATGCAATCGGTCCCAGAGGACTGCTGTCCTACAACTTTTTGATGTATCTCTAAACACATCTACATATTTTTAGGATTTGCAAAGAATACGGCTCATATATTTCACATTGAGTCAAAGGGATCTCATTATAAAGACCCATATTTAACTCACTAAACCCATACACCAAGGCAGGAAGTCAAAATGCAATTAATCAATTGTCCCTTTTTAAACACATTATTATCTTTTCTGACTAATCAGAATTAGTTAAAGCTATTTGACATCCTCACATATAATTTTTTAAGCTTTTCTCCACTTGTCTCTTTTAAAACATGACTGCAACAATATCACATCCAAAAATCTGCTGAGTCATATGAAGACAGCGTCTATGTGAAAGCTGAAATGAGTTTTATTACCAAAGTCGACAGTTACAACTACAAGATTATCTCATTTTTTCTGCTGCACATCCAAATTCATTTCCAAAAGACAGCTATCTAATGGAGCATAACTCACACAATAAATCTCAGCTTGAACCAGGAGCGTCTCGTTTATAAATGACAAAACGTTAAAATCAGACGAAACTGCTAGTCTAAAACAGGATTAAAAAGAATCAAATCGAAACATAAACCTGCACCGTGAAACCATGATCAGAAAGCAGGTCTCTGCCTACAAATAAAATGCAAAAAAGTCCAAATCCTGTTTAGTGCATGCAGGCATGACTTCAAAGGCACTGTGGTAATGAGGCAGAAGCTGCTTCAGGATGCTGATGCAGTGACATCAACAATAAAAAAATCATAACTATTTGCTGATATCATGTAGAGATTTACAAGTTTCTATTTGTACCTCATTACAGTGTCTCGTGACATATTCATGGCTTCATTAAACTATTAAGAGTTTTGTTTAATGAATAAACTGTCTGCATATTTCCCAGAACTCCCAGCTTATTAAAGAGTCACCTGATAAAGCAGAATAATAATAATGAGACAAGTCCTCAAGCCAGCCCTCGCTCCACACCTAAGCTCAGTCTGGACTCAACCACAACCGCATTGGAGGCTGTAAAGAACGGCAGATTGGAGGAACCAAAACCAGAACAAAAGGCAGCGTCTCCGGGACATCCCAGTCCAAGACTCACTCAGGTACAAACTCAGCAGCAACTGGATCATTTGCATTTTGTTACTGAAACATGTTTGCTGCCACCAAGAAAAATGGGATGCTTACCTTGCTGTTGATTCCTTCTCAGTATTTCATATTTTGAAGAGAACAAATCGTGAAATAATTGATTCATGTCTGTAAAATAAAATTTATGTTTAGAGTATGACGTCATTATACCATCCATCAATCGACCCATCCATCAATCGATCCATCAATCGGGGGGCAGCTTAGGTTCAGTGTCAGGCGAAGCCTGGAATCGATCTCACAACTTTCTGGTTGAAAGACAACTGCTCTTCCACTTGAGCTACAGCCGCCCGGATCCATCCATCCATCCATGACTCCCATTGTAAAAAGACCAACTTCAAGCAGAAATTAACACCTTTACAGCCTGGTACAAATAGCACTTTAATAGGTTTAATAGGTCAAATTTAGCTCCATGACAACTGAGGTTTTTTCTATAACTCATCTGTTTGATGTGATGTTATTTAACCAAGTGGCATAATTACGGATGTGTACATTTGATTGACAGGTATCCAATATTGCAATAAGGCAGAGAGTGTAACAGAACTGCAATTTTTAGCTGGCTAACAGTTTGCGTTAGCTTTAGTCCAACTACTTACTGATTAGCTCATGTTAGATCCAAGTTAGCTTAGTTAGCTAACTTAGCCCCAAATTGGACGGCCCTGGCATAAAGTCTGGTGGACTTTATGTAGACTATGAAGTTCATGCTGTCTCCAGGCTTTTTTCCAATATTTTTGGGAGTTAGTTAGGGATTTTTCTGTTCACAGCAGTCCCAAGACAACATCTGTCTCCTAGTCTGGTCTGTCTCTTCCATGCTAGGTGTTGTGTAATCTGGTTCAGCCTGTGGGACAGAATCATTATGTGTGTGGTGTACTGACATTATCCGAGCACACACACACAGTAAGACCACAAATGTTAAATGTCTGATTTCTTTTAATCTTTATGGGAGAGGTCTCTACCCATCACACTGAGAATCTATGCTTAACTGTGTAATAATTGTTGTGCTTTGGTATCTAACTATTTATATATATCTGATTCATCTAGGAGGAGAAAGAAAGCTCCAATGATTCGTCCACAGCCTTTATTCCTCCTACAGAACCAAAGGCCAACAATGAGTTAACATCTGAGGTTTGTATCCGTGCTTTATTCCCAGCATTCATTATAAAGACAGTGGCTCCACAAAACAGTGTAAGCATGCTCTTTAATATTAGTTAAAAGTCTATTATCTCTGTACATTCATCCATCTGTCTCATTGCCTTGGAAACAAAGTCTCTTGTTTTTGTGGCGGCTCAGTTGTAATTACAGCTTATCAATATTTTCAGAATTTGATGAGGTTGGGAGTTGTTAATCAGGTTTATGTGTGAGTACAGTGCAGTCAAATGTTATGCTTTTGTTGAAAATAAATCAGTTTTTCTCACAGAGGAGATCTGAGTTGTGCTAAAAGAACAGAGGATGCAGCAGTGATTTTAATGAACAGAGTGAGATTGTCATGCAGCGCACCATGTGAGGGGATGTTAAGTCGTCCATTTTGAGGTGTTTTAGTTAGTTATATCCTAATGACGCTGGTGCAGCCGCATTTTCAATAAGCTTAGCTTTTGTGTCTTATAGCTTAAAAAGATCTGATTCTCTGACAGAATTAAAGTCGGTAAGACAATAATGAGGAAGGCGTTTGATGTTGGTGCCCTACAGGTATCAGAATTATTCATTTTTCATGTCATATGTGATATCTGGTCAGAGCAAAACAAAGAATCCCGTTTGGCAGAATGAGCACAATGTTTACTCAACAAAATGGGGAGAAAATGGAAAAAAATGGCAATTTAGTGAAAATTTCACACTCAGGTTATTGCAGATTTATTTTTTTTAAATTCCTGTCTATTATGTGAAGAAATGAGATGGGGTAATCACTGGACTGTCAGTGTTTAAGTTTGGCTGGAAGCGAGTCAGTGTGAGTCACTGCAATTTGCCAAAGAAAAAAAGAAACATGCCCAAACGCAGCTGAGAAATGTGTCGACAGTTTTTGTTCAGAAGAAATGACAACTATGCATCTCAAAGCACAATTTAAAGTATCTTCAGAATTAAATGTAAATAAAGGAACATAAATATGCACATTAAATATATATAAAAAAAATAAGTTTAGGATCTCAAATTTATTAAAACAGAATCGGCATGAGCAGTAGGTGATTAAACAATGTCATGTTGGTACTATAAAATATCCCCCCACACCATTACCAACCAGCAGCCTGATGGATTAATGCTTTCATGTTTCCACCAAATTCTGACCCTACTATCTAAATTTACTGTCCAGTTTTGGCAAGTCCGTGCGAATCGTAGCCGAGTTAGAACCAGTACTTATTTGACCTTTTGTTGCGTTTTCCACCATCTCCAACCAGTCTGTCCATCAACAAGAAATTTAGGTCCAGACAACTGCTGCTCATCCTCTGTAAACTCTAAAATTGGTTGTGAAAATCCCCGTAGATCAGCCTGATACACTCTGACCAACAACCATGCTACTACGTTCACTTCAATCCTGTTTCTTCTTCGCTCTGATTCTCAGTTAGCAAGTTGTCTTTGACACATCAACATAACCAAATGACTAAATAATTGTCACATGACTGGTTGAAAGGACATTTGCTGTAACGCACACCTAATAAATTGGTTGGTGAGTAAGAAATTCAAACATGTATTAATGTCTGAACAGGGCTACAGCTTAGTACTACTGCACTTGAAGCCACAGAGAATTTGCAGTTTATTGAACACAGAAGTTAACTTTTGTAGAAACTCCGCCATCTCCCCTCAGGGGATGTTTCAGATGGTCGGCAGCTGTGCTTGTGATTTGGGCCTCTGTTGCAGAGTGATACCATGTCAACAGCAGCGATAATGAGGAATAGAGAGAAACACACACAGACTGGAAAGGATCAGAGAGGCTGTTCGCATTGGATCTGAGATGCTGGGTGCTTTACACTCGGGCCCCCTACCAGAGGCCCGAGGCTTCGGCACAGTGTCTTTGCTGTTCCTGTGACTGCACTGTGAATAGAGATCTCTGACACTGTTCCTGGTATCTGTTGGAGCAACTCTCCTAATGTGGGTTTCATGACCTGAAAACCATAATTATCACTTTCTCAATACCAGTCGCTTTTTTGATGTGTCCATGGTACATCCCAAGAAGGAGCATATCCTTGATTACTCCTCAGTTTCACAGTGCATCACTGGAGGCAATCCTTCTGATGTATTCCTGGATCTTTGTTGGTTTGTGCTCTGTAATAAGTCTGATACTCACAAGCCACTGACCTCCTTCCCTCTGCTTCATGCACAGTGGTAGGATGCTGGGTTTGGGATAAAACCTTCCATGGAATTTGATGAGTTTTCTTGTCTTAATTGTTATGACCTCCCTCTCCTCCTTTAAATCTGTTTGCTGGCAGGGAATACTGCACACATTGAAAGTTCGGACGTTGTTTTTACCATTAAGTTGACTGATCATAACTTGCCTTATCTTTAAAAGTACTCATTTGTGGCTTTCCATGCAGCGTCTGCCTGGTAGTAATTAGTAACATGATGCCCCATTGGACATTTAACTATCCCGAGCAAGAGCTGTGATGACGTCTGGTAGTTTAACTCATTTGGTTGTGATAAAACTTTCTGTCTTTGATTTCTCTTTATCCAGTGTGAATGATATTCCCATAACCTCGCTTTATATCCTGGTGAAGTCAACCAGCTCAGTCCGTTTGTACAGCTTAATATTGAGGTGGCCAGTGACTGCTCCACTTCGAAACAATATCCATAGCAACTCGTTGTAATGATATGGAGAGGATTGGAGCAGGGATGAAGCATCTCCATGCTACATGCTACACTTGATAGTAATATGTTAGCTAGCTTGAAATTAGCCTCTAAAAATGTCCTCTAAAATCACTTCTTGAGGAAGGCTGTAAGTGTCCTGTTGATGTTGTAGAGCTCCAGATGTTCCAGTGTCCATGTGTTGGGCATTGAGCTGTGGGTGTCCAGGTGGTGCACAGGAAGTGCAGAGGAAAGTAATCTACAGGTAACTGGACAAATGACCACCTTCTTCCTAACCTTCAGATGTATCCCATCCATGAGCAGCTGCCTAATTTCTGCTGCTGGATGTTCATTGGTTGTTTATGGGGTCAGGTGAATTCTGGCTCTTGGATCTTGGGTGTCTGCCCCTTTTTCTTGTGGTCAGGTATTATATACTTGGACTACTGGTGTTATCCAATGCTTCTTCCTCCCATATGGATGGATTACCAGTATTCTTCAGTAGGAGGGTCTGTTCTCATCTCATTACCACACCACTGAGAGTACTCTCTGGTTGGTTCAGTGGGAAACATCCCATTGATCATCATAGCTTCTTTTTATCTGATGTATCTTATCAGCTTGTTGTATTTCCTCGGAAGGAATTCTCTAATTGGATCTTTCTTATACTCAGACAGCTGGTTCCTGTTGTGAAATTTAGTCTAGAAGTTGAAGAAAACTAATAATATATGCTTACACATACGTCTTAGAGGTATGACTGTTCCTCTTGTGTGGTGAATAGAGATAGCTGTAACTGGATAAAAGAACCTCAGGTGCCTAAATCATGTTACCAATGCATTGCTGATAATAAAGGCACCTAACAAATCTTTCTCGTTTTTATTGCAGGCATTAATGAATTCCAACCCGGCTGTCACAACAACAGTCAACTCTGCTGTGCCCAAAATCAACGCCAGCTCAAGATGGTCCAAGATAAAGATTGTAACGAAGCAGGCCGGAGATGAATGTATAACCGCTATTGAGATTGTCCCGCCGGTAGAGGGAGCTGAGACACATTCGATTCCAATCAGCCGTCCAAGGACTGTGGCCAGAAAGTTTGCGAGCATTGCGAGAAGCCAAGTGAAGAGGAAAAGACAAATGGCTGCCAGGGAAAAGAAAGTATGTAAATTTCCTGAACATGTATGAATTATACTACTACTACTACTACTACTACTACTACTACTACTAATAATAATAATAATAATAATAATAATAATAATAATAAT
>JBAMHX010000027.1:3588867-3620975 GCA_037177515.1 Pseudomugil tenellus | reverse complement strand
ACTGTGGGAGGAAGCCAGAGAACCCGGAGAGAACCCACGCTAACACGGGGAGAACATGCAAACTCCACACAGATAGGTCCCCGCCCGAGCCAGGAATTGAACCGGCAACCTGCTTGCTGTGAGGCTACAGTGCTAACCACCTCGACACCGTGCACCCCCAGTAAGAAACAATAGTAAAAAAAAATAGTAGAAATACAATGTAAAACCGTGGGACAAAGTGATCAGAGAGAGTATGCTCTTTTGAATAGATGAGTTGAAGGTGTGATTTGAAAAGATGTAAACAGTCGATTTTACGGATTGTGGGAGGGAGTTTCAGAGATGGGGGGCTGAGCGGCTGAGTGCTCTCCTCCCCATGGTGCTGAGACAGTTGGAGGGAACAGAGGGGCGGGAAGGGGTGGCAATTTGTTAAAGGTCTGACAGATAAGAGGGGGGTTGTGGATGGTCTTGAAAGTGTGCAGAAGGATTTTGAACTCTTTCCATAGATAAAATCAGACTTCAGTGCAGCTGCTGTAGGATGGGGTGATGTGGTGAAATATGGGAGTCTTAGTGATGATGCGTGCAGCTTAATTTTGGAGTTTGTGAAGATATTTCGGAGGGACACCGAACAGAAGTGAATTACAATAATCAATACGGGAGGTGACAAGACCGTGGACAAGAACAGAGGCAGTATGGGAGGTGAGGGAAGGATGGAGACGAAAAATGTTACGTAAATGGAAGTATGCAGAACGAATGACATTATTGATGTGTGCGTGAAATGAAAATGAGCTGTTAAGGATGACACCCAGACTCTTAACTTGGAGGGAGGGGGACACAGGGACATTTTTGATGTACAGAGAGAAACTGTCAACTTTTGTAAGTGTGGATTTGGTTCCAATGAGAATAATTTCTGTTTTATTACTATTTCAATTTAAGAAAGTCTGAGGTGAACTAGGATTTAATTTAAAAAAGTAGGTAGTGATAAAGGGGGGAGGGAGTGTAGTGTTGGGTTTACCGGACAGGTAGAGCTGGGTGTCATCCGCATAACAATGAAAATAGATAATAAATTTACAGAAAATTTTGACAAGGGGGAGGAGGTAGATTATGAAGAGAAGTGGCCCCAGGACAGAGCCCTGGGGCACACCAGATGTAACGGCTGAGGGAGGGAGGGGAGACCGGCCTAAAAGACAGGAGTGAAACGAGTTGAGTGGAGTGTGGGAAATGCCAATGGAGGATAGTCTATTGAGGAGACATGGTGTCAATAGCTGAACTCAGATCCAGAAGGATGAGAATACTGAGGAGACCAGAATCAGCAGCCATGAGGAGGTCGTTGGTGATCTTGATGAAAGCTATTTCAGTATTGTGGCGGGGGCGAAAACCAGACTAGTTTGCTGTGGGAGACAGAAAGACAATGTGGATTATTGGATCACATGATGATGCTTGGTGGTCGATGAGAACATGGGAAGTATGGATGTTGAACTAGATTGCAGTGAAATTATGCTTCAACCAGATTAAATAATTTGCACATTTATCTATTTACAGCTAATTTCCTCTTTCATTGTCCCTTAGAGATAAGATATGTCAGGAATAACGAAGTTGGTGGAGCTCACTCACTATTTTTGCTGCTTTTAATTTAGCAAACAGAGCAATGTGTCATCATTAATGTGATCAGATTGATAGAAAACTGGCGGGAAGTATCCATATTTATGCCATCGGCCACTGCAGCTATCTGCATGCCACCTGGTGCTTGTAGCCCGGGGCTTCAAGCTCCAAGCAAAAAACCTCCTTGCATTTCTCTTATGGGGCACCTGTCTGTCTGTAGCCTGCTCACAATATACTGCAATGTGGCTAATGTTGTCTGAGACTTTCTTTTTGAGAATGTGTGTATGCACAATTAATGCACAGAAGCACTATAAATTTCCATAATTGCACATATAATAATAAGGGCAGGAAAATGGAGTATGAAATAACCCACCACAGAAAAGGTATTCACATCACCCTCACAGCAAATACAATGCTATTGGCCATCACAGCAAGTAAAATAAAAAACATAGTGCACATCATACTGAATAAAATGTCGCACTTGGTTGTGCACATGCAAGTTTGGTCACATGTGAAGTTCCGCTAATGGGAAACACTAGATAACGACCTCCCCAAACGATAGCTGACTCAGAATGTGTGAAATCCCAGTTTACTGTTGGAAACGCAACATGCTCTAAAAGAAGGCAGGTGTATGGACTGGATCTGGATCTAAAACTGTCTCAGGAGTTTAAAAGAAAACTTGTAATCATGCAAATCTGCACTTTACATATCAGATCAGTGACTGAATGTTTTCAGTCTCATATACAACATAAGGTAAGAGAGGAACTTAGTGTTCTCCCTACAGAGAGCGTTTTTAGACTCATCTCTTTTTTCAATGCAAAAAAATCTTTATTTTTAAAGGTAGATATTACAGGAGATTTATTTTTAATTCCTCAAAATTAGCTTCACGCCTTTTACTGTTCCAAATTTTAATTTTTAAAGGAGGGAGGACCTTCTTCTGAATGACATGTTCTTCTGAAAACAAAATCTGTTACTCTGACCGCCCTGTTTCATAACACATGTTCAACAACTCAACTGTTCTCCATGCAGAACAGCTTTAACACAGAGTCGCTACTCACAGCTCGGTTTGGCAGTTTTTGTTGTCCAGTGAGTAAATCAATTAGCACAAACTGTTAGCTTCCTTTGCTACCTTTTCCCTTTGTGTGTGATGTTTCTACTAAAATCTATTTGCATGCCTTATAACAAAGCAACGCAGAGATCAGAAACATTTTCAGTGCCATTATAGGTTCAGACTGTTGTTCTTTTAGTGTTTGAACGGCCTCACCCGTTAGCTTCTATCCCACCTCATACAGTCAGTGTTTCACCGGGCCATAGAACAGTCATCTATGAAGTGTAGAGAGCAAACTTGTAGATCTATGAGGTCAGTAGGCTAAATCGGATCACCTTGCTCATGCATGGAATCTCCAAAAGAAAAACACGGTCCCATTCTCTCATTTATCTCAACAAGAATGACAACGTTCTGGTAGTTTTCTGCAATTTTTTATGTTCTTTTTTGGGTACAAAGACAATTATGTAGGTAATTTGTAGTAAAATACATAGCTCAAATCCAGTAAGAAGGGCATCTTTATAACTTGCTTGCTAGTCTGATAACTTTGTAGATGAGCTGCAGAACATTGCAGCACAGGTCTGTCTATATTTCACTGCTTAGTAGAAGCTAAATGTAGCTAGTTGAAGCTAATCGGCTACATACCAAAGCTAACGTGACTCCCTCATTTTGTACAAGTTGGTCTGATTTTCACGCATTAAATGTATTTCCTACATTTCATGTGAATATTAAAGCGATTAGTAACTTGTCCGGTTTAGTTTGATAGTTCTCACAATTCCAAATGAAGACAAAAGGAAGACTTTGCAACAGTGTTGTGTTGCCTGTGGAAAGTTATGTATTTAGTGCCCTAGTGGCCAAAATTAAAAAAAAAAAAAAAGAAAAAGAAAATCAGCTAATTCTTGTTTCCTGTGTTTTGACTTTAAACATATTCTTGACCCCCACAAAGCTGAATTTCACTTTGGTATGAATGCACTGTTATACTTAGCTTTCAACATCTTACTGCTAATGCTAAAGTCTTTTATAGCCCTTTTGCCTCTAGCACCAACTAAGCCTGATCCCCATTTCAGCAGTGACCGTACTACCTGGTTTTGATTGTTTTTATACCAACTGAGGTGCAAAGTAGCAAAATATTGAATGACTCATCATGTGATGTCAAATTCTGGCCAATAGTGACCCGGAAACTATACACATTTTCGGCCCAATTGCACCTTTATACCCCCAATGAAGTAGGTCCTAAAACACAGGATTTAACAAAATATTTTCTGTGCTTGGCGTCTTGGCTTCAACAAAGACGTTGCCTTAAATCCAGTATCGTCTCCATGTCCCTGCTCATCAGATTCTTACAGTTTTGACCACCGTTGTCAAAATTGTGTTGATGTTTGCTTATATCACCCAGCTACAGTTCTGGGTTCTGTGTACGTTACAGAGAAAGATGCTGGACGACTTCTGCGCTTGAGAAAAAAGTAGCACGTCTACATTTAAGCTTGTATGTTAAATATCGTGCAGCCTAAAGGAAAGTCTACATAAATGATCTATGCCCATGTGAGCATTTATGACTGTACAATGTGAGTCGTGTCGCTTTGCAGTTTAAACCCCCAAAGCAGTGGCTAGTGAGAGGGGTCTTTATAAATATTCAGCCACATCACTTGCACTGAAATTACTTTAATATCTAAAGATGTTTAGAGAGAGACATTGTTTACGAGCGTTGAACCGAGTTTCTGCACAGTCTGAAAGAGCTTTTAACGTGGAAAGAAAAAGAGCTGCAGGCAGAATTCTAAGCAATCCTGATTTTTACTGTAGCTTGTTATGATTTACGTACATCTGCCCCCCTCAGAGGCATTATCACTGCAGCATAGTGGTTCACCATGTAATAACAGACCAAGTGCACCAATCACAGGCATCTCTGTGGAGACATGCACATCATGATACATAATAACTACAGGGATACTGGCATACTGAATAACTTTATATTATAATATAGGGTGCACTTTTCATAGCACTTGTAATTATTGCACCTTCAGGTCACATTTTAACATTTTATGTAAAAACATAAATGATCATTGATGCAAACAAAGTTAAAATGGTGTTTTTCTGTTATAGTATATGCTTGCTGCTGTTTGCCACCCAGTCCACTGCTATACAGATCATGGACTGGATGGGTTCCTGTCCGATGTGATCTCAGAAGTGCATGCACATCCATGCAGCAGGAAGCAGCTCTATGTCTGATTTGTTTGGCAGAGAGAAGCTGAAACTGAAATGAATAGACAGGTAACTTTGCCAATTACAGAAAATGATGGATGGAAGCTGTTAAAAATTCAAAAGGGGTCACAGACGTTTGCTAAGAGTGGAAGATGATTGTGATTTCATGCCAATAAAGGAGCAGATTGAGGCTCCATGGTACTTACTTTGTGCTTCTAAATGCAAAACTGTGATCATATATCATAAGACACTTAAAGTTACAGTGAAGAGATATTCAGAACGTTTCTTATAAAACCATGATGTATTTTGGCCTGATGGAAATGAAAAAAGACTAAAAAAATGAACAAGATGGCTTCATCACTTCATCCCTTTTTACTTTAGGGGTTGTCATGGTTGCCATTTCTGATTGACAGCTTGCCTGAATGATGAATCCACTAGGCGTAGATGCCAACATTTACAAAACACAAAAGCCTTGTGTGTGTTTATGTTCTCATGACACAACTTGATAGTTGTATGAAGACATCAGGAGGAAAGCTTTTTCACAGAAACATATTTCTTTCCAAGATGGCATATCCTTTAGCAAATACTGCTTAACAAGACTGTTTGGCCCCAACATGACCCAAATCTGCAGTTTTCTTTGTCTTCATTTAATCTTAAATAAATACATTGACACATGGAGAATGTAACTGACGAAACTCAATTTTTGGATCTAATCTGTCCCCTACAACACAAAAAGGAAAATATCTGAACCATAAGTGCCTAAAGTAGGTCAGATTAGGCCCAAATGTATTTGCTTTCTGGGGTAGAAAAGGATGCTGGCAACACATCTGCGGCAAACACACAGGCGGCTTCTCGCCTGCCAACAAAAAAGATTTAAAAAGTGCCTCATTTGCTCTATTCTCCTGGCTCAGTTGACCAATGTGCTGAACCAGCAGAGAGGGCAGTGCATGTCGCCTTCTGTCGGAAAGGTCATTAGAATATCAAAGACATGTGAAGCATGAACTCAAACTTTGAAAGAAACTGTAATGATGCGAAGAGCTGTTGCTATTTTTTCATGTTGAAGTAGTGCTTTTAAGTCAATAATTCATTAGCTAACTGGCTAGGACAAGCTAGTCCAGCTATATTCATAGAAATACCTACCTGATAAAACTTGTGGATTGCTTTAAATCTACTCTTCAGTTCAATTTCTCACCCTGGGGTGGACGAAGTGACACCAAAGATGAGGAACTCTGTTTTTAATCCTTTTTAACCCTCTGGCAGAAAGGAAGGGCAGCCACTGGGATTGACCCGTTGAAGGTGGAAAGGACGGGAAAGATGAGTTTACACATTAATGTAAAATACTGTCATAATTAGTTTTTATATGTCATTTTAAAAATGATAATAATGACACATTCTATATAATTGTAAGTTATTACTTTTAAATTCAGTGATGTTATCAGGCCAAACAGTAAAACTGCATTCCTCAATAAAAGCAGTCAATTCACACGTTCGTCAAACGTGCTGATGTGTCTTTTCATATTACAAAGGTGTCACAATGAACTTCTGATTTGCCCATTCGCACATCTTTGTTTTCCAAACACACCAACATGAACAGCGTGTTCACACTACACATCGTTGATGCAACTGGGAAACACCTGCGTGAAGCTGGGCCCCGTCTTGAAAATCCCATTCAAAATAGTCCCAATTGTATGTGCTGCATCAGAGCTGGTTTGTGCCACAAAAAGTTTAATTTGTGCCGCTTTGGTTTTAAAAATATTAAAACATTGGCTATCATAAAAGTCAGGATGGTACGACGGAGTATTAGGGCCACATATAAAAAAAAAATTGTGGAGGATTATTTTTTTTCTCCCTTCCTCACTTCGAGAATAAAGTCGAAATGACGAGAATAAAGTTGAAATACAGTCTCTTTAAATTACAAATGCTTATTATAATGCTGTGTTTATGTGCTAAAAGGGAAAGAATTTCCTTGTTGCTGAAGCCCACACTAAAATACAAGGTCACTAGCTCATCCACACTAGACATTGTGTTTTATAGAGTAAAGCTGGTTCACATCAATCTAACAACTTGACTCGAAGTCAACTTTTTTTTACTTATTCTGAAAACTGTATTTCGACTTTATTCTCATATTGTCGATTTTATTCTCGTCCTGTTGACTTTATTCACATCATTTCGACTTTATTCTCGTCCTGTTTACTTTATTCTCGTCATTTTGACTTTATTCTCGTCCTGTTTACTTTATTTTCGTCATTTCGACTTTATTCTCGTCTTTTCGACTTTATTCTTGAAACTGTATTTCGACTTTATTCACGTTCTTTTGACTTTATTCTCGTCATTTTAGCTTTATTCTCGAAGTGAGAGAAAAAAAATCCTCCAAAATTCTTTTTCTTCCTTGTGGCCCTAATACTTCGTCGTAGGATGGAGGCTGACGGAGTAGAGAGAGAGACGTTTTCGGAGACGTGCATGGCGTGGAGCAGTGAATGTGGGAGAGATTCATTCAGTTCCCCAACATTGTCCACATGGAATAAGGTTATATTCGGTTACGAGACCTCTGCTCAAGAGGAAGAGCAGTCGTCTGCCAGCCGACATACTAAAATGTCATTCGGCAAGACACAACCCAACGTTTCCTCTTGAAATGTATATCATGACATAAATGCAAGCGATCGTAGAAAGCACAGAGTATTTAGCAATAGAAGCGCTGTGTGAATGTGAGACGTAGAAGCGCTTTGAGTCAACATATGAATAGAAAATTGTGATATAAGTACAGTTTATTTCCCATGAGCCCCAGCGTGTAGCAACAGACATACAGGGATTGATAAGAGTCACCAAACCAGGACTATAAGATTGATCAGAAAGGAAAGGTGGGTCTAAAAGGTACAGAGGTTCTGATAACTGGAGGTTCTGCCTCACATTCGTGGGAAAAAATGGCCACTCCCAGCGTTTTACGTAAGGAAAATAGTTTTAGATCATATTCTGAATTTAACAGGTGTTGATTAAGCTTAAAGTGAAAGCAATATCTTTTCTGTTGCTAATTCTGATCATAGCAACTCATTGTAGGGTTTCGGATAAGTTGGAGCTTTTTCAGATCATTTTTAGGACAATAATAAGGAACAGGGGCTGCACGGTGGTGCAGTGGTTAGTGCTGTAGCCTCACAGCTAGCAGGCAGGCTTCCTTCCACAGGCCAAAGTCATGCACCTTGGGAATAGGCTGATTGGAGACTCTAAATAGAAGTGTTTGATGGTTGTTTGTGTGTTTTGGCCCTGGGATGGACTAGCGACCTGTCCAGGGTGACCAGTCCATTGGGAATAAGCGGTAGATAATGGATGGATGGATAATAAGGAACAGCAGTTGTCAAATTCTGCAATGCAAGCTCTGGTTTTCTGTAATTCTGATGCAGGTTTTAACACTATAATATGAATGAAAGATAACTTGTGATATGCAAGTTAAAGGAAGGATTTCGGAGAAAATAAACCCTCTCTTTTTTTATTAACTCTTTTAGGAGAAAATCCTGTGGATTTTAGTTACTATGTGTATTTTTACTCTTGGTGCATTTTATGCCACAGTAATGTAAATTTTGCTGAACTTTGCTGCTGATAGCTTCAGAGTCTTTTTTCATCTGCACACATTTCCTACATTGAACAAATCTATGCCTATGAAAATTTCTGAAATGTTTAGCTGTGATGATTGTGACAGGACTTTACAGCAGGCTGAAACATGCAGCGGCTCTCCAGCTGATATTTGATCAACTTTGTGGGTGAATTCATGACTCTGCATCACAATGTCGGCCTCAAACTGTCTACTGAGCTAAAACACAACAATTTGCATGTTTAGCAGATTTCTTTTTATTCCATTAAAACTTGTTTATGTATAATCTGTATCCTTGCATTGCAGCAGTTTGTTGCAGCACCGTTTGTGGTCTTTAGGATCATGAGGGGTCATTTTTGGGAGGCACTGGTTAGAAAATATGAGTAAAAAACCTTTAGGGTTGTGAATTCCAGCAGTTTGTGGGTTTACTGCACATTTTGTCTCAGATCTTATCACAGATTAGTGAATCTCACTATATCTCTACATCTGAGAGACTCAGCCTCTCTGAAATGCTCCTTTTATACCCAGTAATATTACTGGTCTCCTGCCCCCTGGTGAATGCCAGAAAGTCGAAGAGTACTCATTAGGATATTTTCATCAATTATATGGTAATAAATCGCAAAAATGCCCAAAAAAATTGTGTTAATCTTTTTCATTTTTTTAACAGGCCATAAAAAGACATTAGATTTTAAAAATTTGACTTTTCTGAGCGGTTGCTCTAATTTTCAGACATTAACGGGTTAAAGTTTACCTAAGTTTTGTAGTTGAACCTGCATTGCTACTTGCAGAGTTTGGCGACTCTGCTGTCAGACATCTGCTCAACATGTGAACGCAGCATGCAGATTGCAGCGATGTAGAGAGAGGCGGGGTCTAATTAAACTTCATTAGTTCAGCCCACAGGCGGCAAGGTAAATTTCTGCAGCATCCAACAAGCTTAACGTGTGTTCAATCCAGAGAAAAGACAGGCAGCTGATGACTTACTTTACATTTTACATTTTTTTCAACAGCAAATGTACAATAAAGTAGCAGGTCCTCACGCTACTCTAGGCTAATGAAGCTAACTCTTGTTAGATTAAACAGTGCAGTGTAATGGTCTCTTTTTATGCAAAATTCCCTTTCTAATGGCTTTCTAACAGTCATACATATCTTTGTATCCTGTCACCACAGAATTTATGCTTAAACGGGTGAATGTTTTTGGGGTAGTACAATGTTACTTGTCCACTGACTTCCTTACGAAATGATTGAAATAATATTACAGTGGTATATGTGACCTGAAAAAATTGCTTTGCTTTGTTAAGAACATTTTTGTGCTCCTTTTTTTTTTCTTTTTTCATCTTCTATTTAGGTAACCAAAACCATCTTTGCCATCTTGCTGGCCTTCATCATCACATGGACACCGTACAACGTGATGGTGCTGATTTCAACCTTCTGTCAGTCCTGTGTTCCCGACACCGTGTGGGCGATTGGCTACTGGCTGTGCTATGTCAACTCCACCATCAACCCAGCTTGTTATGCACTGTGCAACGCCACGTTCAAAAAGACTTTTAAAAATCTGCTGCTGTGCCAGTATAAAAACATTGGTACAAGATGAGATGATAGAGGAAGATGAAGGGAGGGATGGGAGGGGAAACCACATGAAGAGCAGGAAACAAAGGAGGGAGAAAAGAAACTTTACCCAGAGGTAAGTAAAAAAAAACAAGTTAAAAAAAGACAGATGGCTGAATTTAGCAGGAGGTTCCTTCTGAAGAAACCAGACACCTGAAGTGGACGAGCAACTATTTATTCCACAAGTAAATACCAATTATCCCTTATGTGGAGGAAATTGCGAGTGGGTGGAAACAGTTCTTTTTTGACCTGCTGGGCTTCCTCGGATCTGAAAACATCACAAAGCATGAAGAGTTTCGGTCACAGTAATGGTGAAACTTGGAAAAATGTGAGCTGAAAAGACAGATGAGGTAATGAATTCATATTAGAGAAGTAATATAGCAGCGTGAGTGGGAGAGGTTTTTCTGTACAGCTGGTTTTATTCTGTTTGGATGTGCTTTCCTGCTTGCTAAAGCACTGTGTGATTGCACAACTCCCGAACTCTGTTGCCCTGCCGGTATGAAAACATATGTACCGTGTTGATTCGGACGCATTTTCTTGATGTATTTACCTTTGATTTGATGGAAACTGTTTCTATCTGAGTACTGAGGTTAATTAACTGTGAGGGCACTTGGCTCCTGGCTGTGTTGTGACAAAACCATCAACCTATATTTTTTATACAACATGTGACAAGTTCAAAAAAGACATTTTAGAGCCTGGTTCTGGATGGTTGTATTTATTGCGCATCAGATGCACAAAGGAAACGAGGAAGGTACAATCACAAATTAGGAAGACAGGATGTATTGTTGAAACTGAATGAATCACCATTTAATGTCATGTCTGTGCAAAAGCTATGACCACAATCATAACTGCAGCCAGAGTCAGTTATGATTGTAATCACCAGACAATGTGGAACGATTAACAACCTAAAGATAAAGAGCTTTTTATCTGATCAATGACAGCAGCTAAAAGTAAGGATGTAAGTAAGAACATGCATGTTTGGAGGATTATTTCTTCTTGGCCATCAAAAGCTTGTTTATTTGTATTGACAGAGAAGATCTTGTACATGTTTCACGGTTGCAACCCACATACTCAGCTATGCTACTCATCCCACAAATGCATGCTCCTTCCAAATGTAACATTATTTGCAAGGGAAATAAGCAGGCTTCCCAGATGCATAAGATGCATTACTGCAACGAAGAAATAATCCTCTAAAAATAAACAAAAAATCTTCTGAATGCAGAGTTCTCATGCAAATAAAGCACAGAAATACTCACATAATTTTTTCCACATTTAAATGTTTCAGATTGTCCAACAAATTTTAACAAAAGACAAAAATAACCTGATTAAAAAGCATAAAAATATTATTTTAATAATTAAGTGTATAAATCTGGTTCATCCAATGTGTATGGGTTGTGTTTTATGGTGAGAGAAAAAAGACAAGAGTCTTTTAGTAGGGACATTTATTGTCCAATTTATAAGCAGTTTTTGCTCACAAGTCCAACACTGGTTATATGTAAACATAGATATTGTTGTCAAGACACATTATTTTAGCTTTCAGCAATGTCTTGATATTGATCTGCATTTGAACATAAGACAGAAATTCTACATGTAGGAAAAGAAATAACGACAGAGGAGTCATCCACCTGTAGGGATGTTGGTTTGATCCCAGCGTCTCTTCCATGTATCCTTGGATAAAATGCTAAGCCCCACGTTTTCCCTGCTCAGTTCACGTGTGCAAAGAGGAAGCAACAAGAAGATGAAGAAGTGCTTGTGTGAATGGGTGAATGTCAAAGCTTTGACTGGGCTACTAAAGTAGAAACCTGCCACATAAATGCAGTTCGTCTAGTGTGTAAAGAGGAAAGTGATGCAAAGAAATGACAGAGAGGGAGACTAGGAGGGTGGGGAAAAGGGAATTAGGGAAACGCAGTGATGAGCTTGTCAAAGAAAAGTAGGGCACTGAAGGAGGAGAAGTGAGGCTGTACAGGAATCCCTTATTTAGTTCTGGTCTGCCAGCATGAGCTGCGGATACAATGAGAATGACAATTACACCGACTAAACAGACCAAAATGAAACATTTTCCTTTAGGAAAGCGGGAAAAAAAAATCCTCCAGAAGCATTTTATGAGCCTTAAAAATTCTTCAGCTGCTGCTTCCCTTTTTCCCTGTTTCTGATATTAAATTTTGTGTCTTTATACACATTTGACATATAAGAATCTGACATTTTTTACGTTTTATTTTTCATAATGGCAGAGATAAAATAAAAACATCTCAACAAAGAATTGCACAAATTAAAATGCACTCGTCACCTCAATGAATTGTCCGTATAACATTCTGGGTATGTAGTTGTATTTTACTGCAGGATCTGTCAACAACATGATATACAGATATGTAAAACAATTTGTGTGTAACTTTGGACAAATATGTGTTTAAATGCACACACAGCTAGTAAACACATTGAATGAATAAGAAACCACTTTACACAGTTACATGTTATAAACTGCACACACACATGTGTCATTTCCATGTTGCAAAAGGTTTCTGTGTGATAGATGGATGGATGGATTGCGTGTATAAGCCGGGCTTAGACTCTTTTTCACGCCTCCAGATGCTTCACACTTTCACAAATACATGATGCGTTAAAGTGCTGGTTAGTGCTAGAATCGAGTGTTATTTCTCTCTCTAGGTCTTTTCAGTAGGGAGGGACACTTTCAATAGAGTAGGTTATCAACCTTTAATAATATAACACAAAGGCCAACATTGACTTCATAAAACCAATTACACGCCATACACTCTTTAGTATTAAAACCCTGGAGCATGGATAAAATCATAACATTGTTGCTAACTATCCATGTTTGTCAAAATCTTGTGTATTTTTACTATTAATTTAATAAATATTAGTACTGTTTATTAAAAATTTACCTTACCAACATTAAGTAGTTCCTGAAAAATCTGAATGACTTATTAAAAATTCCACTTTTCTTGCTAAATTATGCTGATGCGTTTGGCTTTCTTAGAAAACTCCAAAAGGGAAATCTGACTTCCTTCTGAATCTGTTGGCACAGTTGATTGCACATGAGCTTTTTCCCATTTTAGACACGTTTTCTGTGATTTTGAGCGAGTCAGACAGTCCAGAGTCATTGAGAAAGCTGTCTTTTTGCTGCTCAGCGAGATGTAACCAAGCATGACCAGAGTGCAGTCACACGTCTGATAACATCGTGTGCATTCCCTCTGTATAAATCTGTTCACAGCGTGTCTGGCCAGCAGGCTGCGATGTCAGAAAGTAATAATCAGCTCCATTTCGGGGAGCCGATTAGTTGGATACTAAACGTTGATGATAATAATTTTGACAATGTGAACGTGATGATGCTCAAACGTTCTAATTAAATGCAAATTACATTTACTCAGTGACAGCAGATAAACCTTGAGCCCTCAAAAGGGAGACCTGCAAAACATGGTCCCTCAATGAGTTCAAAGAACGCTTGAAACTGGGCTTCTGTTATTTATTAGGACATTATTTGAGGACTGTAATTTAACGTATCAATGACTTAACCTTTAACGCTCATTGTTTCACTTGGAGTCCTGTTGCTTTTATTGAAGTTGTTACGAAAACTAAATGAATGAAAAAACAATGTGTATTTTTACATGAAGACCAAATATAGCAGAGAGGAACCCAGTGCATCACAAGATGTCCCCCAGCAGTCCCGGTCTACAGCAGCAAAACTAAAGAGATGGAGGAGGGTCACCAAACTAGACCTGAATAAAAAGTGTTTGCTTCCAGAAGCCAAATTGGGAGCTTATTTCACCGAGAGGGCGCTAATAAATAAAATGTTCTGCCTCCTATTCTGCTTTTAGAACCTCTGAGAACCAAAAGTGAACCTTGTAAAAGACAAGAAACTATTAAATATTTCAGATCCAGTGGAGCTTTGCCACTACGAGTTATATGTGTGAAGCAAATGGTGTACTGAAGTCTGTGAGAACAAGCTAAAACTTGAGAAAAAGCATCTTTGATACCAATTTTAATTAGAACCCTTGTTCCAGCATCAGGTGGAGGCTGATCATTTCTCAGTTAGTACTCTGGATGCATCGATTTGGATAATCTGGAATATTTTAGAGGGATTATTTGAGCATCAAATAGTGAAGAGACAGGGGCCGATCACTGAGCCTTGAGGCACACCTCAGTTAGCAAGAGTTAAGCAAGAGCTTGACTCCTGCGTCTAATGGTGAAAACAGACTGGACTGAAACCAGGAGAGCTTAACCAGAGGCCATGGTGGGTATATGTATGGGAGAGGAGGAGGGTGTGGGAAGGAATTTAAGAAGGGGCCTGATCGTGTATAGCTCTATAAATATGCAACCAGTGGAGAACTTAAAAGTGGAAGAATGTATGTGGCCTTATGAATGTGTAGGTCAGAACCTGTGCAGCTTGGAGATGGTTGAGCTCTTTCCTATTTGATTAAGGAAAAGACTGTTATGGAACACTAAATGAGAAGACAGAACAGCATGAATGAGTTTCTAATCTTAGACCTTTTGACACCAGAATTCTCTGTTGTGCTGTTTTCCAGTTCAAAGAAACTGTGTCTAATAAGCTGTCCAGAGAGATGTTCCAGTGACACCGCTGAGTCAAAAAGGATCTTTCTATCTCACTGGCTCAGTTGGACAAAATTTGTCCAATTACAGCTTAAGGCTTATTCATAAAGCTGCTAAATAATGACCCTAAAGCTACAACATAGTGCTTAATTTGTGAGATTGTCACATGTTGTAATTGAATATTTTGAGTGATACTGATCAGTCAACCATTTAAGGAGAAAGCTTCTTAAAACACAGCTTGGTGTATTTGAACGTAAAACATAATGGAGCATCATTGACAAAGAAAGGATGTGACTCACTGCTAAACTGCCTGGTTTTTAGAGGAGGATGCTCAGAAAGAACAGAATAGGTCCCATGCCAGAGCCCTGAGGTACCCCACACAACAGTTCAGCAGGATTTCACCTGATCTGGTCCACACAAACACTAAAACCAGGATTCTCTTGATCAGACAATCATGACAAACAGTGTCAGAGATAGATGACATCTGATTAAACTGATTTTTCACATATTCTGTGTTCTTTTTTGTTGCACTCATGCAAACATGATCTAACTTGTTTGAAAATGTGAACAGCAGCACATTGAATTTCTGGGAAAAGGAAGCAAAAGCTCCTCCGTCACATAAGCTCATGTGTCACGGCAGGAAAATAAACCGGCTCCTCACGCCGGTTTAGATCACGCCTTAGCCCTGAAGATGCCTTCGTTCCGCTGGGTGGCACATTATTCCTGATCTATCAAAATGTTTTTCTTTTATTTGAAATCAGCCTTTTTCTTATCTTTTAAATTATTCACGTTTAAAAGACTCATTTTGTTGTCGGGTTAATAAATTGGCCGGATGTCACGGTTACAGCCAGGAGCCAACAAAATGCTGGAGAGTAAATCAGCAGCATGTGTTTTGATCTACTTTCTGCAGTAGATTAAAACAACATGCTGCGATGGCTGAAAAAAAAAGTTTTTGTAAAGAAAATACTTTTGATGATGAGACAGAAGGGATGTTGTGCCAGAACATTTCTATTGGTTTCAGAAGAACCTTGTAAACTTTCCAGACATGTTTCACTGACATTTTGATGTTATTATACATCATATTCATGTAAAATGTGCAATAAAAGGTAGTGAGTAGACATGGATTCATGTCCACAACTGTTCAAATGTAAATATGAAGCGAAAGGACTGTAAATACACAAACATCTGGATATTATATTTAAGATTTACATCACATTGTGATTCATTCCAAAGAGATGAGACATGATACTTGTGTTCTTTCTCCAACTGTACGAACTGTATTTACCTTCATGTACAGAGCATGATCTTTATGGTGATGTAAAGGCGTTGTGAATTGCTGTCCATTTTGTCCAGATATTGTTATAAAGATTCAAATCTGTGGCTCAGCTAAGTGACCACACTAATTTGAACCATGCTAAGTGTGTCAGGTATTCCTTCATGGGAGTGGCGTGTGCTATCCCGGGAGTTGGAGGCGGAACATGAATGCCAAAGTAAAGAAAACACGTAGATGTCATGTCATATTAATGTTGCCTGTATGTTGGTAACTATCTGTATATGTAATGTATATGCTTTAAATTTACTCTGCAACAAGGTCAGAATTGTGTTCCAGTTACAAATCTCCATCTAACGACTCCGCAAAAAGGGTAAATCAACTTCGGCTTTAGCTGCTTTTTAGTTGGTTCTGAAAGTGTCAGTCTAAACATACTGCTGTTCTCTTACTGAGGAACAATAAGCCTTAAAATATTCTTCAGAGGAAGTTTGAAGAGAAAGAAATTTAAAATAAAAAGTATATTCAGTATCAATTCTTTCATGCATCTCTCTTTCAGTGCAAAAGCTAGCTAGCTAGCAAGGATGACTGGACATGTAAACTCCACACAGCAACCCTGTTGCTATACAACAATATGTTATAAAGAACATATTCATATAGAGGTTTTTATGAGTTTTTCATGAGTATTGTTGTGGTTGACTTGGAGCAGTGTTGTTTTACACTGTTAGCACCCCTTCATTATTTAGCTGAAGTAGTCTGTCTATGAAGGAGCTCAGTCAGAGTTTGGGGCAACTCAGAACAGTCCAGCTATGTACTGGGATGTCCCTTGAACCAGTGCAGTCAAACCAGCGACATGCAGGCTATGTTAGATTGAGCAACAGCCATCACTGACCAACATATGGCACTACTTCTATTGAATGTGATAAAGGCTAAAGTTGCAGCGTCTCACACTGCTAAGTTTAGCATCCACATATACACATGTGACTCCAGCCCTCCGTAGTTGTCATGGGGTCTATTTTCATCAATGAAATCAGGTGTGAAAAAAACTTACTTTGATCCTAAATTAATCATCTTGTTATCTTGAGAAAACAGTCTTTATTTCCAAGATATTGAGATAAATGATCCTGTTATCATGAAAACATGGTTCTGAAAATTTTGCTGTAAATAGAAGATCATGTCCTTATCGTGAGATGATCATAAAAAAAAGCACAGTTTCCGTTTGTCTGAGATGATTTGGTGTAAACTTTTTTCCCCCATTTAAACAAACCTTTAAAAAACAGAAAAACTTTCTTTTTTTTTTATTTTTTATTTTCAGAAGCAAAATGAAAAGTCAGATACCAGCCTGTTATCCACTATATACTGTATATGAATTACATGATATATTATAACAAATAGACTAGAGGAGTGCATCCATTTGCAACGCTCTGTGATGCTAAAAAGAATTCATCCTAATTTCGTTTGGTTAGTTTCCATTGATCACTTGATAAAATGTTTGCAGCTGTACCTGCGTGAAAGATTAGATTTGATTATGATATTTTCCTACACGTAGTTCTGGTAGCTGAATAATGGTAAAATCAGAAGATCTGACTAGATTGTTTTCAAAACAGTATGATGTCAAGTTTAAGCGTAAATCTGATTCATGCTGCACAGCCTCTTCCTGTCATCATGTCCAGTTCCAGGCCATGAGTCTGGGAATTAGAACAAGATAATATCATTTAATATACTGAATAATAATGAATAAAATAAAGAAGTTTAAAGTTTTTATTTTGGAAAATCTTTTCCACTGCGCACGCTATCATCAGGGTTTTTTTTTTCAACCTTATACCAAACGTTAAAACTGAACTGTGAACAAGGCAGAAAATAAATCAAAATATTATTAAGCTTATTTTTATTGTTTTTCCAATGTTTGAAACTGTGGTTGATTTACCCTTTCAAGAAGTGAGTTTTATTGTCATCAGGACCTTCATATGCCGTGGTAGTTTTTGGGAAAATCCTTCCTGTGAAGCTGTGTGTATGTGTGGGTGTGTAGGTGTGTGTGGGTGGGTGTGTGGGCGGGTATGCGTGGTTGTCTGTGTACCCTCTAACTTTTTTTAAAATTTAAATCAATGTTGAAATAAGCATCTTGTTTTCAGAGTCTGGCACAATTCACAGTTGTTATTATTTTATAAGTGAAGTGTCTAAAAGATCAGAAACAACTTGTTATTATACAAAACTGTGATGCAAATAAACACTTGATGTTAAGAGACTTTATTATCTGTGTCGTCCTAAAATTTAATTTTGGAGAATTTATACTCATAAGTTAAAGAGAAATGTGGTACTTTAGATAATCTAAATAAGCTAAATGAAATTTCTAACAAATATAATCCATTCTTGTTTAATTTCCAATAAAAAAAAACACAAACAACATATCAGATCCAAAATAATCTCATTATTTCCACAAAATAGTAAATGCCTCAGTTTCAACATCTGACATGTTTAATTTCTACTGGAGATAAAAGATGGATTGATGAGTTTTTTTAAATAATAGAATCTTGTTTTTACGTACATTTTACACAACATCCCAAATGTTTGGAATTGGGTTGTGAAGAAACAGTGAACAAATGAAGGTTAAGGTTTACACAAAGATTAATTTGAGGTGTTGGAAGCATCGTGTCAGAGAAAGGACCTAAAGATGTGATTTTCCTCTCCTGGTGCTTGTTTTACTAACAATCGAAACTTATTGCTGTGATTGATGCATAACTAGAATATTCTGACACATATTCTTTCAGACTTACCATAAAGAAATGAGATTAAATAGTGGCTGCATGTTACGAAGTGTTTGCAACGTCTTGGTAGAGACAGAAATCACAATTTCTGAAAACAAATAAATCAATTAGTTGTGTGTTTATATTTACGCAATACGCCATGATCCCTCAATTTATGTTAAGTCTTTTCTTTTTCTTTTTTTGTAGGGGGGGGAGTCTATTTAAGCATACATTAAGGCTGGAAAATTGAGATAGCCCCTCTCACTGGCACTTAAATGCCAACGTCACGCTGTAACCATAGCAACACACATAGAAACTACACACATAATTTATTCCAGTGCAGGATTCCAATGAAACGGAGCACAGAGATCAGAACATGAGAGCTGACCTAGATAGGGAGGAGTTGGTTGTTAAGAATTACAACAAAAATGAGGAAGCAGACGGACGAAAAGCGAAGCCCTGTTGTCTTATTTAGAAACATACCAGCATTTCAAACAATTAGGATTTTGTGAAGCACTTAGGCATTTAGTAATATGTAAAAGTACACATAGTACCTGTTGTTGGCCTGAATTCTTTCTTGTCTGCAGATGCAACACCTCAACACTCATTCTTTACAAATAACTTTGAGACAAAGTGGCAAAATTATGGGATGTAGAGCAAAACAATGGAAGTTGTTGGTTTTAAGCACTTTGTCACACAGTAATGCGGAGCAGCGAGAGGACGTGTGAGCTCCACACTTATCACCACAAGCAGCAACTGTGCGACTGTCCATCAAGAGGTTTATGCAATACGGATGTTTGAAACTATTAATACAAATGTGAAACAACAAACTTTGATATTTAAATTATACTAACAATAGTTCTATAAACAATTGTTTCAATTGGTTGATAATCAGCCAATCACATGGCATCAACTCAGTGTGTTTATTCATGCAGACATGATGAAGACGACTTTCTGAATTTCAAACTGAGCATCAGATTAAGGAAGAAAAGGGATTTAAGTGACATTGAACGTGGCACAGTTGTTGGTGTGAGTATTTACTGGGATTTTCACACACAACCATCTCTAGAGTTTACAGAAAAGGTTTTGAAGGAAAAAAAATCCACTGAGGAGCAGTTGTCTGGACCAAAATATCTTGTTTTTGTCAGAGGTCAGAGGAGAATGGACTTGTTAGAAATGATAAAAAAGGCAGGAAGTCAAATACACACTGGTTCCAACCACGACAAGCAGAACAATATCTCTGAACACATCATAGTGAGAAGTAGCAGAAAACCACACCGAGTCTTCTCTGGATGCAAACACCATGAAAACATCTTGTCTCATTGGTTTAGGCTGCTGGTGGTGAGAAAGTGTATGGGAGATCTACTAAATTTATTTGTAAGAAAGTTGCAGGTTATCCATGTGTTCCTGCTTCAACGCACCTGGATCAAATTAAATGGATCTGATACAAAATGACTCATTCTATTGAATCTGGTATGTTGGAGCAGGGATACAAAAAAAAACCCTGCTATATTGCAGTCCTCGCAGGACCAAATGGAGTACTCTCATGAACTAAAAGCATTTTTTGGTTAATTTTATTTGGGTTTGGGTTTTTCTGTTGGAGTATCCATTTTCTCATCAACCAATCTTTCTTAATTTGCTAATCCAATCCATGAACGAAGGCAACATGTTAGCTAATTACAGCTAGAGGGGGTGGGTCACCGGCTGTATCGCAATTCAGGGTCTACATACTTCAAAGTGTGGATTTGATGTGTGCATATATCATACTGACGTGCCAAATGCTGTTGCAATTTGAACTTAAATTGATTGGTACTTCAGATCCACACTTCAATGTGCACTTGTCTTTGAGCTGAATTAGCTCAAAACGAAGGGTTCCTGCTATGGATCCTTTGCGGTCTCCAATCACCCAGAAGTCATTGCGCGCCAGATAATGAATTTTATTACATACATCTGACCAGGATTATTTTTCACTGATTTTGATCTTTAAATTTAGACACACATGTTAATAAAATAAATACAATTCAAAGTACTGAGGCAGTATTTATCATTTTCCTTCATATATTTTGTGTTTTTTTTTTTTTTTGTAAGATATTGGGTTCACTAATTAGATAAACAACATATGATGTTTCTAGGCATGACTGGACCACATCTGTTATGCTCGTATACCAGGTGGTGTACTTTGGACTGCATAAAAAACATAGAACACTTCGCCTACATAGTCTGTGTACTAGGTATGCAGACCCTGAATTGAGACACAGCCACTGTGTCAGAAGCATTATGGTGCCTGCTAGCTGGAGCGTAAATTACAGCTTATTACTGTCAGAAAAAACTTGAATATACAGAATAATTTCAACAAATATACAAGAAGAACAAGTGAGAGTGCTGACTGGAGTGAGCAGAAAGCAGCCAAACAGCTCCACTTCTACGCAAACCGTAAGCACTGAAGTCGGTACACTGCCTAGGATGGTTAGCTAGCATAGCTAGCATGATAGTTAGAAAGCATGAGGAGCAATACCAATCAGCGATACATACTCCCAGTAAAATATTGTTTTTGCTTGCAGGCAGAAGAGTCACACTGCTTTGTTATGCTTCCTATCTGCTGTATCTACCCGCCCAGCATGAATTCCTCCAGTGCTCAGTTTGGCATCGGTGCAGTAAGAGAAATGAAGCTTTGTGGTTCTGCTTTGAACGCAGTGTTGAACAAATGGACACAAATCCACACTATACTGTTTTAACATGTATTTTGGGATTAATTGCTACTTTTAATGAGTTTCAAACTGCAGACAGAGAAACTGGATGTTTGTCAAAATTGCGGAGAAATCCCGAACAACTTTACTTTTTTATTAATTCTGATCAAATTAGGTATTTGGAAGCCGCAGATGGTGTTGTTAATTTTACGGAAGAATAAATAATTAATCTCTCAGAAATATAAACATATTATATTTCAGAACGCGTAGTGTTGGGAATATAATGCTTTGATCACAACCACCATCGCCGCCACATCTGCGTCAGCCGCCAGATATCCTTTATGTGAGCACGATAACCCGAACAGTTTTAAAAATTGGAATTTGAAATTTAATGTACCTGTTTAGGTCCCCAAGGGGACAACCTGTATCAAATTTCAGCACTTTGGGATTTATGGTTTTCTGATTTTATGCCCGAAAAATCTCATTTTTACCTATATCTCTGGGACTATTTCTCTCATTGACCTCAAATCAAGTCGTAATAAAAGATCGTGACCTAAGGATGCATCCTGTCCTGACGTCATACCAGGCTGGTTCAAAGTTTCAACACCTGGTGGAGATTTATGACTGAACATGTGCATCTTTATATTATTGTATTGTGTCTATTAGAGGATTGGGGAATAGGAGGATTGGGAGACATTTGGGATACACCCCTAGTTGTCAATTCCAAGCATAAGCTTTGTTTTCAGAAGAGGTTGGAACGTCATGTAAACTGTAAACACAAACAGAATGTGATTTGATGATGATTTCCAAATCACATCAACATTTTATCCCCAATAGAACATGAACAATGTGTCAGATGACGACATCTTACCACTTAATGTATACATTAACTCTTGTTTTATTTTTAAAAATTATATTTTGTATTTTGTTCAAGCTTACATCTGCAACCATAACCTCCAAACTGCATATATAAAGACTCTGCATGTGTCTAGTATTGGAGGCTGTGTGTCTTATACAGGCAGGAGTAAGGAGGCTCCGCTCTAAAAGGCTCTCACGTTGGAGTTTTTCAAAAAATGAAAAAATGTAATTGACCTCTGATAATAACATTATGACATTACATTCATCATTAAATTATTTAATCTTTACTTTATAATACAAGACTATTGGAAATAAATATTTGTTAAAATAAAAATAAAACCAGGTATGAAAAAACAAGCAAGAGAAAAAAACAATCGGAGGCAGAGGTGAGTACGACTGCTCTGCCTGAGCTCCACGAGTTTAACAGAAGATGGAAAGGAGAATCGATCCAGTTCATAAGAAAACTCTTTGATTTCTATGCGTCAGATTAAAAAAAGCTGAAAAAGTTTGAATGTAAGAGTTTTTGAGATCAGCATATCTTACTTTTTGAGGAAAAGATGAACGAACATGTTATTTACTCTTTGGTTATTTAATCATTCATTTCAGCCAGGTGCATCTTTAGGGGGTGATGGAACAGGAGAGTCTCATCATGGATGTGCAGCTGACAAATCTTCAACAGCTGTGTGATGCTTCATGTCAAAATGGAGAAAAATCGCCTTGTTGAATCCATAACATCAGCCAACGTGTAAATGGGCTCAAAACTATACTAGCAAGGTGGTTCTAATAAAATAACCATAAGTGCAGCCCTCCTTAATGCCATCACAATATGAACTTCAGTGTTTTGTATCAAATGAAAACTTTTTTTAAAATCATCACTCTGAACGATGATGTTCCTAATTTCTGCGATAGGAATAAACGAGAAAGAAATTCAAAGCTTTATATGTGACTTAGAAAATCATTTTTAACCTGAGTATGATTTTTATTTCTGGAAGGAAACAATAAAACAAAAACAATATTAATTTCATTGAAACACTTTCACATTTTTGCAGATTTACATTCAGTGAAACATTTTTACAAAAATATGTTGCGAAAGTGATTTCATGAGGGGCTATGTTTAGAGCATAGCTATATCCACCACTTTCCGAGCGAAACACTGGAGGTCACCATGACACCTGGTTCCCCCGAAGTCTGTTTTTAACTTCCGTTCCTCGTTAAATGCATGGAAAACAGCATATTTTAGAAGAGCAATTTGATTCGATATATTAACGGAAATGTCTTCTGGGACGACCTGTGCTGTTGTTGGATATATACAAAACTCGAGGAAACTTCCAGATTTATGAATGGAGCATGTTACCACCATAAAGTCACTTGCAAGATGATGCAGAGAGATGAGGTGATTTTACAGCACTGAAGTTAAAACACCCACCCAAGAGGATTTTCTTCTGTTCTTATTATTACGTTGATCATAGACTGACAGAACTGCATCCAGATTGAGAATTATATCTGGGTTACAAATGATCAGCATCAAATTAGAGGCGAAGGCTAACTAGATCCAATGCAGCTGATCAGAAAACTGCTTCCCCCTGAAGCAATCTAACACAAAGAACCTCTATTGGTGCAGGTTAGTTCATGAGGCATCTTTTGCTTCGTACCATATTTTCATGACCTTTGGGCGGACTTAAAAGTCTAATGTGTGGTTTTTGCTGGATTTTGAGAAAGCGTCTGTAGGAGAGGACAGCATGAGAATTGTGTGGAGAGACGTAAGGCCGCAGTGAAAGGACAAGTGAAGAAGATGAACAGGGACCAACAGTCTAATAAAAAGAAAGAAATTAACTATAAAACCACAAATACTCTGCAGCAGGCTCCTGTTTACATTTGATCCCTGCCAGCAAGCACAAGTTCTTGGCAGCTTGCCAAAGTATTAATACAGCAAATCGAGCGGCTTCAGCAGAAGAGACGGACTCGCTGTAGCTAGCTGTCACATTGACAAGCTAATCAACAAATTAAAAAAGATTTCAGTGAAACAGAAAAGGTAGCTGGGACAAACCAGCAACAACAGACCAAAAAGAAACTCACATTTTTCACATCCTGAATTCTGATCGCGGTGATCGAAGCTAAACAACCAGCACCCTGAACTGAATCATCTAGCCATTCTGTTAGAGTAGACAATGGGACATGTATCTCTCTGTTCTGTATTCTTTTGATTAAAATGTGACCCGTGTATTCATCTTCGAGATTTTGCCATTGTTTGAGTAATGAAAATCTTATTTTTTAGGTTTTTTTCTTGAAGCAGTATTACCTTTAAAAACTGTAATAGTTAATCATTATTGCTAATGAAGCCGGAAGAGTAAAAAGACTTCGGCATAATTTTACGCAATGGATTATGGGAACAGAAGTCCGTCAAGAAAGTGGTGGATACAATGGCTGGCATTTGCAAATATATTTTCGATAGTCAGAATAGATTTGGGCTAACCGTTCGTCGTGTTGGCCATCATGCGAGTAGGTCTTCTCCCCTGGAGAAGCAAGGATCTGCCAAATAACGCTCCAACCTGGCATCTGCATTTTGCACTGTGAGTGCTCCAGGCTTTACCTAAGTCAAACGACAAAGGTGATAATACGCATACGTCACTTGACAAAAATGTAGATGTAGAATAATTGGAAGCAAATACAGACCAGCTTGGCTCTCCAGAAGGTCCCACAAAAAGTTCTCCTGCTCCTTGGCTGACGTTGATGCTGGTTCCATCTGAAAGTAGAAACATTATATATACAGTATAATGCTTGTTTCAGAAAATAAAGAAATCTTGCATACCTGCGAAGTAGATGGCGCTGCCTTCTCCAGTCTTATGTTACCAGCGCATTCAGCTGTTACCCTCACAGCGATGTGCAGATGTTGATTTCCAAAATGCTACGGTTTTGAAATTGGGGATCCAGCACGGTAGCCGTTGCCAGGACACAAATATTTTCATGACATCTTGTGTTTAAAAATTCTCAGTTCAATATCTGTTGGGTCATGCAGTTCACTTGCTTTAGAGGAAAGTTTGTGCTGAATCATTCGGATGACTGGAATCCCTTTTGATCCAGACACGGTCTTCTCTTCATTTGTTGCCATGTCCAAAATAAAAGGTCCAAGAACTGATAAGCACTCGCTTATGGTAACGTCTTAGTCAGATGAGAGGGAAGGTACATAAGCTGCTACAAACGTTACTGGTTTACTCCAACTGGTTTATGCTGCTCGTACAGACGCTCCAGCATGAAAATGGTGGCGTTCCACCAGGTGCCGACCTCTTAGAAGAGTTTATGAGATGGCATATGGAGGTGTTGTTGGAGTTTAACTAGTTTTTCTTTAGATCTCACGCTGAATCGGCAATATGTTTTTGTCTGATCCAGTACTTTTTTCACAACAAGGCTTCGTCCTCAGTCCCACGAGCTTAGCCATTAACTGCATGTTAGATGCATTATCTGTGATCAGACAGTGGATTTTTTTATTCAGACTTCATGCAGTCAACAGGGAATCCCTAATATTTCATGTTTTTGGCCGTGTGTGACTGCTTGAAATGGCCGACACCGAGCAGGACACTTGCCAGCTCCATATTATCATTTTTGTAGTTGCAGGTGATTCCATGAAAACCCTCCATGGAAACTGATGACCACATATCAGCGATCAGGCTGACGGCTTCTGCAGTTTCCACAGCTTTGATTGGATGCTGTTTTTCCTATCTTTTTTCAGTCTATGCCTTCAAAGCTTTGCGTGTTGGCAGGACATTGTGGGGTGCAGCAGCTGTACAGAAGCTCTGAAACCTCTGTCCTCTACCAGTGTAAATGGTTGTGCACCAGTTACAATCATATTGACCAGTGCCTCATCCAGCTGAGCTTGCCAACCTAAAAAGCAATAGATAAATATATCAGATATGTAGCCTAATTATATCCTTCAAATGTTTTGTCATGTCTAGTGTAGAATTTATAGGCCTACCATGATGGTTCACTGCAACCCCAGGAGCATGAACAGCATCAGCTGTATTCGGCATTGTGTCCGGTTGTTTTGAGTGCAAATGACGCAGCATTGAAGATGTATTGTTGCTGAAGGTCAGCTCCTGAGCACATAATAAACACTTGACCTTTTTTGGAGAAATCAGATCAATGTGTTCCCAAGCATAGGAACGTCCTCTCTTTAGTGGCATTGGCTCCTCCATTGCCCTTCCTCTCTGTCCACCTACCACACACACAGCTCTCACTCTCAGACACAGTCACCACACACTATCAATCTGTCAAACACATTCTACACTTATACTACACAATATTTTACTAACTATATATTTATGTATAAATTTATTTGACCAGTTTGGCAGTGGGTCAGTAATGGTGTGGGGTGGCATTTCTTTGGAGGGCCACACAGCCCTCCATGTGCTCGCCAGAGGCAGCCTGACTGTCATTAGGTACCGAGATGAGATCCACAGACCCCTTGTGAGAACATATGCTGGTGCGGTACCTCATGGAGGTACTGATGTTATGGATTTCACCCCCCCCCCCCCCCCAATCCAATTGAGCACATCTGGGACATCATGGCTCGCTCCATCCACCAACAGCAAGTTGCACCACAGATTGGATGCTTTAGTCCAGGTCTTGGAGGAGATCCCTCACGAGAACATCCTAATCAGGAGCATGTCCAGGAGTTGTAGGGAGGTCATACAGGCATACGGAGGCCACACATACTACTAAAGTTCATTTTGACATTTCTCAAATTATATCAAAGTTGGATCAGCCTGTAGTTTTTCCACTTTAATTTTGAGTATAACTCCAAATCCAGACCTCCATGGGTTGATACATGTTCCCTTTTTTTTTATTTAGCAGTATGTACGCTCAGTCTGATGCTGCGTTCCTATAACTCATCTGTGGGAAAGCGCCTTATGAGTGCACCTTAGCTTTAGCCAACGTACCTCCATTAGCCAGTTAGCTTTTAGCTACAGGCATCTCGGAGTTTGATAGATGTCAATCATCCACCTCCGCGCTCACAGTCCCCCCTCTCAGCTCCCCGTCCTGAATGGGTGGTACTGGCAAGATGGCAACAGCAGGAACCATCCAACAAACTTTACTTTTCCTCTTCATAAACCTACTGGGAGGCTTCATCTGTCTTTATCATATACAGTTTAAGGTCTTAAAACTGTCTATGGTCATAACAAATAAAGGGCCGAATTTACTAAGATTTCATTTTGCGTGTACTAATTAGCATATGGCATCTAGAATTTAGCGTGTGAGGCGGGGCCGTGATTAGTACGTGATCTACTAAGATTGCTCACGCAAATGACAACGGGTGCAAAGTGTTGGACACACGCCTGTTTAAATGAGGATTTAGCTTGTGTCATGGTTTTCATGATGACAACTTTACAAAACCACAAGCGAAAATACAAGTTTGATACGATGGAATTAGAGGTGTTGGTGGAAGAAGCCAATAAAATGTCCAAAGAGCTACAGCAAATAAATCTGACAGCAGCTCAAAGGAACGCACTGCACATTCAACGAATATGTGTTTTCGGTTTTTGTATATATGCTCAGAGTTTGTGGGAGGCACAAGCTGCACATGAGTGCAGTCAATTGCTTTATAACACCGGGGAATCCAGCTACCTAAGAAAAACCTTGTTTTGTTTTATTCAAAGAATCTTGAGTGCGTGGAAACCTCATAAACGTAGCGATCCAGCGCGACATTGCATTTAGAAATTCAGTCAACACATGTAAAAGACGTGACTGAGAGATCGCTGCCATGTTGGCTACTGTACGCTGGAATGACCAAGATGCCAAAAACTGTAGACTTGCCAGGAGTTTAATTATTGCAGGTATGCATGACTCCTTGTATCTGGCTCCAAATCTGCGCTGAGTTCCTCCAACAGCTCCAAAACAGCAAGGCTGGATAGGCGATATGTTTTCTCTCTCATATCAAACATGTTAACACGAGGAGGAAATATGCATTCTCTCCGTCGTCTTTGATTATTTCTATGTCTTCATATTGCAATTACGCATTGCCCCCGTTTGCGCGTCCTTTTGAAACGTGCTAAATATAGGCGCAGTTTCTACCAGCAAAATTATTTTCAGGTTTGATAAATCGCTTTGCGTGTGCTAAAATAATATATTTACATGTTCTCCTCCCACTCCACGCAAAATTTGAGTGTGAACGCCCCAATTTACATATTCATTGAGTCAAACGTACTAACTCGAGGAGGACGCGCAAATTTGCACCTTTGGAAGACGCAAACCTTTTTACTCACTGTTGGTAGATCAGTTTGTACATTTTTTAGCGTGTGCAATGGGTTTGCATGCATTTTAGTACACGCAAACCTTTAGAAAATCTTGCCCAAAGTGTATTCAGGCAGGCAATGGAAACAAATGGCTAAGAAACAACCCCTAAGCTAAAACAACTCAATTGTTGTTGAATCAAAAAATCTTAAAATATGGATGAAAAGTTTTATGCCAGGTGTTTTATGTGTATTTCCTTTTTTAAATTACTTCCTCAGTAAACATTTTTGGTTCAAATGCTCAAATACAGATGGGTGAAATTATAAGTGAGTCTATAAGTTTTCCTGCAAAGTTGCACTGAATCTTTCATCTGTCTCCTGAAAAGCTCAAGAAAACAAAACACAAGAGACACAACAAAACAAAGACTTTCTTTTGTGATCCAAGCTAATTGGCTATCCCAGCGCTGCGGCTAACTAGCTATCTGCTAGCTGTCTCCACCTACACTTTTATCCACGCATCAGTCAAATCACATAAAATCATCCCAGCTGAAGCTCTTCCACCAAATCTAACCAGCAGAGAGACCAACACCTTTCACACCAGTACATCTGAAAGCAAACCCTTATCCTCTCCCGTTGCTGCAAGTGTGCATGTTGTATTTCTTCCTGACATAAGAAGGGTTTTCTAAAACTGATTCATAGTGAATCCCCCAAATCAATTTTATGACCACATAAGCTAAAATTAAACAGATGTAGTAATCAATGCTATTAGTAAATTTTAGATTTTAGAGTTAGCCTTTTATATTTCATTAGCAAACACAACCATCTCTACAGTTTACAGAGAAAGATCTGGAAGAAACTCTGACCATACAGACTCACCAACACCTCATATGTAGAGATAGCTTTTTATTTGAAATAAAAATAAATTTATCACAGCTTGTAAAGTTTGTGGAAAACTTGAGGCATTCAGTTCAACATCAACAGTTTCCCTCTGCAACTCTGAAGAGTCCTTTCCATGATGTGACAGAATAATGGACAGTAAACCATTCACACAAAGGGATCCAATCCATTATCTGAACCACTTATTCCAACCAAGGGTCAAATAAAGGGATAACATAGTAAAAAGGTCTGCAGGCGGCTTGTCCCCAACTTTACAAAGAGATGTTGCTTTCTACAGCTCACCCAAGTATTTTTAAAAAAGGGATGAGATAGCGATGCCTTCAACATTACATGAAGTGTTTACCCTTGTGTCCTTAGCCATCTGGACAGGCACCCTTAGGTTAACATTAGCAGGCGGGATAAAAGAAGAGTGGTAAAAAATATTCACTACACTAATCTGAAAAGGATGAAAGGGTGTTTTGCAGTGTTGTATTTGCAGAAAGTTTTAGAAGGGAGCACAAAAGATGGGGTCATTCCTCGGCCAGGGTTCATCTCCTGGGGAAGTGGCGTAGTGTCTGCAGCATTGGTTTATTATCTTATGGTTGGTCTACATTCACTTGTTTGTAAAAGTCACAGTCACATCCAAGTGAAAGCATTCTTGTTGGTCGAAGGCCGTTGGAAACAGAATGAGGGATCTTTCTCTATAGTGACATGATAGCATTTGAAGTTCAAGACATGGTGCATCATCCTGCTGTAAGTATTCATCAGAAGATGACACACTGCACTCATAAGGGGGTGAATATGGTCAGCAACAATATGTAGGCTGTGGTTTCACTTCCAACACATCGACACTGTTCCCAAGCTTTACACGAAACTCCAACCAAGTCTGCACCAATAATTTAAACGTTATCATTCCCATTGAATGAACATCATCAAGATGTTATCAGCCCATTCCTGTGGATGAGCAGGCTCTAATGTAAGTCTATAGGTTGTTATCATCTGTTCCTTTCACTGATGAACATTAATACAGTAACGAAAGATATGGCGAATATCAATATGATTTTCAGTGGAAACTGTTGTATTTTTAGACAGACAGTACATTTATGCAAATTTACTGTTGTTCCCAACGAGAGTTTTTCTCACCAATTGATGTCTTTGTGCTAATATCCATCAGAAACATCCATTTTCTTACATTTTGTTTTATTGTGTCGAAAAAACTTGGGGAAAGATTCAGTTAAAATGCAGAAACATGCAGAATATATATATATATATGTAAGAAAGTATGAAAATGTAAGAATGTAAGAAAGTATGTATATAAGAAAGTCCTGTTAATATGTGTTTGTAGAATCCATTGCAACTAACAAATATGTCAATTCTCTTTAAAGGGCTAATGAGTAAGCATGTGTTTGTTTTGGTCTAACACCTGAATGTGGAAATTAGTCGAGTTTTTTAAGTTACTAAAGTTATCTAAAGAATAATTTTAACCCCTCTTACTTATTTCTGCCCCCGAGTATAGAGGATTCAAATTCAAATAGAGGATTCAAACAACTTATATTTAGACATCTTTGGTGAATGAGTTGAGACTTTAAATGTCTATTAATTCGTTGTATATTTGGCAGAGATTAGGTTGAAGTACATATTTGCAACCTTTAACTAAATCTGCGTCAGTGAATGAAATGAATCAATAATAAATAAATCATTATAGGAGGGAGCTTTTCATTTATTGATGAATGCTTTCTTCTGTATCCGACATCAAAGGCAGAGTGAAACACCAGGTGCATTTACAGTGAAAACACAGCTACGCCAGCTGAAGCTGTGTGAAGCTGTGTGGCTCTCACAGACATTACCAGTACAACTTCATAAGTTTCAAGTTTCAGAAAAAAACTGTAGTTTCAGTAGTACATATAGTTATTAAGTTTAAAAGTTTAAAACAAAACCACAGGTGTCATGTAACTATTTCAGTCCACCAAGCGATTTTTCTGGTCCATCTAATCAATTGCTTCATAACAGAAATATCAAATCAGCCAATCACATGCAGTAATTTAACATATTTAGATGAAGGCGACTTGCTGAAGTTCAACCTGAGCATCAGAATAAAGAAGAAAGAGGATTTCAGTAACTTTGAATACAGCATAGTTGTTGGTCTGAGTCTGAGTTGGTCACAGCAGCTGAATGTTGTGCTCCCTAGTGACGAGGCTGTTTGGGTGGGGACAAGAAGCTGGAGAGAAGAGGAAAAGCTAAGTGAGCAGACAGGAGTAGTGATGTGCAGAAGCTGGAATATGTATAGTAAGGATAGTTTGTGAAGTGCCTTAAATGAAATGAGGAGAATTTTTAGATCAATTCTGTTTTATTGGGAACCAGTGGAGTTGTTACAACGTGGGGTGGGGTGGTAAATGACAGAGAATGCTCTGAAAATATGAAATATCCAGTAAGCAGCAGTTATCTGATCATGTCCGATTCGTGTCAAATAACAACACACAATTCTCAAATTTGGTCCTAAACGTACCATACGTGTTTTAGATTTTCTCATCTCCAACACACCTGATTTAGATGATTAAACTGTTAATTTTATTTGCAAATCTGTGATTGAACTATTCATTTCAGCTATTATGATGGGTGATAAGGACTATTATTAGTAGTATTTTAATACAGTTTAGCATCTTCTGATGGATACTTCAGCAGGATGATGCACCATGTCACAAAGCTCACATCATCTACAACTGCTTTCTTCAACATCATTATTTCACTGTAGTTCAACAGTCACTACAGTCACCAGATCTGCCTTTAAAGGAGAACTTGGCTTTTTTTTTAACCTGGGGTCTGTTGTCATCTTTCCTTCCATACATGTGAGTGATGTAGAGATGAGATAGCAAGAT
>JBAMHX010000027.1:3536519-3576464 GCA_037177515.1 Pseudomugil tenellus | reverse complement strand
ATATATAGTTCCTTTATGCAGGACAAGACAAAAAAACACACACCATGTAGTCGAACACATAAAACTTGAAACCTGTACAAATTTCTATAATAAACATATATAATCACAAATGAAACTCAGACTCAGGAGCAGTGTGGTTTTTGTCCTGGCAATGGAACAGCGGACCAGCTCTATACCCTCTTCAGGGTCCCGGAGGGGGGAATGGGAGTTTGCCCAATCAATCTATATGTATTTTGTGGACATAGAGAAGACATCCAATCATGTCCCTCAGGACTCCTGCGGGTGTGCTCCAGGAGAATGGGGTACTGGACCCCCTTGTATGAGCTGTCCGGTCCCTCTTTATGATAAATGGTAAATAGACTTGTACTTACATACCGGTTTCCAGTCATGTTCACATGAGTTCACATTCACTCATTCACACCCAGATAGGCACATTGGGGGGCAACTTGGGGTTCAGCTTCTTGCCCAAGGACACTTTGATATGTAGTCAAGGGAAGCCCGAAATCGATCTTACAACTCTCTGATTGAAAGACGACTGCTCTTCATCCTGAGCTACAGCCGCCCTACTACATTTAACCGGTTTTAGACCTTGGTCCGCATTGCTGGTAGTATGTCGGATTCGTTTCCAGTAAGAGTTGGACTCTGCCAAGGCTGCCTTTTATCACCGATTCTGTTCATAACTTGTATGAACAGGATTTCGAGGTGTTGAGGGGATCCAGTCTGGTGACTTCAGGATTGGGTCTCTGCTTTTTGCAGATGATGTTGGCTTCGGGACTTGTTGGAAAGATTATATCAATCAGCTTTCCTACGAACGCTTCGGGATTCCCCCTTGAGAACAGGCAGATGTGGCTGGGCAGAGGAAAGTCTGGGTTTCCTTACTTAGTCTGCTGCCCCTACGACCCAACTATAGATAAGCATCAGAAAATGGATGACCGGATGTAATGTGAAGCCTTTATATTCACAGTTTAAACTCGACTAATTTCCTACGTGGTCCCACATAATCACATTTGAATTCCCATGATAAACTTATAAAATCATCTTTCGCAAAATAGAGAATGCAGATACAGAAAGTTATACAATCACATGTGAAACACAAATTATTTCCCATGTAAAAGCAGATAATATCTCAGGTTAAACCTGTGTTATTTTACATGTGAAACCCACATAAACTCCCACATAAAACCTGTAGAATTACAAGTGTGATTTTGTTCTTACCATATGTCTTACCATGAAAATGTTCCAAATCTATGTTTTCAATGTGCAAAATAGGCTTTTTTATAGATATCTTGTGTTGTGCAAAACCAGAAATAGGAAAATATGAAAGACATGGTTTTCACTGTAAGGGTCACTGAACTGTCTGATAGCTGGATATTGAAGGCTCCCATCTGTGAGAGAAACCATCTGATAGAAAATGTATTAGGAGAATTATTGTTATCAGTTAAGTGTTACAGTATATCTCGTTAGTGAAAGCGAAGCCAAGATGGCTGACAGACCAAAGTGCAGATTTACATCTGCCTCTGGCAATATCACAACACAATCGACAGCAGCTCCAGCAATCCTTACCATGGTCTCTTATGCTTTTCACTTTGACATTACAATCACATTTACTTGTTTATTTGACAAGTTTATCTAAAAAGAAGGAAAAAAGAAAAACAATTGTTACTTTATTTTAATGAAGCTACCAGTAAAACAAGCAGTTCACCTCTCTTAATGTTGGGCACAACGTGGAGTGTGTTTGGCTATAAGGTGGGATGAGTTGAACGAGTATTAGCTTGACCTCATTACTCTCTCACTCCCCTTCTCTCTAAATAGCTGAGTCCTAATCCAGTTATGTTTTGCTTCATGTGAATATGTGCATGTGTGTGTGAAAAAGAGAGAAAAGAGGAGAGAGACAGGAGAAATGGAGTGAGCAGAAGGAGAGAGAAAGAGAGCAGACTTCAAAAACCTCTAAGAGCTTTTGTGGCTGTAAGACAAATAAAAACAACAACAGCACACACCACAAAACCAAACACACACGCTGAATTAAATGAATTTTGCCCAGGGAAGGAATTACATAAACCAGAAAGAGAGAGAGAGAGAGAGAGAGAGAGAGAGAGAGAGAGGGAGAGAGAGAGAAATTCTTACAATATCAAAGAACAGGAGACAAAGAAAGAGGGGAAGACACATAGCCTAACACACACACATATACATGTACACAAACGCACACACGTGTCACTTGCTTCATCGAACTCTTCAGTTTGATGCAGTCAATCTGATGGGAACTGTCTGCGTGTTGTGAATGGAAACAAGACGATGAATATGTCCAAAACACAAAAACAGGATATATATACTGGAGGCCTCATGCCCATTTTATTCAAAACAAAACAAATGAAAGAAAAATATCATTGTTATTATAATTAAAACGCTAAGAACAAGTCCATATATCGATATTATCACAGTTATGTCATAGTCAAAACCACATTTCATGAAGTGCTGGAAAGCAAAATCTAACAAAATCTAATGCAATGAAAAATGAAAAATGCAGGGTCGAGGTAAAGACTGTCTAAAATTTTATAAACATTAAAGATAAAAAACAGTTTTAAGGAAAAGCAGCACATTGATGGGTTAAAGGTGAGGGTGTCACAATTGCGTATCAAAGAAACATCCATCTCAAATAATTAGTTTTTTCAGGCACATCATTTTAATAAAAGTATATCAGAGAATCATTGATACCTATAAAAAGATATTTGTCAGTTTGTGTGCATTACAGCATGTCTCCCACTGAAAAGCTAAAGGCCATCATAAAAGAGAAAGTCAGACAACATCCATGGACTGTTGAGCAGCTGAAACATTTTCAGCAAGAATGTAAACTGAAATAATTATAAGTACATAAAAAAAAACTTATATACACAATTCTTCAAACTGTAAACACATTCCTCAGTAACATTGAAAAATTTCTTTCAAACTTGTGTGTGTAAGAAATAATGACAACATTTGCTATTAACGAGCATTGCAACATGTCCACCCTCCCTTTTACTGCGCTTTCAACTTGATCTGCTGTATTAGCTAAACCAGCGCAGGGACACATCAGTCTGCCTTAAAGATCAAGTGCATGAAGCAGATGAAGAACAGTTTAGTCTAACTGTGCTCATGTAAAAGTTACTCTGCTGCCTTTTAGCACATTTTACACAGCTACTGTGCTCAGAATTTGTGTTTAACTTTTGCAAACAGTGCTATAGTTAGCCGGGGGCTTTGCTGTTGCTACAGTCTGCTGTGGACATCCTGATCTGTGTAACCTGCTGCATGCTGCTGTAAGCTGCTTATTGTTCGTTGAAACTCTGTTGAAACTGCAAATGATTTCTGAAATTCTTGTCAAGCCATTTTCTGGGTTGTTTGTGACTTTGTCCTACTGCTCTGTAGCGCATCCTGTATTCTACCATCAAGCAGGAGACAAAAGACAATAAAAGACTGTTTTTATCCCAAAGCAATAATTGCACTCAGTGATGCTAAATGGACCGAGATTAATGCCATTGTTGTTGTCTGGGTAAAAGGAGAGCTTGTGTCATGTCGTGAAAAGCTTGTGTGTATTGATATTTTTAAAAGTAATTTCTTTCTGTTATATTTCTTGTTTTATTCTAAAATTGTATGAAATTTCTTTAATAATGGATCAGTGTGCAGCAAGTGATAAGCTGTCGATTTTAATTTTAATTGGTGGTGTTGGAGCAGGGAAGCATCTAAAAGCTGCTGGACAGTGAGCATGGAGGACCAGAGTGAAAGAGCCCCGCTGTAGAGGATGCACTTTATTTTATATGCTTATTGTCATTGACAATACAGATATTACATATAATTATTATCACATTTTCATGGCATTGATTTATTTTTCCATTTTCCACGGTCTCAGATTATTGTTTTAATTTCTTTACACCTAAATTAAGCATTTTTCTAAATTTTTCCATTTTATTATGAAGAGCAAAAGTAGGGTCAACTCATACATATATGTGAAGACACTAATTAATTACAAACTCACCTTACAATAAAACACAAGTCTCGAAGTGTCAGCAGCGCCTCTTCTTTCTCAGTAAACTGCAGACTTCTGCCTAAACCACGTCATATGAATCACTCATTAAATGTATCAGTGTGGTTTGGGGCACCATCTAACATCTATCACAATCCACTAAATCAAAACTAATGAGCAGTAAAATAATGAGTGTTGCAAGAAGAATTTACAACATGTGGATTTGAGTTAAAGGTTTTCAGATGTAAATCACACACTGCTCAGCCACTAAAGATGTGCTGTTGTGTGTGTGTGTGTGTGCGTGTGTAATTGTAAATGAGTTGTTCTATTAACCTTTGTATAAATCTGTTTTTAGCTTTACATTAGTTTCTAAACATGCACCACTTTATGCAAATGATGTCCCCAATGTAAAAATAACATTCTTTGAAGCTGAAGTATATGTATTTGATAATGACTTTTAAAAAGGTTTTCAATCCTGTTAGGATGAGCACAGGCAGAGGACCCAAATGCAGGACTTCTTGAAACAGTTTACAGACAGGTTTTATTTCTAGGGCATAGGAACACTTTCATGAAAATTGTATTTAACAATCTGGCATAGGCTAAAGGAATGACTGTGATTATATAGACTGACAGGAGGAAATGGATGCCTGGTGAAATCAGTCCCATCAGACAGACAGGAAGGACAAGACACCTGAAATGAGAGGGACATTAGATTTTCAAAACAAACAGGAAGCAGACCCTGAAACTGAAACCTAACAAACATGATGTGACAGAACAAATCCCAGTTGTAAATTTGGCACTGTGTTTTACCCATGTATAGCAGATTTATTTATTGGAGAATTGGGGACAGAAGAGTGGAATTTGAGACATCATTGAAAATTACCTTCTCCTACACATGTAACGATGCCACCCTCAACAGACCTTGTTTTAGAAAGCTTTGATGAACTGGTCAACAAAAGTTGGAATTTTTACGACCACCTTAAACTCAAGAAAGCTGGATGTGTTTGATTTGTGGAGTAAGATCAACAAAACTGATAACCTTTCTTCCTCTCACTTCGAGACTGTCTCCAGGAAATCAGATCAACTCACCAAGGACAGAGAGAGGGGGAGGCCCTGCTCTCCCTCTATCTTTGGCAAATCTCACCTACATGCTACAGATTGACCATAAGTTTGACAAATCTCAAAAGTCTCATTTTCGCCTGTTTGTTCTAACATTTTCTTTCTGTTCCATGTTTGTGCATTTATTCTTTTATTTCTTGATTTAAGGACTTTAATTTGTGTTTCATGTTTAAATGTGATATCCTCTGGTGTTAAGCTAATGCACAGGCAATTCTGTTCCGTGAGCCATGAGCTGAAATCACCCCCACAGATCCCTGATTGGCTGGCAGCATCAAGACCTGCCCACTAAGCCAAAGCCCGCCTACCTTCAAAAGACCAACACGGACTCTGCGCTTCCCTCTTGCTCCCTTCTTCTTTGCCCTCTTGGCTCTTGCCCTCCCTGGATCACGTTCTTCTGCTAATGCGTGTGTGAAAAGCTGTCCTGCTCCTGGAGAACAAAGGAGGGCCACACATTCTACACATGGCCACTCAGTCCAGCCCTAGAATGAGGAATTAAAACTTCCACTCTGCAACCAAGCTTGTGCCTTCTAACGGAAGTTCGATTTTCCACAACAGCTTAAAACCACCTCACCTTTGGACGCTATTGAACTTTCACCCTCGGCCTCCAACCTTCAGCCATCGACCCCAGAAGGAACCACTGAAAGCTGCGAACGCCCAAAGACAGGCTTCTCCCGGATTCAACGGCGCCAATACGGTCCAACACCATCTCAGCGCCCCAGAACGGATCCGGACCCAAGCCCAGTCCGCTGGTCATAAGCTGCGGTTCTGAACGAACCCCATTTCCTCAGCGAGGAACTATGGGTTTTTACTGATGGTTGGCGAGTGAGGAAACTATCTCATCTAGGCCTTGGAAATGGTTCACTCTTAGACATGATTAAGGAACATCACAGTTTTACTTAATACATGTTTAATCCCACACACATAGTTTCTTCTCCATAGAACTCACTTTTTGTTATATTTAGCCATGTATAACCTGTAGATTAGATAATAAATACCAATTTTACTATCTGGTCGTTGTCTGCCTTGATTTCTGTGGTCATGATTCAGGTAAATTCAAACTAAAACTTATGACTATAACATTTGAAACTGATTGATTTATTGAGACTGATTTAATTATTTTATTCTTTGATTGAGTTATCAACTCATCATCTAATAAGGTTTCCTTCTATACCTATAGTGTTACCAAAGTAAACTAGAAAATAGCAGGTTTAATATTAATATTAACATTAATACTAATATCAATATTATAATATTAATAGTATAATATTAATATTATATTATATTAATATTATACTAATATTTCATATTAACATATTAACATAGGATGACTATGTTAACATTAATATGAAATATTAATTTTAATAATTAACAATTATTAATATTAATATTTAATATTAATATTAACATAGTAATCCTATTAATCCCATTAAATGCTACAGTTAATGGTGCCACTTGTGAGCCATTTGCTAAACTTCATGACCAAAGGAATCTGTTTGCTGGTTATTTATGTCTGTGAGCATTGTGGAAAAATCTTACTGAAGTTGGAGTTTTTGTTTATTCAAAGCACTTTGAAGGGAGACGTGGTGGAGCACACACATGTCCAAGGTCAGGGTAGATCTTTGCTGAGAGCTGCTGATCTAAACCCCCCTCTACATCAGAACGGGCCAAGCCTAACTGATGGTTGTGATTTTGTTTTTGCATGCATTAGAAACTTAAGCACTGTATTAAGGTCTTCAGTAGAAAACCCTGTCGCGTATTCCGACAGAGTTTATCTGCTTCTGAGTGCCAGATTGAATTTACAACGTATTCCAGAGATTCAATCGACTCCGACCCTCATCTGTAACCCCCCAGATTAGCTACCTGGCGAGGTAACAGCCCCTTTGATGCGTGAACACCAGTGACAGTATATATACACGCACGGTAGAGGTTTTATCAGTCATTACAGCGTATTCCTGTAGCTGAACGGAAGTTGTGTCTTTTTGTGATGATATCACTCATTGCAGTGGATTCCTGCAAGTTAGTTGATATTGTTTTGTCTTGAATGAAAAGGAAAGCAAAACTGGGAGTGCACCCTGTTAAGAGACGCGTGGCCTAGAGTTTTGACTGCTAGGAGGAGCGAGTCTGGCCTGCAGCAGACCCACAGGTTGTTCTCCTTGATTGTTTCGTTTTAAGTCCGCCAGACAAAGCGGGACTTAAGACTTTTGTGGAGAAAGCCGTCGTGCTTTCCGTTGTGTTGTGCTGACATTAATTTGCTTAAAGTTTACTTTTAAGTGTAGATGGTTGAACACCTGCAAGCCTGAGTGCAGGGCCTCAAAGCTGGAGAGCCCTTCAAGTAAGCGGCCCCAAAGCACGCATTGGTGATGTCACAACGTCAGCACCATCTTTTCCCTGTTGTTTTGGTCAATTAATCCCATTAAATGCTACACACACGTGTGAAATTTAAGTAATTCACACATTATAGTAAAACTTCTCACACACTATGGCAAAATACTCTCTCACCGCATGCTAAAGTCCTGTCATATGATATACTAAAATCCTCCCATATCCTATACATTGAAATTCTACATTCTGGAATGTGCCGCCAGGTGGCTGCAAACTGTAGTCTGACATGTGTTTTGTAACATAGGCATCTTTTTTTAGACATGAGCTGTAAATTTGAGTTGTTCACGAAGACTTTTCACGCTGGTAAGAAGCTGTGCTATATACGAGATTTTCGGCATATTTTTTTCTGCTCTTTTAAAACTTGTTTTGTTGAGTCTCCATGGCAACATGACTTATTTACCACTAAGATAATGCTCTCCAAATTTAAGATTATCAGTAAAATAACACTTCAAATCCCAATGAAGTTGAAAAGAAAGAGAAGAGGATGTAGGGAAGGAGTGAAGCAGAAAGATAAACGTTGAAGATTTAAACCGTTCTTCCAAATGTTGTGATGGGTAACGTTACACCACTACCTAGCAAAACTGACGTGCTCAACGTGCTAAATAAACATATCCCAGACTGTAATGCATCTGTACATGGCTTCAAGAGGATCAGTGCAGACCGCAATAAACAACTCAGTGGAAAAGTAAAGGGAGGTGGGGTTGCAGTACTGGTTAACCAGCGTTGTTGTCATCCTGGACATGTTAATGTTAAAGAGAAGATCTACAACTTTTTCAGCCAGACGCAAACAACTTACACAGTCAAAAGAGGATGAAGACATTACAGGAGCCATTTAAAGCATTCTGTTAATGTTAGCAGCTAGCTAACAGCAACTGGGCGTGGCTAACAGGGTCTTTGCTGATCAGATTTTCCCACGCTATCTGTGTAATCTGTCTATCTGTGAGTTTTCTGAAAAAAGACAAGTTTCTCGGTGATAGTAGTAGGCCTACTAGATTATACTTTATGATACAAAAACAAATGGATGCTGGATTTTATTCCCACAGTCCATCACACCCTTGATGTTTATGCAGATCTGCCATGTGAGATGTAGAGGTCCGATGATGCTTCTGATCTAGAATCCAGACAAACTAGTGTCACACTAACATCCTAATTGCCAATTATAAACTTAACCAGATAGACCTGACAATCAGACAAGTTGGGGGATATTAAAGGGATCATGCTTTTAACTTTTAGCCTTATATAAGTGTTAATTGTACCTTAAAACGATCCCAGAAATAGTTTTATTTTTCATCCATGCATGTTTGTAGTTTTATCACTTGAAAAAGAAGAGTACGGCTTAAGCAGAGCAAACGACTCACACCACCGTGCCAACATAGCACGGTGGAGTCTCACCCCTCCCCTACGTGGAAACTTTGGCATGTCATCTCCTCCAGGAAGTGTGCATGTTGCTGCTACTGCGCTCTCTCAACAGACACACGTGTAACTGCACGCTCACTTCATACACTACACACACTCCTCTCTGGCTGCTCAGTGTGGGCGGGGCAGGGGCGTGCACACACACAAAGGAGAGAAGGAAAGATACAGACCCAGGCTTTCACAGTTCCGGCTAGAAATCAACAAATTGTCCTCCTCTGCTCCAGCCTATCAGCCCAATCACTGTAACCTGCCATCAGACTCATTACCCCTGATCACCTGCACCTGTTCCTGATTCCCTCACAGCTTTATATCCCTCAGCTCACAGTCATTCCTTGGTCGGACATTGAACGTAAACACATAGTTGTTCCGACTGCTCCAACCTTCCCTGTTTTGGCTACCCCACTACCTGCCTTCTTGTTCCTCATCCCTGCAACCCTCTTGGACTCCTCCACCTTCCCTACAGGTTTTCGTTCATCACTCCTTGTCTTATAATAAATCCTGTTTACCTTCCTTTTGGCTCCGGCTCTCCATCATTAGACAAATGTATAGTATGATTAAACTATAGTTTGGTGCATGTTGCAAAATGCATAATATTTTCATGGATGTGCATAGGATAGACTGTGAGATGGCAAATACAGCATAATATGGGGTGCCAAATGTAAAAATTCAGCATTAAAGTCATTGCTGACATGTTTTCCTTACTTAACTCCCTTTTCTTATATTTGGTACTTTTCTTTTATTTTAATACATATACATTTAAAGATGTAAAATATAACACTTAATCTAAATGTTATATATATCTTAAATGTTATATTTAAATGCTAAATCTAAATGCTAAATATTATATATAAGAGCTAAATGTTTACATAAAACACATTGATACTGAGAGGTGGAGGAAGGGTCGTTTTAGGAAGCTGTAGTGCTCAGCCACTGTCATTGCAAACTCTCCAGATCAACACTGCTCCATCTAGATTTAAAGTGTGTTGACCCTTGAAGACCCTCTTCTGACTCGAGGGTCCAAGCAAAGAATGTAATATAACATAATTCACATGCTAAATCTGATATTTACTTCAAATAATTCAATTTTATTGTACATGCATGAATAAAAGTTATTGTGTGCAAATGGTATTATTTTATTCTCATTTCCAGCAGTGTTAATGCTTCCTAAAAACGACTTATGTATGTGCTGTTGTAGCTGTAGATTAAATCCCAGAGAGTCATAATGCAGGCTTCAGCACATATTTTATATTGAAACAAAATGAATTCATATCCCCCTTGTTTAATTAAATGGAAATAATTGATCATGAAGTAGAAGTCAGCAGAAGAAATGAAAGCCTTAAAAGACCATTTCAAAGATGCATCTGGAGAAATTAATGCTGTAGTAATAAAGCTTTTAAGGATAACATTAACATGTTATCATCTCCAAAGAGGTGGTGGAGGTAGGTGGATACTACCATCCAGAAGAGGAAGAAAATAAGTAATCTTTAGCATTTTTATCAATGCAAGAGAACAAATGAAGATATAAACATGCAATAAACACTGGCTAAAACACTGGATTTATGATCACTGTATTTAGGACTCTGACTCGAGAGCAGATAGGAACATAAGGGCAGTAGTTTACATCTGTTTCCAGCCCAGGAACTCAAACCCCCTGAATCACATTCTGTCACGAAGCGGGGAAAGTGGTGGACCCAAATGCAGGAAAGGAGAAGGCAGCCGGATGCAAAATAACTGGATTTATTAACGGACATCCAAAGAACTAGAGATGAACTTACACACAAAGTAATCTAATGAACGCGCCAAGGAGGGAAAGAAAACCATGGGTATAAATACACTGGAAACTGAACAAGACACAGGTGAAAACAATTACCAAAATCAAACTAGGTGAAATAATGAACAATATATAAAGCTGAAACAGAAAGCAACGGGCAAAACAGGAAAAACTACTAAATAAAACAGGAAACCAACTTAAGCTAACCAAAAACCCAAACACATTCAAGTCTTACGTAAAATCTAAATAGACCTGAAAACATTGTTTCTAATGAAGGGTTGCTCAATCTGGCCCTACGAGAGCCGCAACATAGCAAACTTTTAATGTATTCCCAATTTAACACCCAAATCAATATAAATTAATCTAACAGCGCTTTCAATAAATCATTCATTTGAGTGTGTTGGAGCTGAGAGACATGGAAAATCTCTTGGATAAGATTGGATTGAGGTACGCTGATCCAATTCAACCCCAATTCCCTAAAAGTTTTAACACAGCATAAAATGTGAGAAAATATAAACTCATTACGAATTTGATTACAGAAAGGTATAAAAGTTAGCAACATGCTGTGTCTAATATTCAGAGTGTAATAGTTTCAGCCATTGAACTGTTGATGCACATTGATAATTAAAGCATGCAGGCTCAGCAGGTTTTTTTTTTTTTTTTATATTTTTCCCAAATTAGATTTTTATCTGTTCTTAAATAGTTTGGATGACAAAAAAAATGTCGCTGATGGAGAAAAAATGCCTGTGAAGCCTGGCGTATTAACAGGGTGTAAGGGAAGTGATGGGGTCAAAACTTAAAAAAACAAAATGTTTTTGTGTGTAGGTGTTTCTCAGTATGTTTGCCACAGAGACAGAGGGATGGAGAGAAACAGAGGAGAGAGAAGTAATTATAGTGGGAGGAATAACGCTCACCTCTGGACTTGCGTGGGCACACTGGTTTACTGGTTTTGTGTGAAAGCCTGTGTGTGTGTATAAGTGCAGTAGATTTGTGTGACTCTGGAGTGCACTGACGTGCATTTGATTTTTCTCTCCATCCCGTTTTTCTATTTTTCTCCCAAACCCATCTCTCCCTCACTCTGCCCTGCCTCTCAGTCTCATCTCTCCTCCTCATCCTCCCACTCAGTGCACTTAGTATTACAAATCAACCCGCCAACACGCATGCACACATACGTATGTACGTGCGTATGTGTTGCACACACATATAGCCAAAGGGCCACATGCAAACACACAAAAACACACACACATGCTTGCTATTCTTACTAGGACGCTGAATTGACTTCCATTCATTGTGTGCACCCAAACTCAAACCTTAAGGTCAGGTTACAGCATACTTGTAACCCAATCTTAACTCCTAACCCTAAACTTGGGCCCCAGAAATATACGTTTGGTTTTGCTCTAATCCCCAGTGTCAGTGTTTACATCAGAAAAGCCCCAATGAGATAACAAAAACACACAAACCTACACACATTGCCAAAGGGAAGTGTTAGGAATTGTGGGTTGTACTGCTCTGCTTATACTCAGATCATACCTGCTACCTTATTCATTCCTTGTTTTTATTCTGTATGCTAATCTTTTATCTAACATTTGTGGCAGCATTCTCTGGTGTCTATGGTTTCAATCACTAAAGAAATCATATCTTTCACGTTAACACACATAGATTTTTCTCCCATTGAATAAAGCATTTTTCATGGTTAAAATCCTTCCAAAAGAGACTAGCAAAATGAGTAAACTTTGCATTGTTTTATCCATGATAAACAGATTGAGGAGATGTTTGAAACACTTCATGTTGCAGTGACTGGGATTTTAGTTTTAATATAAAAAGCTGTACTTTATAAAAATGACACTTTGGTTATGCTACACAGAATAACTATGTGGGATTTTACAGCAACTCTTTAACTTTTAGTCTGAGCCTAGAGAATACACTGTGAAAAGCATCCTGCCTTTTTCCTTTACCTAAAAAAATACATGACCTAAGAAACATCCCACATCATGAAAGTTGTAGATAGACTGTTTTAGGCTCACCTAAGGGAAGCAAGCACCTTACATCTGCCCTGCCATGGCACCGGGGTTGTTTCTGAGAGTAACAGAATAAGAAAAAAAACATAACGCTCAGCAGCATAGTCAGTAATCTACATTGAACTTATTTTACTTTTGGAACTTCAATAAGGTTTTGGAAACGTTCCTCAGAGATTTGACTGGTGCTTTTGGGACATAATGAAGTAAACATTTCACTCACTGGTATCCTCATTCCCATTAGTGAGGGGATGGATAGGGATGATATCATGAAGATGCTATCGTGGAGGGGTAGAAAATGAAAGACGTAAAATTAAATGAAGGCAATCAAATGACAATGGCAAAGCACTTGTATGTGAAGTAGGATGGGAAATAATGTTTTAACGCAGTTTTTAGTTTGTTTGTCATGTGTCTATCTAATTAGCTCAGCTAACCTCAGAACATTCCTAGCCAGTTAGCTAGCTAGCTAGCTGGGTATTTGTGTTTTCATAAACAAGCTTTAGTGTTTGTTTAATTAAAGCCTACTACAATAAAATGAATAGTTAATTTAGAGAAATTATACAGAAAAGTATTATGGCCAATTGAAAAAATAAAATTTGAACTTTGTTCTCGATATTCTGAGATTAAAGTCTTCTAATACTTTTCTGTAAAATTACAATAAAGATAGATAATAAAAGCATATCTTCATCCCAGCCTTGCTCAAAATGACCTGCTACAAATATATAAATAAGTCTTTATATGGTTATTGGAATTACTTTTATGAGATTAGGTTTTCAGATGTGCAACAAAATATGTTAAAGTTGAAGTTTATAGAAACAAAACTTTCTTTCAGTTACTGATGTATAATGTTCTTAGTAAGCATCATAACAACAAAAACTTGTTGAAACAAGAGGACTAAAAGAATGTACTTTGAAATAAAACGCTATTAATTGTAAATAGTATTCACTATGTAACCATAGTGGATACTATGAAAAAAAGTGTACATATGTCCCTAGAATGGTTGTGAAAAATGAAACTAAAATCACAATCTGTCTTAAAATAATGCTGTTTCCATTGAAAATAGAGATAATGTCTGTAATGTTTCTTATTTAAACCAGGGATAAACTCAGCTGTCATGTAGCCAAAAGTATCTCTTCACCCATAAAAATGATGATGAAAATTAAAAATAATCATCCTACAATTTCAGAGCTCTTATTATGAAATGGTCACATTTTGTTTAGTAAACAAACCAGTTATTACACAATTTGGAAAAAAATTGGATTGTACATTATCAGAATATGTTTTTAACTATAACGTTTGTTAACTTTAGTAATAGTGCCTCCATTTGTACAACTTAACCATTTTGAGTCTAAAATAATGTAGGACAAACTGGGTTTTTAGCTGACTAACAGCAAGCCTTAGCTTTAGCCTACCTACCCCTGTTAGCTGGTTAGCTCCGGTTAGATCCAAGTTAGCTCAGTTAGCTCTTAGCTACAGGTAGCTCAGAATTTAATATACTTCAACAATTTACCTCCATGCTCGTGGCCCCCCTTTCAGTACCACGTCTGTGAGCATTTCTCTACTTTCTAGGAGCGACTGCATGTACCACTGCCAAGATGGCGATGGGACAAACCGCACAACAAGCTTAATTTTTACTTTTCAGATATCTGCGGAGAGGCTTCGCCCATCTTTTACGTACAGTATATGGTTCAGGTCTATACCCACCTACCTTATTGGGCTCATACAGCTGACATGGGCTTCACATATGGGGCCCATATAACTGAAGCCACATGGGACCAGAAACATGATCAAATATGATTCAAATATGATTCAAATATAACCCTTATTGGCCCCACATGAACATGCTGACTCGCTGTTAAAACTGAAACTTGCTTTTTAATTAAATTAACTTTAACTTTAAAGTGTTTCATTTTCATTTGAGAAGTCATCATGAGTGCATCCTGTTTAACTGGAGAAGTGTAACAGAATATGGCGTGTTCATGGATCATCTTAGACAGGGAGCCCCAACTCAGATTCTCAATGCTCTTGGCAGACTTCCCCACTGCAAAACACCTGATGAAAATTAACGAGTAATTAGCAGACCTGTGCAGAGCCTGACAATAAGATCTATTTAATTTGAATCAGGTGTGTTTTCCATAGTGAGACGCAGAAAATCTGCAGTGCAAGGCATGAGGGGTAATAGGTTTTAGCATATTTCTCACTTAATAAATCTCAGTTTGTACTCTAAAATGAGTCAGATAAGGTATTCAAGATTACTACAGGGGTGTGAAAAATGTATATGTAGGTACATTTTAAAAATTATATAATGTGTTTGCACTAAAATATAAATTAAATTCAATTAAAGCCACAAGCGGCGTTGGAGGCCCTCGCACCTAAGACGACTCTCGGCCTACGTCACCACCATCCCCTGGCGACCGGCGACCCATGCTTAGCTCACCCTCAGAGCAGCCAAATATACCATCACATCATTACATCGTTCATATCAGGCCATTCAGGCTTTTAAATACATCACCTTCTGCTACCAGGTGGGCGGAGCTAATGTCGTGTCTTGACATTAGTTACATGCGATTTGACCTAGTTCACAGTATGGCTGACATCATCCATGCCCAATTTAGTTGAGATCAACCTTTCAATGGATGAGTTACACCTACTTCCCGTTTCATGGCGTCGAACCATCATTTGCTATATTTATGTTTAACATAGAAACTTTCCATTTTTTTTGTTACATCATGCATGGGTTTCACAGGTTGAGAACTATTTTCAAGTGTTTTGGATCAATTCCTGAGGAGAATGACCTTCTCGAGTAGAAGAAAGCACTTCCTGTTGGAAGTGGTCGGGGCTATGACTTAGACAGGAAATGGTGATATCATTCCGTTCATGGGCTGTCCCTGATTAATCCCTGTAAATTTAATGATGATTGATCAAAATTGAGGGATTTATAGTGATTGATGATATCACGGCGCCATATCAAAGTTCGCCGTGGTCCTGCCATGAGGAGTAAAGCCACAGTTTTCGGGGGATCTCTTCACCAACATGTTTTCTGCCGTCTGACCCAATTTGGGTCAACTTAGCCAATTTCCGGTCGCCAGGGGGCGTGGCTACTTCATAAACAAAATACTGACATATACACCTATTCAGGGTGGGACTGGCATCATACCTATAAATTTTGGTGCAGATATCTTGTTTTATGTGGGAGTTATAGCAGTTTCGTGTAGGCCTGAACATGTAGAACATGTGCGCAAAGTTTCATAAAGATTGATGATATGCAGTTCTAGGGACTTTACAACTTTTAAACTTCTCTCATGCAATTTTGCCCGAACACTCACAGAAACGCAAAAATATATAACATTTTTCAGATTCGTCTGGGGGGTATGAAAAATATGGTGAGTTTTTGAGCATGTTCATGCCCCAAAAAAGCGATTAATTGCGGAGAAGAATAATGAAGAATAATAATAATAAACGCTTGCATTTCAAGAGGCCTTTGAACCGCCTTCGGTACTCGGGCCTAATTAAATGCAACTATTTTATTGGTCCGTCCCATTTGGGATCAACTTGCACCATATGTGGCCCCTGACATAAAATAACTATGACACTCTCTGTTGGGTTACCAGTCTGTAGAGACAGATAACCATTCCGGATGAGTCCAAACCCGATTAAAGAGTCTTTAAGGTCGGAGCCAACAACACGAAGGGAATGGTGACAGATGAAGCTAATTCATCAGAGTTTCATAGCTCAGTAAATGATCCAGTCAGTGTCACAAATTTTACTTTTATCTTGTTCATTAGGAAACTTTTTCCTTGTGTTTCTGTAAAAGTTTCGCAATTTGAGCTTAGATGTGCTTCTAACACATTATCATGCGTAAGTGCTGCCACCTCTACTGCAGTTTTGCCTTCTTCTCCGGAGACTAGTAATAACCCTCTGAGTTTTTAATCTGCACACAAGAAAAAATGAATTGTGAGCAAAAACTCAAGGTGACTGGCTTTCTCCATTTTTCTAAACTGCTGCTTGAAGGCTTAAAAAAAACTCATAAGCCTTCAATACAGCAGACCCTACAAAAAATATTTATATCAGGAGCAGACAAAGCTGAATAAGCACCAGAGTTCTCTCTGTCAGCACAAAGCGGACCTTCAATGTGTGGAGAGTCCGGTCAATTCTGTCCATCAACAACACTCTCAAACATCAACTGAATGTCTCTCAGAAAGTTCCGGTTAAAGTGGAGTTAAGCTTTATTTCTACATATAATCAAAAAATAAACACTGCTGTAAAAATAAAAACAGTGTTTGCTTGATAGAAAGCAAGATATGTCACCTTAAGGGTTCCAAAAGTCCAAAAAAAAATTGAACAGGCAGAAAAGATTTAATCATCGTCACCTTTTCAACCAGAAAAAGACAGTTCAGCAGATCCTGGATGGACACATGCCTGTTAGTTTTAATCTTTTGGTATAAAATGTTTGTAAAACAATAAAAAACAATGATGGCTTTTGTAAAAATGTGCCTGACAGATCCAAAACATTTGGACACAATGCAAAATGTAAATAAAAACAATGTAATATTTAGCAAATCTCATTAACCCATATTTTCTTCCTCATGAAACATAGACAACATATCTGATATGGCAAATTATACCTTTTATTTTTTTATGGAAAATATAGGCTCATTTTGAATCTAATGGCAGCAAAACATCTGTAGACAGCTGATAAATGAAAGGCTGGAAAGCAACTTGAGGAGCATTTGACAACTAACTGGGTTAAGTGGCATCATGTCACAACATGGCTGGGTCTCTCAGATGTTCATCCCTGTAAGAACTGTACGCATCCATTATCTTACCGCTTAGTCCAATGAAAGGTCGCCTATCCCAGCAATCATTGAGCGAGAGGCAGGGTTCACTCTGTCGCCAGTTCATCCCAGTAATGTAAGAACAACTAGGTCTACAAATCTTTTTAAACAATTTCAGAAAAACTTTCCTCAACATTAAATTAGGATTTTTTTTTTTAATTTTTGGTTAATGTTATTATTAATATTTTTGTTTAGTCAATGTTAATGTTTTTCTGGGTGTGGTTTTTAATATAAGCCTACACAGGCTTCTACCACTCCCATGCATATTTGCTTGTTTTTATTGTTTTTATACTTATAGTTTTTATTGTGTGCTAAATAAATAATTAATAATCCAACTATCCATCCATTGTTAAAATTTTTTTTTAACGATTTCAGAAAAAATTCTTCCACATTAAATTCTGATTTTATTTTTAAATCTAACCATTTACAGCAACACTCCATCCAAAAATTTAGATAAACCGGAGGAATCTCTGTATGCAGGGGACAGACTTTAGGAGCTTCAGGCCTTCAGGCATCACCATTAAAACCAGACATGATTCTTTACCGTCTCTAGTAATGTTGTTCAGTGGAGAAGTCATCATCAACACCATCCATTCCAGCTTCATCCTCAGTCCTCTGATAAATAAAGGACATCTTTAAATTAGCTTTAGGATTAGGTTTATGAGTTTGTAGATGATATCAAACATTACTCATTTGCAAATGCTACGAGCAAAAGAAGAACTGAACAAACTGCTGATGTGTATTTATGTCGGAGCACAAGTTCATATTATGTGTAGCTGTGTCATGAATACAGTTTCTGTCTTTTTCAGTTCTCTTTTCCTTATGAGGAAGACTATTACTATAATATTAGCTATGGTTGTGTGTGTGTGTGTGTGTGTGTGTTCTTAGCTTTGTCTGTGGATAGTACATTTTTTCTATTTACCCTTTTCTCAAAATGAAATCCTTTTAACCTTATTTACACAGACAGGCCCCCAAAGATTAAATTCTCACCTACAGAAACCTTTAGGAGAAGCAGCGTGAAGATGATATTTTTTCATAATGCTTTCTATTCAAGCAGCATGAGAAGATTAACAGAAAAAAATAAGATTCCTCGGAATGCTCAGGAAAATCAACTTGTGAAAAGATGCATCCCTCCTGCCGTCACTCATGGCCGGCTGAAATGGAGCCAGCTCTGCTGCAGATAAGGAGGCACTACAGAGAGTTGTAAAAGCTGCAGGAAAATGATCAAAAAAGCCGTCGCTTGCTCTTGAAGACGTTTCCACATCCTGCTGGCTGGAAAAGATGCTGCATTCTGTAGTACTGATCCGACCCGTTCATCAGCTGTTTGAATGTTTGCCTCCTGAGAAACATTGCAGATCAATAACGCAAAGATTTCAATTTGTACTTAAACACTGAGTCTTATCAATAATCTCTGTCGCAACATGTATGCAAACCTGTGAATAAATAATCAATTCTTCATCACCGTGGTGACATATCATGACAGAAAACGCTTATGTTGCTACTACCAGGATGGCTCTTCTTTTGCTTCCAGGACGGTTTGACTTATGTTAGCTCTGAAGTGCCACATCTCTTAGCGAAAGTTGCACCATACACTACAAAAACTGTCTTTAAAAAACAAGAAAAAAACTGAAAATATTAGATTATTTTCCTTGAAATAAAATAAAATTTCTTGTTCTGTTGTTAGATCATTTTTGTTATTTACATTAACCTGTCAAGGATTCCTAAAACAAGTTAAAAAAAAAAGCCTTTAAAAAACCTACTAAGTAAGAATAATTGTCTCACGTTTAAAAAAATAAGCATATGTGTCCTTGATTTGAGATGTTTAATCTTACTTAGATTTTAGTTTTTGCAGTGTAGGAGGTGGGTGGCGACACACGGTTCTGGCCCGGCAACAAAAGATGTTGAGCAGTGGAGGAGACGTTTTCTGGTGCCAAAACAAGAGAGGAATGGGTCTTTCAGAGCGAAATTGAACATAAAACTTGTAAAAAGCTAATAAAAAGCAATAACTTTGTCTATATCTCTTTCAGGTTGTGTCTGCAAAGTGCAACAGTGTCCTTTGGAGGCTTTTTTGGACAATATGTTTACTGCCAAGAACAGCTGTGAAGAACCATAAAACCAGCAGAAGATGTTTTAGGAATCATATCAATGCAAAGTTATCTACTTAACTTCAAGAAAAGCTACACATATACATTGTTTATCCAGTTGCAACATTCTCTTCAAACCAAGTAGTTAAAAGAGTAGTTTTCACGTGATAAGCTGTCGGATCTGAATGGGTCATCCAGCAGATAGCTGGTTTTAAATGTAGAGAAAAGCCTGTTAACCTGGCTGAACGATTAATGTCACAGGCTCTTCATTTATACTTCTCAGTTATTAGACCAGTGCGTTAAAGAACGGGTGTTATGTTTTGCTCCATGTGTACATGAAGCATCACACAGTGAGATGAGAATCTGCAGTTCCAGCACGTCCCAAAGCTGCTCTGCTAGACTCAGAGTAGTGTGTTCAGCGAAGAACCAGGAACCGTTTTGCAAGGCGTCTCCTTTATCTCTTAAGTAATGACTCATCCATCCAATATCCCCCCACTATCACACCCCCATCAGCCTGATCTATTTATCCAAGTGTTCATAGTTGCTGTTCTGCACATCCTGGTTGGAACCAGTGCTTATCCGACTTCCTGTTGTGTTTCTATCATCTCCAACCAGTCTGCCCATTCTCCTCTGACCTCAGACATCAGCAAGACATTCTGGTCCAGACAACTGCTGCACACTGGATATTTTCTCTTCTTCAGACCATCCTCTGTAAACACAAGAGATGGTTGTGTGTGAAAATCCCAGTAAACACTCAGCTCATCAACCTTTCCATGTTGAAAATAATTCAAATCCCCTTTCTTCCTCATTCTGATGCTCAGTATGAACTTCGGCAAGTCGTCTTCATCATGTCATTGAACAGATGGACTTAGTGTTGTGGACATTGGGTTTGTGTTTTGTCTTTTTATAATGGTTGGCTAGGGTGCCCAAAAACAGAAAACCAAAGCAAGGTCCTGTATTCAGGGATGTTTTTCAGATATGTATGTGTATTTTATGTCTTTTAAGGAATAACCTGCAGGTTCTGACTCTGTATGCAAATAAAATTATTAGAACAAAGACATGACATGGTTAGAAATATATCCTCAATCACTCCTTCATCTGATCTGTCCAAAAAAGAAAAGGCTGCGGTTGGAAGACATCTTTCCTGTCTGTTCATTTCTCTTTTCCTCCAGTCCCATTAGGAGCCACTGGGATAAACATAAAAAACATAAAAAGAATAGTTGAATTGCTCACTCTGGGGAGTTTTCTTGGTAATAAACATGTTTTTTTATTCAATACTTACTTAAAAAACACGGGCTGCAACTTTAAAGCATAAAAAACATCTATTGCACTTATTTTTTATTCATTGTATTCATACATGTATGATCTCTCATTGCTGCAGTAAGAGCTCATAAAGGTCGTCCTACAGGCCATGAACCTTCATAACTGTCATGCCTCTGCCACACACCAGCTCTGGACCGAATCAGCCAAATCACCTTTACCTGCCACCAGATTTATCATGCCTGATCACCTGCACCTGCTTCTCATTCCCTCACAGCCATATAACCTGCAGTGCTCCAGTCGTTCCCCGTTGGACATTGGCTGTGTGCACCCTAAGCCCTACATAGTGCCCCATGTAGGGCTCACACCATTTTGTAGAGATGTCCGAATGTACTTTGGGAAAAAAGTAGTGTACTCAAAATTACCCACAATGCATCTTGAAAAGTAGTGAGCATCAGTGGTCACTAGATGGGTCAATATAGACCACAATGCATTCTGTTAGACGGACATTGAGGACATTTTGACGTAATTGCATAGCAACGCAGCTCGCCATCTTAGCGTCGTGCCAACAGCCTAGCAAAACTACAAAGGAGACATGGCGAAATCATGTTGTACATCCAGTTTTTTAAAAAACAAGTGGTTCAAGACCAAGTACCATCGTATACCATTAGGTGGAGTCAGGAGAGACAAGTGGCTGAGGGCCATCAACAGATGCCAAATACGATCGGACATAATTGTGATGGTTAAAAAGTAGTGGAAACCAAAGTCCAACTATGCTACATCTCTGGCCTTTATTTTACATCCAGTAAGTTCACATTCAGTGATATTCTGTAAATAATAATATATGAACTTAATAATAACATTAGGAATGCAAAGAACCCAAGACCTCTGAATTATAACGAGTCAGACCAGCCGTATTTAGGCTAACTGTTAGCTAACAGTTAGCGGTTGCATTCAGAGCACCATTGAACAAGATTGTCTTTTAACCTTGCTTCCTTTTTGCTTCTTGAGGGGTTTTTAAAAAAATATGGCTGTGCATCTTAGATAAAATCTGATCGGGGTATTCCACTTTTGGCCCTGCTAATGGATCGTACAACCATGTACTCTCTCAAAGACTTTAAGGACATTTTTCCAGCCCTACTTCCCATTGAAGCATTTAGCCGTCACAACCATGAATACAAACATCAAAAACGTTAAACAAAAAAATCTATAAAGCATAATTTTTATTCCTTTTCTACTGAATTAATATGATAGAAAGCAAGAATAAAATGCAATATAAATAAATAAGACATTTTCACTCGAAATTAGATTGGATTTGAAACGTGACCTTCAAGTCCATTGTGGTTGCCATAGTTACAGCTGGTATCCATGTGAGGTGCGACAGAGAAAAAGTAGTGAGCTTAGTTTCCGAATCACAGTAAAATTGAAGGAACTATATAGTGTGCTATGTAGCACAGCACTTTGTAGTGAATGAAGGGTTAGGGCATAGTGCGCACATTCGGACACAGCCATTGTCTACACTAACAGCCTTTCCCGTCCTCAGCTCCTGAGCCTGTTTCCCTTCCCCAACTCCGACTCTGATTCTCTTGCTCATTGTGGATTCACACGGGATTGATCTCTCGTAACCGACTTCAGCTTGTTCCTGGACCTCTCTTTGCCCGTCTTTCCTTTCTGGATTTTCGCCAGTTTCCCCGTTCCCCTGCAGCTTGACTGGTACTGACTTTAGACTGTCTCCTAGATTCCTCTCTGCTTCTGATATATACATTGGACTGGCATAAGGACACTCAACCTGGATCTCCCATCACTTCCTGATTGGTTTCTATAAACCTTTAACTCTCAGTCTCTGAGTATCGATTGTTACAATAACCTTCATCCTTCGTTTGTTTTGTGTTACATGTTGGTTTTTGTCATGTAAAGCTTTGTGGCTGTTTTTATCATAATATATTGCAGCAGGAACCATCAGCAACTGACTAGAAAGAGCAACAAACAAGCAGAATAACACTAAACCAGTGGACCTACTAAGAAAACGACAAATCACTTACAAGAGTTATGTCCGATATTTGGTACAGAGAGCGGAGAGGAGCCCAGTGCATCATGGGATTATCCCCTGCAGAACTAAAGGGATGGGGAAAAGTCCAGAACACACTTCTACCAAAGGATGTTCATCAAAATAAACACTCGTAATACTCTCTCACCAGCCGCTTTATCAGGTAACTCCCTGTCAATGCTCTCATAAACCTCTACAGATAGAGGAATGTGGAAGTCGTGTGACTCATGGAGCTGTAAGACGGATCAAACGGAGAGGACGAGGAGTGCTGTTCTTTATATTCAGACGTGTTACAAGCTGCCATTTTTCTAGTAGCAAACATTTCCACTCCAGAAAACTTCACCCTTTTCACAGGACCAGTAGTTTTTACTGAGCTGCTTGCTTTGTGGTGTGTAGCAGTAAGTCACAGTGAAGGAAATTTTTCCTGACTTATAATGAAATTCTGCTCCGTGTCCAGGATCATACAAAACCTATTGTATGATCTCAGACTATAACGCTGAACCAATCGGCCTGACTGACTCTTCTTTGTACACCTCCTTTCATTTCATCTGCTCAGCCTTCATTCTGCAGAGAGCTCAAGGAAAGAGGACAAAGTCGGAGGCGAAGCATAGAAATCTCTACGACAGATGCTGCTGAATGTTGGAGTGAATGAGACATTTTTCTCAATCAAAATGCATCTTTTGTGCCAACTGCTACAGCACGTCTGTTCCTTCTGTTTTTACTCGAAGTAAGACAGATTATAGTAAACATAATCTGTCAGGCAGCATCCACAAAGAGGCCACCATATCGTAACCAGTGTGCTGTAGCTCAGAAAGACTCCCAGAATATTAGTATTAATTTACCAGTCATATTGATTCAATGTTTTTTTTAGTATGGAAGTACCACTGCTGGCAAAAAACATGGCATTTGTTTTCAGCAACAGTGCAGCGCAGCCTATCAGATGCCATAATCTCATGATGATGCTGTTACTGGTAGTGATGACGGGGTTTTGTTTAGTTAAATCACCAGTTTAATGCAGGTTATCACACATGCTGTTGTATTTTATTTGTTACATATTATACTTTCCATTTAAATGTTTCATTATTTTGATATTAGAGATTGGAGTATGGTCTAGTAAAATGTGATTGGTGGGAAAGGAGTGACTTTTGTGTGCTTTATCTGTGTAAATGTTTGAGTGATAATAAATTAATGAGTCTGTCTGTTATTCTGTTATGTAACATGCTTGGTTACTGGAAGTGTTTATATTTTAATCACAGTTTTTATGAAAAGTGCTACATAAATTAGTTTTTTAACACACTTTTAACCCCTTAGTGCCCAAATATATAAAAGCAAAATAAATACATAAAGTCAGTAAAAAGAAAAAAAGTATTATTATTATTAAAATTATTATTATTATAATTAATTATAATAATAATAATGATAATGATAATAATAAAACTACAATTAAATACTAGAATAATTATTTATTTAATAACAATACATATATGTAAATAAATGATAGATTAATTATATTGCTAAGTACATAAATATAAGTAAATTAATAAAAATAAACATTAATTGATTGATTAGATTATCCATCCATTATCTAAACCACTTATACCAGTGAAGGGTTGCAGGCAGCTGGAGTCTATCCCAGCAATCAGTGGGCACTGTGGAAAGATCAATGATTAGATCAATAATATATAAATCAGTAAAATGTAAAAAGACAATAAATTATTTACAAATTTGTGAGACTATTAGCATCGAGTGATCAAAAATTTGACTTTTGCCACCTCATGGAGGAGAGTAAGTTCCTGTCTTGGTTGATTATTTGATGCCAGAACGCGGAGTGTTGATATAATGGTTTCGCCACGATCGTGTCCGCGGTTGGATATCCTTTGTGTGAGCGTGATAACTGGAACAATTTTGACAACTGAATTTTAATACTCTGTGTACCTGTTTACGTCACCAAGGAGACGACCTGTGTCGAATTTTACGATGATTGGATTTATGGTTTTCCCACCAGGTGGCGCTTTATGCACTAAAAAAAACTCATTTTTGGCTATTTCTCTGGAACTTCTTGTCTCATTGACCTCAAAGCGCAAATAAAAGGTCATGACCTCAGGATGAATCCTGTCCTGACGTCATACCGGGTCGGTTCAAAGTTTCAACACCAGGTGACTGAACATGTGCATCTTTATATTATTGTTTTGTGTCTATTCGAGGATTGGTGAATAGGAGCATTTGGAGAGTTCGGGGATACATCCCTACCCGTCGCTTCCACATAGAACTTGTTCAATCCAAGCTTTACCTTCTGACTTTCATGCATCCACATCACACGCGTGTCTTTTGTCACAAAGCGCATCAGTATACAATATATAATATATCTTACCATATGGTTCATCATTAGAAATGCACTATTTTTCTCCTGTTGAGTTGTAAACTGTACCAGTGAGCAACATCAGTCACAAGAGAGCAGAAGATCAAACAGCAAAACAAGCATTCATCATCCTGGTTGCATAGCAACCAGGATGATGAATGCTTCTAGCATAACATTAGGATATCATAACAGTAGGATGTATTCAAATTACAGAGTTACTGTTGCCATGTTTCTTTATAAAATAAGCAAGTTTTCCCCACATGAGTGACATTCGTGTTGCTGGTGGTCATTTATTATGACCTGCGGAAGTGTGTGAGTGCACGCCACACCTGTACAGAAGATTCAGAGCCACTTGGACCTGAGAATGTACACTTTATGGTTTGTGTGTGTCTTTCTGTGCTTCTTCAAACCATTTCTGAATAAAAGAAGAAGACAATCTGGTCTCCAGGCTTTTAGGAAGCTAAATAAGACATTTTCATTTTCCTCTGCCTTCTGTAGTTGCAGGATGTCTGGCAGCCGAAGTAAAGACTTTCTAATCAACGTTTCAGTCCAACTTAAATATTGAGGAGACACATAAGCAGCAGCTGGATGTAGAAGCGCTCACCACTGGGGATCTCCTGAGCCTAATTTCATAAAGATTTCCACAGTGGAGGATGCTGGGAACAGTTTGTCCTTTTCCAAAGTACTACATAAGAAAAGTCTAATTCTAAAGAAGTTGGGACGTTGCATAAAAAATAATGAAAACAGAATGTGTTGATATGCAAATTTCATAAACTTTACTATGTTTAATTTAATTCAATTAAGTTTTATTTCATTCTGGAAGTTGTTTCCTGCTTTGTGACAAACAAACATCATATGGTCTCGGCATAAGGAAAGGGTTCCCAAACTTTTGGAGTCACAACCCAAAAGAAAACATATGTTTCTGTTTGACAGGTTTTTAGGATTCTTCCATCTCACTCTGATGAAAGTGGCCATTATGTTGATTAACCAACATTTTCCCTTGTTGTCTTGGCAATGAGCAGTTATTTGGCACTTACCACCACCAGCTGGTAATGAGTGTGGACCAGAACATGGCTCATCCTGTGGTTTGAAACCTGTCAGATGTGCGAGCGTGCAGATGTATTTTGTATTCTTTCCAATGTAAAACCCATTAACTGTACATAAAAGATGGACGGAGCCTCCACAGCTTTTTGACCCATCCGTTGGCGACGTCTTCAGGGGATGGACCCCCACGAGGTTGTGTGGATGATGATGAAGCTCTCGAGTCAGTAATTTGGTCCCTTCAAACTGTTTACTCTGGATGTACATCTGCGATATCTGTCAGGTTTTTTTCAAAGCCTCAATGAGTTCACTGCTGAAATTATAAACACCTTTTAGTTTTGTTGTTTTATGCCATCATATCTTATCGCTTACTCATAGTGTGTATCAGGGTCTGCTGGAGGATTTGTTGTTTATTTTATTTTATATGTCCTCACAGGCATTTAACAGCATTTAATATTCAATCTTATCGCTTTTAAACCCCATCATGACTTTAAGCTACAGATCCTTCTCAGGTGATTTGATTCTGTCAGACACTGGATGGTTGAAGATTTTCTTCAACTCAATGAGGAGAAAACTTAAGTTTGTGTCTTTTTTCCTGACAGATTCTTGCTTAAAAACATGGAGACACTTTGCTGATTTGGCTGTACCTGTAGCAGCCATAAACATTATTACAGACAATAAATGTGAAGTCAGCATAAAACGTAATCATTTTGGCCATTTGAAAATATAATGTAATAACTTGCAGGTAATGCAATAAGTTATTACATTATAGCTGGTTATTGTGGTTAAGATATTTTTAATAATCTTCTGTAAATGTAATAATTGTGGCAAATAATGTAATGTTAAATAAACCGTGTCATGGGTTGGAGACTTGTCCAGTGTGTACACTTCCTCCTGCCTGCTAATCGCTGGGAAGGACTCCAGCTTCCCCACGACTCTGAACTGGACTAAGCAGTTTAGAAAACGGATGAATGGATAATTGTCTTTTTTAGAATTACTGTTATTATTGTTGCTACAGTTTTCTTGCCATTATTGTTCAAAAAGTATTGAATGGCTTAGTTGCCATAGTTACGCTGCATCCTGCTTTCTTAGTTACAGTAGTGAGAGCTAATTCCTGAGTGTTTGTTGAACAAAATTTTTAGAATACTTTTATTTTATTGTGTTCTATTTTATTAATTCCTAACTTTACGTCAGTGGCTTTGTTGGATGTTGCACTGTCTGATAAATGAACCACATCTTCGACAAATATTCCATTAATACCTCTTTCAAACATTTCTCCAGGATATTGTTAAAATAATTCAGAGCTCATATTGTAACTACTCACACTGGCATGTATGACACTTATTATGAAACATAGACAAGGAGCTCTCATTTAGAAATGTAGAAATACAAACATAATGGCGTAATTGGCTGTTGTTACATTTGTTCCAAAGCCTCAGTTAAAAATGAAAAACCTGAATGTAACTCTGATACTCATCCCTGGTTCCCTCTTGTTTTATCATTAAGGAAACCTCACTAAGCTGGTTGCTGTTGTGTTTTTTGTTTTGGAGATCTTTGTTCAAGTGATTGAGTAAAAATAACTGAATAAAAATATATCTGACAATAAAAGAAATGCCACTAACAAAGCAACATCCCATCAACTGCACTGGCTCCCCTTATATGCAGAACCTTTCACATTTTTCAAAACAGAGCATTGCAAAGTAAAACACCCACATACATCAGGGAGTTTTTGCAGCCATGTGTCAACAGCAGGTTGCTGAGGTCATGTGGTCACAATCAGATGTTTGTGTAGTACAAACTGTGGAGACTTTGCTTTCTGGAATTCCCTCCTTTCAGTAGAAACTAAACAGCTTTTTTACAATAGCTTTTTTTAACTTTTATGGTTTTATACTGTTGTCCGTCTTGTATTTCGCTGTGAACCATTTTCTATTTTAAAGGATGCTGCATAAATAATCTTTTACTTAACTGCACCTACTCTTCAAGTGAGTGAAGTTCTTTAGGGTCTGCTGCTGTTAGGAACTAGTTTTTATCTTGAACAGCCTTTCGATACTGGCTGGCTGATAAATATAGTTATTCAAAAAGTGCTGGTAGCTGATATGTGTTTGCAGACGTAGCATTTGTAATTGTTCCGAGACGAAGGCCATCCTCACCAGACAAGCACATTCACAGCATTGTATACAGTATGCATCCCATCAGCAAACTGATATCTATAGAAGTCTGCATTTCTTCACTTGCCAGTCTTTCACTTTCTGTAAAGCATGCATGTTGTGCACTTATTCATCAGATGCAGAGAGAAGTCCATGGGATCTCCTCCCTCAACATTTCCCGAAAAAAGGTTTTTAAAGTCGTTGTCACCAAAATTTCAGGCATTTATTTGTGATTGCATGTGGCCAGATACTATGTGCACATCCTCCACAGCTTATTCATCATGACCGCCCTCTGCATCCTCATCATCATCCCTGCCTGCATCTCCATTATCCTCAGCTCCTGTGTTGCTATTGCTCTCTAGCAGCCACTCATCATTACTGATGACACTACACTCATCATCACCAGAGTCAGAGGGAATTTCATGGCCTATTCTAGAGCTTCCTTATTATTTGCTGTACTTTCCTGCTGAAAAAAATATGACAAACTAATAATTGTTAGATAAACTACAATTAGTCTGAATCATACTAACCCATAACTATAATAAATATTTACTTACTTATTAGTCAAACAGTCACAAAAAAAGATGAAAAGTGATGGTTTACATTTTATTGGACACACATAGTTAATTGTAATCCACTGGTAATCTTAAATAAAAGTAACTTAATTACTGAAATTTTCCTGTTTATTATGATATTTATTTGGTTTAGAGCAGGGCCGTTGCTAATAATTTTGGTGCCCTAAGCGGAATTTCTTGGTGGTCCCCCCCTATTCCCCAACCCAGTTTGCCAAAATAATAACAATAGTAATAATAATAATACACATATATACATGTAGAATCATCCGTTTCTACGGAGCGGCTTGCTTCAGGCGATTAGGGAGGAGCTACGTCACATGATGTCAGCGCAAAACAAACACAACCTCGCATTCATTCCTCGATACAGTGCATGTCGAAATGATAACAGGAATAGGATGCTAACAACAGCAAGGTCTGGTCCACTCTCGAACTCCAAACTTTCCTTTCTATAACGATGAGCTTTTGTGACTTTATTGTGAGGAATTGATCTTTATATTTCAATGTTGAATAAAGTGGAAATGATGAAACGAGGTTAATTGAGTAATTGGTTTATTGGAGTGTGCATGTGTGTAGCAGCAGAAAATCCCAGGTGTTCAGGCATCTTTTAATTGTTCCAGTGGGATGGGACAGGAAGGTTGGATTAAATTAAGGGGACGTTTGTGGCAAAATTCTTTTCCATACTTGACTTCATCTTTGGTTCAATGATTTTAATATGATTATTTGAGTAAATTAGGGTTTATAAATATCTGTATATTCATTGTAAAACTTTGTTGTAGATATTTTCATGATTTCTTTGTGTATGGATGTCTTTGGGGAACCTGTGGGAATGGTACAATCCATATACTTCTCTATACAAGCAGTTTGTTTTCTTCATTCTGGTGGATTGGTAGACAGAATGTCCTGGTAAAGAGGAGTTACCAATAAAGAGATTGAACATCATGCCCAGTGTTTTGTCTCCCATGTGCTTGCCCATAATGTTCGCCTCTGAGACGGCTCATTAAAGCTCACAATAATGTTTTTTTTTTTCATTGTTTGTAACATCATGACTGTTTTTGCAGTAGTATGATACCATGCTTGGCACGTGGTTTAAACCCAGTGTGCTTGGTGCCGGTCGGAGCTGTACCAGCTTGACACAAGCCGCTCGGTGGTGCAGAAAACAGTTTTATTTGCATTTTGCACATATAAAGGAAATGAAAAGGAGTTCAAAATTACAATCATAACTACGCATACAGAACATAAGCTGAATATAAGTTTCTCTACAAAACTTAAGAATGGATCCAAGTTGCATAAAGCTCTTGTGTCTCCCGTAGAAAAACAAAATCTAGCACTAAATAGTGTAAAAGGTCATTGATCCACCTCTTAAAGGTTGGACAGAATCCAAGTCCCAAAGGTTATTATATGGTGTGCTCTGTAATAAAGATTAATATCATGTAGGATTACATCAAATACTGCAGAGACCACAGAGGTCTTTATACGAGCTTGTAGGACATTTAACAATGTGATGAATACTGTCAGAAGAACCAGAAGAATAGATCCTACTTCCTGTTCTTTTGATGCATGAGAACATTTCTTCATTTCCTCGTGGATGACATGACTCCCAGAAATCATTTCCTGTTTCCGATCTATCACCCTTCTGTTCTTCCTACCGTCCGGCTCCCCCACCGATGCCATTCCACCTTGCTTTCTTAAAAAGCTTACTTCCACTCCGGAGCCACAGCTTCTTGCTGTTATTAATAGCAACCTGTCCTCAGGTGTGGTTCCAAAAGACTGGAAATGTGCAATAGTGCAGCCTCTAACTGAAAAAGGAAAGCTGGCCTATATATACTGTCCCATTTCAGACCAAGCTTCTTCCAAACCACTTTTGGTTTGGACATTTTAGAGAAAATTTGTTTCTACACAGTTGAGAGAGTTCTTAGAGGCAAACAAGGTTTTAGAAGTTTATTAATCTGGTTTTAGTTCCTTCGCAACACCAAATCTGCTCTGCTGAGTGACAGACACTGTAGATTATATGATACTAAGTTTAATGTATGCAGCTGTTGTTTTCATCACTTCCCCCTCTGAAAGAATCGTAGCAGTGTTGCTAGCTAGCTAGTTCGAGTTTTACTGCATGCAGCTTAGCTTTTATTGCTTCAACACTTTCAGTGAATTGGTCATAAATTCCAGTCTAAGCACTGCAGGAATATCTGCTTTCAGTAATAAAGAACCATTTATGTTTGATACAGAAGACGGACACAGACAGGTGGACAGTTTCGTCTGTCCCGTGTTGATATGTTTGTGATGTGTCCGTTTTCACCTGTCGCTCAACGCAAACTAAGCAATATCTTCGGAAATGGCAGCATGGAGTTACATAGCTGACACACAGCCAGCGGAAGGAACAAACCAGAGAAGAGGAGAAACAAAAGAAGAGAACGAAGAAAGAAAAAATAAAGCATGTGGAGAAGATGGAGAAAATGTTGAGGCAAAAATATTTTACTCATTTTAGTGGTTTTCTTGTTCAGTTTCTTCTGGTGTTTTCAGATGATTCTGAACAGCTTTACTGGGGTCAAAATGTGGATCTGTACTCTGAAGACAACGCTGCTCCCTAGAGGATGAACTTATCGACAATTATAGAAACATAAAAGATGCATGTGTAACCGGTCGGTGAGGGAAGCCAAGTCTGATAGGAGATGGCTCCTCACATCCAGACGTCATAGGAAAGAGAGCATGTGGTGTTACAGGAGTTACTTATCGGGGGTCCGGTCCTCACCACGACCCACAGGGCAATGCTCAATAAAAGAAAATTAAGGACAATGCAAAATAAACATGCAACTAAAATACAACCAAGGAATTACTAGAAATCATAAAGAACAAAAAAAATAACTAACAAACACCTACCTGCAGCGACTTCTCACGCCATGAACGCACACAACCGACAGAAGAGAGCGCAAGTATCGCTGTAGGCTTGTGTTTTTATGCATGAGCCTTGATGCTAATCTGAAAGGGATGTGGCACACCTAAGCTATGGCAGCCCAGGAGTGCCAACTGCCTACCGGATACACATGAAAGTATTAGGAAGGCGATGTAGGACTACGTTAGAAATGGACATCCTCTTTTATGCCCAAAAGGAAGCATAAATGGACTTTAAGATGTCCGCTGTGTGCATTTGGTCTGTCAGATGAGCTGTGGAGTCACTCCCCAACGGTAAGCTTCGTCCACATTGTTGCCTGAAAACCAACAGTTTTTTTGTGAAAAAAGAAAAAACAATTTTGTTTTGATTGGTTTGTATTTGCTTTGGTAACATGGTTATATAATAATGCTGTTGTTGTAAAAGTTTGGGGTTGTTAGCCTTTTAGCATCTTAGCGTACACAGGCTGGTAATTGAATTGAAATTGAATAATGAGATACTAATGGATGAATAGACAGATTTCAGCTTTATCTAAAACATTTGCTGTTTTGAAAGTTGTTAAGCTACTTTGCCCATTTTAGCCTCTTGGAAAAGGTATACGCCTTTATATACATAGGCAGTTACCGTTATCAAACAGTCAAGCCAGTGTAGAACAGGTCAGGCACTCTTTTCCTGCTATAAAGCTCCAGATGCACTCCACTTTGATAGTAATAATTAATCAAACAACTGTCTTATTAATTGAATATCAAGCTCTTTACTGTCACATATATTCATTCACTTGTCTCCTAGTTTCATATGTGAGGAGAGGCCACAACCTTGTCGGAAAATCAAGCTACAACGTCCAAAACTAGCAGTCATTTTTAACATTTTTTGTGTCCATGCAGACAGAAAATTGTGTATTTTTCAGAGCTGAAAAATATTCAGCGTATTTAGACTAAATAGAAAAGACAACAACAACCTAAAAACTAGTCAATGGGTTTATTTCAATCAGAAATATTGTCAAGTTTGGAAGCCTGGCTGGTCCATTGAAGCAGAATGGACTGTAAAAACCATGATGAAGTGGTGAGCTGTAAACGCCCTGCGCTGTCCCGTTTTTCCTCTCTCAGTGCATTCTTACAGTATACTGAAAAACATATTATATTTTACATATGTTATACAACCATGTTACCAAGGCAAACATAAACTGATGGAAAAGATCATAAGTTCTTTTTCTTTTTCCAAATACATTGTTCATTTTCCCAGTCAACAGTCCAGATAAATTCCTGCAAGTCTACAATGGGTACGGTTACATGATGCTTTTAATTTTGAATTATTAATTCTAAATGAACTAATTCAGAAATAACTTCCTGAAGCTTTGAGTTTACATGGAAATTTTAATTCAGACTAAAAGGTTTACATGGCATCACGTTTATTCTCATCTCTTAATTCCAACGTGATGGCAGAAATCACGTAATTTGGCAGCAACTCTCTTCCTTGTTTTCAGCCTTAGCGGCTAAATGGAAAACAATCTAATAAAAACCGTTTTAGCTTCAATATTGATTACACAATTGTACAACTTCATTATATTGAGCAGCTGAGAAGGAGAAAAAAATCGACGGGACTGAATATATCGAAGACGGGAGGCAAACTATTTTAAAAGAAAAACTTTATTGCATTTATCAAACAACAAGACGGGAGGCAGAAAACTTCACATGTGCGTAACTGCAGCGGGAGAAGGTTAGAATGCACAGAACGACCAGAATTAACCACAAGAGGAATTAACGGAATTAAACGGAATTAAAGCGGAATTAACTTTTATTCGGAATTAAAGAGGAATTAAAAGTCCCATGTAAACGGGGTCATTGTTTCTTTTGTTGTGAACAAAGTTGTTGGTGCTAAATTTGTATTTGCATTAGGAGGTCACCCTGATGTGAGAGCTCCACTACCAGTTCCCCATTACAAACCAGTTGTTGCCTTGTTGTTGGGTACTGGTTTGGTTGTTTTACATCAACAGCTTTTGGAGAAACGGTGACTGTCGCAACAGTTGCTGCTGCAGGAAATACCAATGGCATTTACCATCTTTGAATCTTTTTCGTCTCTCAAATCTCAAGCCAACTCTTCTGATTCACTAAGAAGTTCACATTTATATGCTTCTCTGACGGTTTAGGCCCTTCTGTCAAACTAGCATACCAACTAACCCAAACCACCGTAAACTCAAACACATTTAGAGTAATAATATTATTGCAAAGGATAAATGAGCAAAAGGTTTGTTTCTACAGCAAGAATGAATATTTATGTGTGGAAAGTAGGATCTAATATGTGGGTGTCTTGATTCTTATTGAAATACACCAAAGTAAAAAATACATGAAAGGATTTAGGAAATACCAACCAGACACAAGACTTAACTTCTTCTCTGAGCTGCGATTCATGTGTGGTTCATAAAGCATGCATGACTCTGAGCTGCAACTGCAGGAAAGTAGCCTCCCAAAAGACCAAAAAAAGTCCTGTGAAGGGGGAAACTTTGGGCAATTAGCAGGTTTCTAGAAACATTTTATGTCCCAGATGATATATATATCAGAAGTACAATAAAATATGTGTATTATCTATTAAAACAATGAAGGTATTTTAAAATATTATCAGATTTTAAAAAGATGCTAAAAAAAATTTCTTATATTTTCTTAGAATTGTCTTCGTTTGTTTGTTGGCATCATAAAAGAAAGTTTCCAGCCTGAACTGAACCATTTTTTTTTCCCAGTTTTCATAAATAATCATCTTAACAGGGAGATTATTTACTTATATTAACACAGTTATAGATTAGACTAATCATATAATGAACTGATTTAATTGGATTATAATTGTACTACAGTGACCTGCGGTGAATGGGATTCTTCCCGGGTTCTGACCTCGTACCATGTCTGTATGTCTTATTTTGTCCCTTCATGTTTTAATGTTTAATGTATGTTCAACTTCTTTTATTCTTCATTATTAAGTTTGTATTCTTCTCAATCTAAAGAAACCAGTGTCCTCATCCTTGACAGGAAAAACGGCCATTACAGTTGCAACCCCTTCAACTGCACCTTGGAACTACATCTATAACCCCCACCTCCTCCCCTCTTCTTTATGTCCCCATTCTAGATCCTTCTCCACCTCTCTATTTTTCTACATCTCCTTATCCCTCATTCCTCTCCTCTGACTCCTTCTGCTTCCTTTTGTCCTCCTTTTCCTGTCCCCCGCTTCTTCTACTTCTTGTTGTCTTCTGATTCTTTCGCAGCTCCCCCCCTCCAGACCAAATGTTCCCACCTCCCTTCCACCCCTCCTCTCTTCTCTCTTCTACTTTACACTCATCTTACTACCATTACCCATCAAACCCTGACCACCCCCTCCCCCATTTCTCACCCAAACCAACACAGGCCCTTTCCTTGTCATTCCAACTAACCCTCCACGACATCCAAATCCCCCCCCGCCTCTCCGACACCATCCATTCTCCACCTTTAGCAATGGAACCAAACTCCCATCACAGAACGGCTCTCCCAGTGGCATCCATGACGTATCACCATGGGTTCCCTCTCACTCACCCAACCCTAAAACAAAGTATTAACCTATGGAGATGATGTTGTACACCCCCACCCCATTCACGGTCAGGTTTTTGTTCCCATCAAACACACAGATTCTAATTAGCTCTGCTCCAACTCCAATAACGCCAAATGCCAAAGTTGCGTTCTCTGCAGATTTCTAAGCGTCTTTCACCAGAAGCCATGATCAGTCCTGGAGGAATGGCTGGAGATTCAGAGGAACAAAGCAATTATCCAAAAGCACTTTGATACCTACTTATACAGGGGTGTTCAGTTCCCCGAGTCAGGAACCTGCGACTACTCGCTTCATCCTGGTCATCGTATGATATATTCACCTCACGAACACTTCAGCACTGGAAACCAGAGAGTATCTAAACCACAAATATTGGGAGACGCAAACATACAGCTACAGTTCATATTCACTGTTATAAACATCCTGTTTGATGGGAAAACAGAGTGACAGAATCAGAGCTCTTTGACTGGATGGACCCTGCGGATGCTTCTGAGTTTTAATGGGTTAAAGACATTTCAAGCTAATTACAAGTCAATATAGATTAAATTTGTGTTTAAAGGATTTTAATGGACTTTCTGAGTCAACCACAGTGAATTCAAGCTATGTCACACAACATGTAAAAACAAGAAAATATAACAAGTGGCAACTTTATTAGAAGCACTTGTTTTATACAAATATCTAATCAGCCAATCATATGGCAGCAAATCTATATATTTAGTCATTATGGTCATGTAGACTCGCTGAAGTTCACAATGTGCATCAGATTGAGGAAGGAATTGGATTTAAGGCGCTTTGAATGTAGCATGGTTGTTATTCTGGGTTCAGAGGAGAATGGACAGACTGGTTGGAGACGTCAGGAATAGAAATAAGTACTGGTTCCAACTGGGTCTCCATTTCAGCTCCACATTCAGATGGTAGGGCCTGAATCTGGTGCAAACATTGTGAAACATGGATCCATCCTGCCTTGTATCAGCGTTTCAGGCTGTTGGTGGTGTGATGCTGTGGTGGACAGAAGACGTATGCCGGAAAAGAAGTTGGCAGTAAAACGTGTTTCTCCCGGCGGCTGTAGCTCAGGAGGACGAGCGGCCGTCTTTCAACTGGAAGGAAGGTTGGAGCAAGACAGTGAACCCCAAGTTGCCTCCTGATGTGCTTATCGGGGTGTGTGAATGGGTTAATGTGCCTTATAGCGTTAAATTTACCAGCCCAGCCAGATTTTTTTTAAAGAAAGTAATACATTTACAAATAGCTGCTTCACTATTTAACCATCTTTTAAAAAACAACATCAACAAACAGATTATTTATTTACCTGCATTTTTTCCGTACAGCAGTGTTTCCCAGTCCTTGTGCTCAGGTTCCTGTGCCCTGCATGTTTTAGTAGGAACCAACTGAAATGAACGTGACCATGAAGTTCAATAATCCTAATCAAGTGTGTTGTAGAAGGAACATCTCTAATGCTGCCTTCATGTGCTGTGGGAATTATGGAACATACCCCTTGCCAAGGTCAAATTTGCACATGAACACCCCTCTCGTCGTAATTTCCACTATAGAATTCAAAGATTATTTTGATACCCGAGTTGCTGAGAATAAATCGGATTTGACTTTTCAAAATGGCGGAGAGCAGCGAAAAATTGTGGATAGTAAGAAATGTGCAGGTTAATAAATGTTTTTACTCATATTAGCTCACTGTTTAAATATGTAGCATAAAAAACATATGCATTTTCACTTTGTGTCAAATAAACGTGTTTCTGTCCTTAAAATTAGGCTACTATAATATTCATAATCCATACACAATGCTGCACATCTATGGTTTGAGTTTTGATACATCTTGTCGACGTAGCAGATGAATTATTTAGTCCAGGACTGTTTTACCCGTGTAGCAGCTTATCATGAAGTTTATGTCCGCTATTTTTTATTATACTACGACCACAACAGCACTTGAACAGAACAACTCGCCCTGTTTAGATGTGGAAAATGGAATCTTTCCCATAGCACTTGAAGGCAGCGTTAGACATGCAGGGACCAGGACTGGGAAACACCACAGAAAACAATGATTGTCAGACTCCAACAGTGGTGATGGGAATACCAAAAAGTTACGTAACAGTGAATGTGAAATATTCTGATGTAAATGCCCATATAGTATAAAACAAAATCAACTTCACTGTCTTTTTTCATGTGACAAGATATTTTGTTTATAAAGAGATTTGAGATGATAAATGCTTTGACATTGTCTCAGATTGCTGCACTTTGGATCTCGTGTACCAACATGAAGTTTAACTGCTATGTCCATCCCTTTATAAGCAAACTGTTACACCTTCTGATGGATATTTCCAGCAGGACGGTGAACCATGTCATGAAGCTCACATCATTTCCAACATGACGATGAGGTTCATGTCAATATGGAGCAAAATATCTGAGGAATGTTTCCAACATCTTGTTCAGTCTATTGCATCAAGAATTTAGGGAGTTGTAACAGTAAAAATTGGATCTAACCTAATAAAGTGGCCATTAAGCGTCTCCGCCTGATAACAAATGCTTCATATAGAAGGTCTGAGTTCAAATTGTTCCCAGAACTGGATTTTTTATAATATTGTACAACATATTCATTCAAGCTACTCCAAGCAAAACCTCATTTTAGTCTATTTCTAATATATATTTCTGCGTTTAAAAACATTCATTTTGTTAAACCAGGCTTTAAATAAAATCTTCCTCACATGCTGTACTAAAGATTTTCATCCCAGTTTCCTTCATTCTCAAAGTTTATAGTTTTGTTTTGTTTTATTTGGTTTATTTGACATCAACATTAATCACAGAAAAAATATGTCTAGTACCTGATTATAGCTCCCAGAACTAATTTCCATCTGTAGTCCCTGAACTAACAAGACACACAAATGTGTATATAAACAGAGAAATGCAAGAAATGTTAAAAAACTTTAACATATCATAATACAAAAAAAAAAATGACCCTACTTAAAATTACATCTGAACACTCATGTACAGCTCTCAAAAACTCATTTCCATCTACAGTCCCTGAACTAACATGTACTAGGAACAGAAAAAATGCAAGAAATACAGATAAAGTTAGTGCTGGCATGTCTGTATATTTAGAAGATGGTTTTTTGTTTGTTTCTATGTTACTATGAGTGAACAAAACCAAGCTAATCCCATGCTTAGTAAAACAGAAACAACCATGCAGTTGTCTACTAATCTGATGAAAAATGTTATGCAGCGATGTTCGTTTTTTTGTTTTGATAAATGTGAACAGGCTGACTGATCAGGAGGAGGCTGATGTAAATGTTAAAAGAAGAAAAAAAAGCCTGCTCTCTGCCCAGAGCTGCCTCCCACTGCACCAGCGTGAGACTCTGAATGTTCAAAAGACAAAGAATAACGCCTCAGTCTCTGGCTCACCAGATACGAGGGCGTGGTGGCTTTCTGTCACTGTTTATCAGCTTAACTTCACACACTTCCAAAATAACAATCACATGAGCAATAACCGACACGGAGACCATCTATCATCATTACATGTATATCATTTCATACCATAGAAGTGTTTTCAGCGCAAAGCTGTTTTAATTCACGTAAATATTTAATATCTCTGGTCTAATAAAACACATAATGACTCACCTGTTATGTGAGCTGCATTAAGACTTAACACAGTTCAACAATGCGGTAAATATCGATCCCATTCCTTTATTTTTACTCTGTTATTTATTTCTTAGATCACAGTTCTTATATAATTTTACTCAGAAATGGTGCAGTTATGAAAGATTCATCCAAACCTCTAATAAACAGTTTCTATTGTCTGTGGAGGATAGAAGAGAAGATGAGTGTGAAACGAATCATCATGCATCAGCGTATGAAACATATTTTTACCCTTTTCCCAAAGTACGAAACAAACCAGGCTGGCAGAACTGATCTGCATGAAAAGAAAGGAAAACAAGATCAACTTCTCAAACTAAGAAGTTTAAAAAATAAAACAAGCGGAAAATAATATTTTTATCCCAGATTATGAATAAATATATATGTATATACATTTACATGAATCTACCAAGATCAGAACATAATATTTACATGATAACAAACAAAGAAAAGCATAACTAAACATTTTTTGCAACGAAGTGCCTGTTACACCTCATCAATGATGAGAATATCCCATTCCACCTCATCCATGATGAGAATATCCCATTCCACCTCATCCATGATGAGAATATCCCATTCCACCTCATCCACGATGAGAATATCCCATTCCATCTCATCAATGATGAGAATATCCCATTCCACCTCATCAATGATGAGAATATCCCATTCCACCTCATCCATGATGAGAATATCCCATTCCACCTCATCCACGATGAGAATATCCCATTCCATCTCATCAATGATGAGAATATCCCATTCCACCTCATCCATGATGAGAATATCCCATTCCACCTCATCCATGATGAGAATATCCCA
>JBAMHX010000027.1:3501449-3521219 GCA_037177515.1 Pseudomugil tenellus | reverse complement strand
TTCCCTTTATTATGACACCAAAATTATTCAAATAGACCTTGTAGATGCAGAGATATACTCTATTCATTTTGGGTATGATGTTTTTGCACAGAAACTTAAAAAAGAGGCTGGGGCTTAAGAGGTTAAAATATAACAATGAGTACAAGCCGACCACTGCCGGTTTGTGTTTCAGGTTTTATGAGCTAAAGTCATGTAAAAAAAAGGGAAAAACCTTTTTTTACTCAAAGGTTGTGTGTTTATTACAGCTTTCTGTAAAAAAAAGTAATGAAATTCACATCTGTCAGACATCTGGGATCACATTTGACTTTAGGACATATTGGTAGTCCACTTATAGCCGCAAGATGCCACAGCCCAGATCATCATCCCTCCTCCCCCCTGCTTCTCCGGTGTTGTTGGCAGCACTGGTCTGTCTGTCTGTCTGTAGCACCATAACGCAGACAGTTATGGATGGATTTTGTGAACATTTCAGGAAATGTGAGACATTTAATAAGAATTAAATAGGACCATTTACAAACTGTGGCCATCTAGTCAGCAATACCTGATATTTTCTTTTGTTCAAATCACTTAAATCAATCCGAGATGAGATTCTTGAGATGTGAATGATGTTTATCATTCTAGATTCACTATATTCACTAAATATTTCTTTCACGCCAGTAGCAGGTAAATCTTATATCCATCCTGTCCTCCAGTAGCAGATTCTGCAATAGAGTAAAGGTCCAGTAAAGCACTTGCACCACATTTGTCTCTTACCCATTTAAACTTGTTTTAAGTGACAACTGGAGGTTTTTAAGGGGTCCAAAAGGACATAGCATGTCCCAGTCCAACTTGTGGACTGGGACTGGACATTTTTCATGTCAATACAATACCACGACTTCATGGTATTGTATAGTACTTGTCCTTCAGAAGATAATCGTGATCGAGACTTTGAATTAATTCCAAACTTTACAATAAATGTATTGCTATGGCAATATGGAATATAATAAAATGCAAAACTTAAAAGAAATGTTTTTAAACAATAATACATTTTACTGATGAGTAAATTAATGAATATAGGAAAAATTATCTTTTAAACTATAGAATAAATTCACATTCATTAAAGGGAAATATAACCTTGTAAAAGTAATATTGTAATTATAATAAACTAAAGTTTCCATTTACCTTCATTAAAACAACAAAACATTCAAACAAAACCTCATTATCACTAGAAGATGCCCAAAATCACTGGCAAAAAAAAACCTAATTACAAAATGGCATCACGGTAGATGTTAAAAACAATAACTTGCAGACTATTAAAGCTGTTTTTTCATGTAAGGGTGGGTTATTCTAAATAAGATGTGGCATCTATTTTTATAATGGAAACAGAAGCTGATATTAGCCTGAAATACACATAAATATGTGCTGAGTATGTGCTTCTACTTCACCAATATCTTATAAAATTTGCTTTTGAGTTGTAAAAGTTATTTATGGAAACCGACGCTGCCTCTTAACTTGATGAATTGTAGTTTCTTCATCACCTAAAAGGACGTGTCAGCTGCTTGAACAGAAAAATGAGCATAAAAGGTCCAAACTTATAGGCCAGGTGCAAACAGACAGAAAAAGCCATCAGATCGATGAGGGAAAATGCACATGATGCCAGAAGAATGAATGAAAAGAGAAAACTAATAAAGAGTTGAACTGAAAGCTGATTATATTCATGTTCAAAGTGATAATTTGGTTATAAATAATCCCTCTGTGAAATGTAAATGATGTAAAAAGGGCTCATTACCATGTCAGAGCGAATATGAGGTGCATTATAGATGAAATGTTATTACATCGGGTACTGAACTCCTCTAGTTTGCACATATAAAAAATGCTGCAGCATCCTTCCAGATGTGCTGCACTGGTGGAGCAAATGGTGCATCTGATGGAATAAATCCTCCAGGTGAGTCTGAAGGTTGGCCAGCGGTGTTATTAAGCAGTAAACTAGTCATTAAGCTTGATTTTTGTCGTGTCCTGTGACTGCGGGCATCAAATTTTGCTTGATTTCTTCTTCAATGTAATAAAAATACAAGCTTGTATCAAACTTTACTGATAAAAGACTACATAGGTTGATTATTCTGGAAGCAGTAAGGAGGAAGTGATTCCGCAACCTCTGATTTCATACAGGTGATCTTGCTGTGTATTAACCAAATCCTGGTCCTACATCTGGACCACATGAGGATTTTTTAAGTCTTTATCCAAAAACCTAAGAGCTGAAGCACATGTTTTTACACATTTCTCTCATTTGGAGGCTATAAAATGGTTTAGAACTCTCCATCTGGGTAAAGTTGTAACTAAACTCATCACAAAAAGTAAAGAAATTACTTTTTGGTGGATTATTTCTTTGTTGGAACAAAATTTCTTGAACATTTGGTCAGTTTTTCTTTTTGTTTTCTTTTTGTTTCTTCAAAACGTGGCTAAAATAAACAGAATACGATTTATTACCCAAAAAAAAACACCAATCCAGCAAACACTAATGTCCTAACATGCTATGCAAACCAACAGTAGCATACTTGTCCCTGTTCGTCGGGCTTTATGCAGCATCTCTGTCAATTCTCCATTCAGGACTCGGGGCAGAAACTCTCTAAGCTGCATGACTTCTGTGCTTAATTTCTCCAAATCCCTTTTCCTCACTCGGACAAAACCATCCTGGAAGAGAAAAACACATCTCTGAAACAGTAATACTGTTTATAAAACACTGCAGTAAATATGATCACTTTTACATAAAATTAACCTTTTTTCCCCATTTTTAATCACTGCTTTGGATAGTAACAGTTTACTCTTATTATATCGCCTTTTCATTGCTTCCCATCTATCTTGCTGCTATTTAAATCCATCCAAGTGAAAAACAGGGTGGATTAAAATTCCTCCAAGCAGATAAAAATATAAATGCAGATATATGGAAAATATTCTTCCAACTATCTGAAGCACTGCTGAGAAAATAATGAAACAGCACCATCAAGTGTTAGCAACACAAACAGGATGACTTGAGTTTCCAGTTAACAAAGGCTGAATTGATTGAAAATGCAAATTAATTAATAAAATGATAATCTTCAAATAATTTAATCTACTTTAATGTCTGTACAGATAAAGATTAGATATTTTAGTCCACAGACTGTAAATTTAAATTAATATCATTTATTGATGATCCCACTTTCAAATTTCCATCAATTTTACTGATTTATTTAACTGCTCAATTCGTTGCTGTTTATTATTAAAAAGTAATGTGGTAATTGCATAAAATATGGGCCTGCGTCATATTAGGCAAGAATTATAGATTTCTGAGACTGTTTTGTCTGAAATTCTTCCTCAGGAGCATCTGACAGCTGTGACGTGTTGCTGATCGTTTGTTTGTCATTGCTGATTGATCCTGGGGGGCTCTGTAGCTTTACAAGGAAATCGAAAAAGGTTTTATACGATCCAAATGCCAGAAAAGCAGAGACGAGAAATGTAAATAAACACAATCCCTAAAAGAGATTCATTTCCATGTTTCACACATGTTTTAAATCCTGAACAGCATTCACTTTTTAATATATATATATATTTATATGTATATATATATATATATATTATATGCTGTAGAAGGTGAGATCTTCAAAATAAGTCTTCACAGTTTTACATTTTTACATCTATGTTTATGTCTGAGAGGCTCTCCCTCTTTGAAATGCTCCTTTTATGCTCATTCATATTACTAATCTGTTGCCATTAAATGTAACATAATGTAACATAACTAGCTGTCAAATGCTCCTCGACTTTTGCTATTTGTACCAAATTATTTACTAGACCAAACCAAATGACGGTGTGTTTATTTTAGATTCACATAAGCAGAACTTTGTGGTTGTTTACCTTTAAGTCCTCCACCTTTGCTCCATGATTCAGAGCCAGTGACTTCCCGCCAAATGATGCTGACATCTTGTGGCTTTTCCTTCCCAAACTGACTCCTTCAAGACTGTTAGGACTGCTGATAAAAAAATAACCATTGAATTATTTGCGCCCTCCATCATAGATTTATAAGAATCCAAAGTCAACACACAGACTAGCAAACTGTTGTCGTCAAAGTTAGCAAGAATTTTAAAATGTTGACGTTTTACATTATTACAGAAAATATGTATGAATTATATGATCCAACAGCGTAGATAATAAGAAAAATAACATTCCTTACTCTTAATTATTATCACAGAGTCTATGTTTCTGGATGATAAAGCGTACTCGCCGTGTAAGAGTATCAGAAATGCTCCGCTGTGTGAAATCCAGTCCAGGTTTTGTGTTTTTCCCAGAGGGCTTATGCTGCATTTGTTGTATGTCGGACGTGGCAGGCTGAAGGATGATATTGCATACGTTTGGTCATATAAATGATTAGTTTGTAGTTTGAATTTTTCTCTTTTTTTAGCTAAATTGCAACTTTCGAAAGTGACTAATTCTATGTCTTTAAAGCGAGGAAGTAATCTTTTCTTGTGGTAATTTATTTAATATTTTACATTTCGATTTTAAAATCCAGATTTTACTATATCCTGTGAATGCAGCAGTACGTGCCTTTGTGTGTGAACGCCTCCCACACTTTAAGTCTCAGACAGAAACATCACAGTCCAGCACGTCTTTAGTTTTTCCATGTCTGTAGGATTAGAACCCAGTTTCTGCAGTGATGAGGTGTTTTTTAGCCAGTTTCCCGTCCACCGGGCCTGCCGGGATGGAGACGTAGCCGCTTTGATCTCATTGTTGCAGCAACTGTCAAACCAGGGTCATCTGACGGCTGAGGACTCCTGCTATGGATGGACCCCGCTGCACTGGGCAGCTCACTACGGACAGGTAAAGCTTCTGTTACTTGCCACCGTTAATAGTTTAATCAAAGTATAGCTATGCTGATAGTTCTACATTTACGAAGATTCAAATTTAATTATACTCAGTTAAGTTTAACTCCGCTTATTGCTCTTGTGACACGTTTAACTTCTAAAAGATTGTATTTAATAAATATTGTTTTTCAATAAAACATATTGAAGTTTTATATCATGGAAATAATGTGCTGTTTTCCTCCCTAAGCTACACTGACTGTTATGTCTGGACACGCGTGTATAATAAAGTTTCATTGAATGGATCAAAAGTAGCAAATTGCTGCCTTTTGATTGGCTGCAGCGGAGCCAATCGTAATTCAGGCGCCAAGTAAAAACCCGGAAATCACTCGTTTGTTTACATACTATACATTATGTTCACAAATGTTTTAATGGAAATTAGTCATATAATTTAGTCCTATTAAACTTCATAATCTTTTAAAATGTACTTATTTTACATTATGCTTACAACAAAACATTTAAATGAACAACTAAATAAATAAAATAATAACTTAAAATGCTTATGGAATTTGTAGTAGACACTACTTAAAACAAATAAGCTAGCCTTACATCCAATCTGTGTGTGATTTATAAGTTTAAAAGTGAATACTTCCACCTCCTCAGCTGTCAATGTGTATGCCGTCCTTTGCCTGGAGATGATAGAAATAGTTCAGAGAAATGTGTGTGACATCTGCCTCCACTGGCAGTATTCTGAATTTATCAGTTCATTTTGGAGCACAATGTTGTAGTTTTCTGTCCTGCAAATGCGCATTAACGACGCATGTGTTTATAATGATGGTTATGACAAATTCTGAAAACTCTGGACATAATAATCTATCCCCATCCAACCTCCAGTTTAGGGCAGGTAAAATTTATGAACAACACGCCTTGATGTACTGTTTAATTGATACAGGAGTTGTGCTTGCATATACGTGTTGAAATTTTACTTCAAACTATAATGTAAGGAAATCTGGATGGCAACACATAAAATCTAATTCTATTTTACTTTGTTTTTTACATACACACAAGCTTGTGTTGTGTTTTCTTAAAACAGCTGGAGTGCTTGGTGCACCTGGTGCGGATGGGATGTGAGGTGAACACAGCGACCAGCCGCTTTAACCAGACACCGACACACACTGCTGCATTTGGAGGACATCCTCACTGCGTTGTCTGGCTGACTCAGGCTGGAGCGGATATCAACAAGCAGGTTAGTCTCCGAGACCGTTTCTGGAAGTTCTGCTGGTTCCAGTAAAAATTTTATGCAATTGTATGTAAATCTCACAATTTCAATATTTGGTTTTAGTAGAACATAAACATGTCAAATGTTGAAATGTTTTCCTCCAGTTACTTTTTTAGCATTTTGTTGCTCCAGTTCCAACTTTCTCCAGTTGTGTCGCTGAGAGATTTAAAATGATGTTTTTTCCATGAAAAGATCAAATCTCTGAAGTTCGCTGTCTAATATTTGTGTTTTATTGTGTTAAATATGGTGTGGAAATCATTGCATTATGTACTCCCTCCTTACTTGCAGTTCTCCCATGAGGATGGTGCACAAATTTAAATGCAGCTATGTTTTTAATGTCCTCCTCTATTTTCTTTTTCATTGTTTTAGGACTGTGTTGGCGAGACTCCCATTCACAAGGCAGCTCGCTCAGGTAGCTTGGAGTGTATCCAGGTGCTGATGATAGCAGGTGCTAAGCTGCAGTAAGTATTCGCCCTTCTGTCTGTTTATAAACCACACTTGGAAGAGATGTTCTTTTTAAGCTTTTTCATTTTACCTTTAGTTAGATTATGAGTATACATCACAGGATTGCATAACATCGATGTGATATAAAGTATAGAACCGTCTTGATTCGATCTTGTTATTGTAAGTGGGCCATACGTCCTTTTATAGTCTTTAAGACGTCCACTTTCATTTATAGATATTTTTAAAGAATTTCTTAGATGTTTCAGTTGATCTGCAGGAAAAAATACACTCAACAAGGAGTTAGATGATTATATTTTATACATTCACTGATTGTTAGAATTTGTTTGCAATGTTATTTGTTTGTGTTGTTTTTTTCAGCAGCAACACAGATGAAAACCTTCTGTTTTAGAAATGATGAGGCAGAAATAGTAAAAATCCTGCCTGTGTGAAAGCTGATAACCTCATGTGTTTGTAACTTAATGTGGCACAGAAAATGTCATTTGAAGCCAAACCTATTGCAGGACTAAATTCAACTTCAACACATTTGAAGGTGGAAAAGAGTTGAATTCCAGTTTGATTTCTCTTGAAAAGGCTTATTTGAATATTTCTTTTTGCTTTAGGGCAGATTTTTTGCGTTTTTAAAAGCTGTTCCTCACCATAAAGTGAAAATAGTTGTGTTTTTTTTTAAACCTAAACAAGCCACAAACTGCAGTGTGCTCTCAGGCCTTTAAGCCACCATTTTGTGGAAGAATTGACTAATAAGTATAATAAAAACTTAAATATGGAGCATTTCTAGATACTTAAGGTCGCTTTTATAAGATGGGGTGACATAAAAGTAAGGTGGAGACAGTAAGGTGATCTTATTTTGAAGTCCTAGTACTGGCGTAACAAACAAGAGGATCATGTCCTTGTTACAAATAACTTGTACATTAATAAAATGAACGTTTTTACGGTTCACATAGACAAACTTATTCTCACATGAACGCTTATAGCAACATGAGTGCAGTTAATCGCACCGATTACGTTTGGGAAGCCGGATCGTCGTATCGACCTGTCATTTTAATGATACCGTCCGAAACAGCCGGTAACTGGCGAGTCCGGCGGTCTGACACTGGACCCACTTCCGTACAGAACTGTAAGAACAAATTGGCTTGTCTGTCAGTCATCATCAGTGACCAGCAAATCCACATGAACCCCGAAAACTCTCCCAGTCTTCATCCTACCATCAAGAAGTGCAAGCACATCCATTGCGACACATTACGCTCGTGTGTCCCCGTAATATTTGTATACCTACTCAGTAATTACCCAAACTGCTGGACATCCTCTCACAATTAATGTACCAATAGGTGCGATGACGCTTTTATTATGAACATAGTGTGCTCTCATGCTTAAATACGTATTTATGAAATAAATAACCAGTTGGGCATGTATATAATAATCCATGTTTTTGGTTACAATAACACAAAATCTAGTGTGAATGATGGCAAACGTGTTTAATGTGGCTTAAATGTATCATCTTATCAGCTGTGCAGTTGGTTTTCCATCTCCAAAGTGTTACCAGGTCCAAAGTTGGCGTAGCGGTACGCACTCTTCTACAAGTTTATTTTTATCAATTCCAAAGTTTGCATAGTAAAATTCTTGTGCAAATTTCAGGCCTGTTTTTTGCTTTATAAATGAGGCACCAGGTGCTTGCCATTCAGCCCAAAACTTTAGCATGACTCCAAAGCGGGGGACCCTGTGTCCCTTCTTCAGGCAAATATGGGACAATCCAGTTTTGTTCCTTTTTGAACCGCTTTTTATCCTGTTTTTCACCGAGGACCTGTTTGCCTCTACGTCGGCAATACACCCACCTGACAAACTAGCTTAAGATCATTATGGTACGGTTACATGATGCTTTTCATTCTGAATTATTAATTCCGAATTAACTAATGCAGTATTCTTATTCCTTACATGTAAATTTTAATTCAGAATTAAAGTTTACATTGCATCGCTTTTGTTCGCATTCTCTTAATTGCGAGATGACGGCAGAAGTGACGCACTGAAGTATACCAGAAATGCATAAATCTCTTCCTGTTTTTAGCCTTAGCAGACTGACTGATTATGAGTTTGGAAACACCTGTGATGTCAATTAAAGGACACACCTGAGTTAATCATGGCAGTCAGGTCAAATAGTTTTCAATCTTTTATAGAGGTACCATCATTTTTGTCCAGGCCTGTTTCATTAGTTTGTTTTTTTACATGATTATGTTATTCAGCAATTCAAAAGTTGGCTGATTTTGATTATTTAATTTTCAATAAATTTTTATTTATTGTTACTTTTGTAAGTTTCAAGTGATTTCTGTGAGAATTGTGGGGTTTTCCTTCTTTAACTGAGGGGCACCAACAATGTTGTCCACGACTGTATTTGGCTTTAAAATGAGAATAAACCAGCCACTTTATTCTAAATTAAGTTAATTTCTGAATGATCAATTCCACTTAGAAGTATGTGTTTATATTTATAAAGAGAAATGAATGTTTATTCGGAATTAAAGAAGAATTAAAAGTCTCATGTAAACGTGGGGTCACCCAAACCCCGCTACGCTCATACGGTGGTGAGAAGCTCGCTCATCCAGGAGGGTTTTCGTTTGACTGCAAAAAGAGGATACAACAGCTCGTCGCTTTCTTCTTCTGGTAAATTTAGTGAGATTTTAAACACTGTTGCAAGGATTGTTGCTCTTCTCGTTTAACACATACTCTCCTTTACCCTGATCTTGTAAAAGTATCTCTAAAAACACTCGTCGCCAGCTGAATTTTCCTTCACTAGTCAAATCTCATTGTCCTGTTGTTTTTAGCTCTGCCTCCATTCAAGAGAAATCAAATGATTGGTGTTCGATTTGAACGACCCTTCATGAGCTTTTCAGCTTTAGCATCAAAACAACAACCATCAAGTGAGCTACTCCGTTGCTTGACTGCTCCTAACACCTGATGCGTTTTTCATACTATCCACTGTGTGTCTAGAAATCCTAACCATGAGCTATCATTTCTAAACTATGCTGGCGGAGACACACACCCAACTTATTCTGATGTTTTCCAGCTATTGAATTTGAACATGATTTTCTGGAGTAGTCCCAGAAAGAGGAAGCAATCCAAATAGGCACTGCAGAATCTGCCGCACGTGCATCTGCGAGCATCACAGCTCTGAGAATGAGCGTTCACTGTCGTTTCTACACTTTCTGCAGCTGGCAGAATGGCGAGGTATTTCCTACAGTGATTGGTTTCAATGCTAAGAAAGCACTGATGATAGTCATGTCTTTGCCTGCATGCTTTACTTACGTCAGGAATCTGGAGTAACTGTGAGACACTGAGAAAGCTCAGATGCTAACTTTAAATTGACGTAGGAAGTTTCCATGCTTCTGTCTGCCTGTTGGATTAATGCAGAATTTTTGTTGCAGCTGTAGAAGCAACCCACAGCTCTGTTTAGATAATAATGTGAGGAAGAAATTATTTTCTTTTATTTTAAATCTGAAAAAAAAATTAACCTGAAATAGGGCTGGGCGATTAATCGATTAATTTGAATTTTTTTATTTATGAGGATTTATTTTTGTGAAAATCAAGATTTTTTTTTTCCCCTCCCCAGCAGCTTTTGGGCCTTCTTACATAATAGTAACGTCAGTTACTCCTGCTGATTTCCCACAAATTCTCATAAACACATAAACATGGCACCCAGCAAAGAAGAGCTTGTTCCAAAAAAAGGCCAGTTAGTTTTGCAAACATGGGTTTGGAGAAATAAATGCCAAATTGCAAAATTTGTTTAACGGCTGTTGCTTCCAAAGGTGGGAGCACAACAAATGTATTTCAACACCTGAAATAGAGGCACTCAGTTGAGTGTGAGGAATTGTGCAGTTTACGACATGCTCAAAGAAAATGAACCACCTAGAAAACCCCACCATGAAATTATTTCCACTTTGTCCCGTAAGAGTAGGCGGGCACGATGGAAAGCTATCACGATTAAAAAAAAAAAAAATAAAAAAAAAAATAAAAAAAAAAAAAAAGAAAGCTATCACGAACGTGGTCTAAAACTAAAAAACCTTTTTGAAAAAGAATAATTTTTGTCGTTTTTAACAGAAGAGGGAAAAAATCGATTTAATATCGAAAATCGGATTTGGCTTGAAAAAATTTGAGATTTTACTTTTTGGCCGTATCGCCCAGCCCTAACCTGAGATAAACAACACGTTAAAAGTGTTTATCTAAAAGTATGCAGAATCACAACAACCTCACAAGCTAATACAACAGTAAAGTATTTATGTTTAATTTTCGTATTTTTGCATAAAGTTGTGATTATTTGGATATTTGAGAGGATTTTATTTTAAACTATATAGATCAAATAAGTGATGTGAGAGAAAAAAACTCTGGGATTTTGGTCCATTTTTCTAATTCATTAAATGTTTAAACGGCTATAAACTTGTTCATCTTTTCGTTTTTTCCATTATATTTTGTTTTTTAAAACATTTTTTAAAAATCAAGATTATATTAATCAGATGTAATTCTGTAAAACTAGAGGTTTTGTTAAAATAAATTTGAATTATGTTAAAAACTTTTTAAAGTTGATATTCAATTAGTTATTTTCTTGCATTTGTCAGACTTAAATGTCTCAGATGGTCAAAAAACAATGAAAGTTTTTACAATATTATTATTAATAATATTATTAGATGAATAAAGATTCATTCTAAAATTGACAAATTTCTATAGTACTATAGGTAAAACATTGAATTGCCTCCTAAAGCTAAAAACCTCTTGGCCCACTGCCAGCAGCAACAACGGCAATCAAGCATTTGTAATAACTTGTAATGAGTCTCTAGCAACACTGTGGAGGAATTTTGGCCCCCTCATCTTTGCAGAGTTATAATTCATGCTGCCTTCATGTAGTATGTGAATTATGGAAAATACCACTTGCCGAGGTCACATGAACACCCCCCTTTCGTTGTAATTTCGCCATTGAAAGTAATCTGGGCAGGATGTGGTGAGAGAAACTGAACTCTGGTTTAATAAACCACAGTTGTTGTTATTTTTTTAACCCAGGACCATATAGGTTTGAATTTTTCCCTCAATTAATTATTTAAAAAAAAAAAAAAAACCTTTAAAAAAATTTTTTTTTATTAATATTTAAATGTGTTTGATGATCTGAAACATAAGTGTGACAAACATGCAAGGGTCCAAATAATTTTTCACTCCATTTCATTCATTCATATATATATATATATATATATATATATATATATGACTGGTTCAGTATAATCTACTTGTTAGACATTATGTTGCCTCTTTAAATTTTATTGAAGATCATGAATTAGTTTTATTTATTTGGAACTTGGCCAGCAAATATTTTTTGAGTAAATCTGCTCCACTGTGTGTTATTAGCATTAGTTTTTCTAATCAGATGATATAGAACATCTGTTGTCCTTCCTGCAGTAACACTGAGCTAATATCTGCCTGTTAGAGACCAAACGGCATGAAATGAGTTTCTCTAACTTCCACTCTGATTGTTCAGGTTAAGGAACGCCAGTGGGCAGACGGCGGCAGATCTGGCCCACGCTCACGGCTTCCACGACTGTTTCTGCTTCATCTCCGATGCCCGCACCCACCTGCAGCCGCTTGGCGGACTCCACCTGAACATTGTGCAGAACGGGGATGGAGTCGGCTGTGGTCACGCTCTGCTCGGCAGGAAGAGGCCGCTGAGCACCGCGGAGGCTTGTCACGTGAAAAAAGCCAGGAGAGCTGACGGTAAGATGTGTGTGGAGGCACAGCTTAGAAACATCTCATCTGAGGAGGTTTCACTCTTCTGATTTGTTCCTGGTGTTAAATGTTTTGTTATGTTTATGCAGCCTTGAAAAGCTTCTTTTTTTTTTTTTTTATTGCCTCCAGCTGGGACGTTGCCAAGCAACTCAGGAGAGGAGGTGGAGAACATGCACCTGGAGCTCAGCTCAGGTGAGATTGAAGTTTACTTTTATCTATTTTTCCACTATGAAACCAGTAAACAACCAGTTTTCAGGTGGAGCGATTTTTGCTTATTGTTGTAGACGGCACCAAAGCTGCGAACAATCACACACTCCCATCGGCTGAGCTGGCCACCAGCCTCTCCTCACCGCCAGGAACACCTCCCCAGCAGGAGATGTGTGGCTCGCTGCATCTGACCAGTAGTCCCAGCAGCTCCATGTCCCACCAGCATGAGTGGTGGAGGCCGACTGGAGCGGACTGCGGAGATTTCCTGCAGTACGGACACCACCACGGCTTCGGAGACACGGCAGAGGACCTGAGCGATATCAGCTACCTCGTCACCAAGCAACCAACAGCCAGCACCATCAACCTCTACCACGGCTCATGAGCGTCCTGCAAGTCGGGGAAGATTTTTCCATCAGTAGTTTTGGAAATTAATCCTTTCATACTATTTAAATATCCGGGAAATGTTCATCCCAGTTCTTTGAAATCTTCCTGACGTTAGAAGCTTTTCACTGCACTGCACGCTCCTCATCAGCCGGAGCTGGGTGTTGAAAGATCAGGAACGTCGGATGATTCGTTCCCCACCAAAGGAAGACGTGTGTCCCTGAACAACTCACTTTTTTTAAAATATGCGGTAAAAATGTTGCTGTAAATCTGACGCAAAGGGTGAATGTTCTAGTTTAAAATGCTCCTGAGAAACATTTCCTACCCGACCATTTCATAGCGGTTAACCAGGGAGATCAATGAAAAGCTAATCTCTAAAGGGATAAAACGTGGCAAAAAAATGTAGTTTTAGATTCTTTTTTTCTTTTTCTAATTAAGTATGTCTGCTGTATCAGTGTAGATGATCGTATTTAGAGTTTATTCAGAAATGTAGCATTTTTAGTTCTTTTGGACCAGTGAAATGGAGAAGTGCGAATCTACCAAAGGGATGAGGGAGGATGTGTTATGTCCTGGGACGTCTGACGTTAAATGACGTGTTATTTATGTTCTGCAGCAGGTAGATGTTTCCTGGGTAACGTTAACGTGAAGAAATGTAGCTACACGTGTGCCAAAAGCTGCCTTATGCACAGACACTGCTGCCCTTCCAAAGCTAGTTTTCTACTTTTGTCCCAGATTGTTAAATAAAAAAGGTTTTACATTTTTTACAAAAAAAATCAGGTTTTATGTCATTTTCTTTGATTTTTTTGGGGGGAAATTTGCATCCGATTCAGTTCAGCTTCATTTGTTCAGCATTAATTCACAATGAAATCATCTCAAGTTACTTTACAGAAATGATCCACAGTAACAGCAGCTGAACTAAATGGATGGCTCAGGGTCACCAAGCTGAAGACAAACTGGGAGCTGATTCCACATTCCTAATTTTGTGAATTTGAAGTTGGTCATAGAAACCAGTTCATATGAAGGTTAAGAGACGGATCCAATAACTCCAAAGTTCCTCACTGTAGCCCTGGAAGTTAATACCACCCAGAGGAATTACATCACCATACGGTGTCTTTCTGAGACGCTCATATCCGAACACGACAACCTCAGGTCTACAAGGAGAAAGTTTCGCCATCCAGGTCTTTATTTATCATCTGACCAACTGATGGGTTTCATCGGGCTATAATGAGACTCATCTGCATGGAATTACCCAGTGGAAGCATGTATAATATCAGTCCTATTACAGAACCCTGAGGAACTCCATGACTTACGCTGCTTCAGTAATGTGAAGTTGTATTCAGATCGGTTTGTTTACACGGTACTTTCGGTAAATTGTCCTTGAGCAGCAGTTCATATGTGGGAGTTTCTCTATATTTTTTCGATGAAGATGCCTTCCATCATTACATCTACAGTTTAGCATGTTTCTTCAAGCCATTTAACACTTAATCACACTAATCACACAAGCACCAAAAAGCCTTGAAACTCAAAAGATGAACTGGTGTTATGACAACACATCCAACAAGACAAAACAGCAGCCTTTCACAAACCATTCTTCTTCATTTAGTTAGATAACTGGAAAAAAGATTTGACCGGCAGAAAACAGGATTTTTGCAGCAATAATGTGGTTTCTAAGGAGCTGCTAGCTAAAAGCTAAATTAGCTAAAAGCTAAACTAACTAAAAGATAAATTACCTAAAAGCTACAGTAGCTAAAAGATAAATTTGCTAAAAGCTAAACTAGATAAAAGAAATTTACGAAAAACTAATTTAGCTAAAAGCTAAACTAGCTAAAAGATAAATTTGCTAAAAGCTAAACTAGCTAAAAGCTTAGCATATCTCAGTGTGATGTCGTTGAGAAATGGAAACAGAATCTCATCAGAAATGGTCTCCGAGGGAAACGGGGAGAATATATTGAAATTAAAAAAAGCTTTATTTTAAATCTTAATTTCTGCTCAAATCATTAGAAAAGTCCACACACACAATGTTCCAGAGGCTGTAAGAGAGCATCATTTCTTCAGGTCCAGCTGGACCGTTCTCTGCAGAGAGGCGATGCTGGCATCCAGAGCTGCCAGCCCATCTCTAAATGCTGCCTCGTCTTTGGTGTCAAAGCTCGACCCGGACTTCATGCTCCAGTAGGACAACACAGATTCCAGGTCGCACTGCGACGTACAGCTGAATGGCCGCCAACGTTTACGGGTGTCATCACAGCTCAGTGGGTTGGGACGAAGGTTCTGTTCAGGACCAGCAGTACTAACACAATCAGTGTGTGAGGGCTCTGCTTCGCTCAGCGACATCAGGTACTGGTTGATCCGATCGGCGGAGGGTCCGGTTCTATCCTGCTCATGGCGTTGGCCGACAGAGTTCTCATCAACATCACGGCGATCTGATGGACACCACATCTGTATAAACCTGGAGCAGACAATCAGTTTAATGTTCGTTTGCTGAGCAGGAACTCTGGGTCCGATCTTTTCCACTCGAATCCTGGATCCAACAGAATTCCTTTACCTTTTCAGTTTTCCCATCTCATCCAGTCTTTCCTGGGAAAGTGAAGCTAGTTTATTCTTCTCCCGCTCACTGTCTCGCAGTCTGCTCCTGGTGAGCTCCAAGTCTGCACCACACACACAATGGGTCACACAAGATGTAACATTTAGTGTCAAAAAGGACGTTTTGATGTATTTTATGCTTTTAAGAAAATCCCAGTTTTATGAAACAGATTTGCCCAAGAATGTAACACTAAATTTAATCCTGATGATCACTTAGAAAAATTCCGAAACAAATATTTTTGACATTATGTTTCTTCCATAAATGTACAAATATACCTCAAAACGAATGCATTTGATGTTTCACCTACAGCGTGGACCCACCGCAACTCTGAAACTCCCACTATGTTTACCGCCATGTCAGGAGATGAGCGCTGCTTTTAGCACGCCGTAAAAACTACAGAGAACAGACTAAAATCCTAAAAAATGACACGTTTGTGTTCAGCAGACATTTCTGCTACTTGCTGTTCAATAATTTCTTCTCATTTTGAAACAGGGACAGTCTGTTCGAGGACATTTTGGGAGCCTTCTGTAAAATTCAGTGTAATTCAGATCGCGCTAATATCTGCAACATTGTAGTTCTTTTTCACCAATATGGCCGCCTCTTTTTCTAATATGGCCACCCTCATAATACATGTAAAATAGCAACCATGACCCGTGGATGGGGAGGAAGATATATTATAATGAAACTGATGTAAACACCATTAAGTATACTTAATCTGAGTTGGATTAAATATAGTTAACTCATATCCATCTTCAACCATGAGACTTTTTGAGTGAGTTTGAGTTAAAAAAAAAATAAATAAATAAAAAAAAGCAGCTTACATCAAAACTTAAAAAAAGACATTAAATGTTCTTGATGTGATCAGTGAGCGGTGGTCTCAGCAAGGCCAAACCTTTCTTCATCAGTGTATTCTCTGCCTCCGTGTTCCTCAGCTGGTTCTGTGTGTCCTGAAGGGCTTTCCGTAGTTCTGCCAGGTCAGTCTGGAGTTCCTGCAGTCGGGCCTGAGCTGTGACGACTTCCTCCTGCAGCGCTGTGGGAAACACAGGAACTGAACTCTGATTTCTTTCCTGACTAACAAAATAAACACACTAACACACACTCGTTATACCCTCTGAGTTAAAGAGTGTTTTCTCCATCTGATGAGTCGGCAGTGAGGATGAATCTGCTGCTCCGTCAGTCTGGAGGTTTGATCCACTAACGTTCAGCTGTGGTGACGATACAACCTGCTCCAGCTGACTGAGCAGCCTCTCTGCTACACTGCCTACACACACACACACACACACACACACAAACACATTCAATCCAAATACCTGAAGTTCAAACCGATCATCAGAATGAGGAGGAAATTACTTTTAAGTGACTTTGAAGGTTTGAAATCTGGTCACCTTCGGCAGAGATCAGAGTCCGGAGTTCTCCCAGCAGACCCCGGACTGTTTTGCTCTTTTCTTCCGTCCTGTTCCAGTTGTCCTCCTGTCCCGCTTCCAGCTGCAACCTGGACATCCTTAGCGTGCAGCTGACAGCTGGATGAGATTCAGCACAAGCCTGGATGTCCGTGTCTCTAACGGGAACCGGCTCCTGTCTGTCACACTCACGGTCTGTGTGTTCGGAAACACAGCGACGCTCAGTCTGAGCAGCGAGAGAGGCAGGAAGCTGGACGGCCATGTCAGGTCGTTTCTGACTCCTCGGAGCTGATTTGCCGGGTCCACGCAGGCCTGACTCGCAACTCTGCCGGTTTGCAGCTAAACCTGGAGCACAGAAGGGAAACCAATTACAGAGAAAATAAAGCAAACAACCATCAGGAGCACCAACAAGACGACAAAACAGAGAAAATTAAGAATCACATGAACCAGAAGAAAAAGACTCAATATTTCTGAGGCACCTCTATAGAAAATGCTTTCATCAGGTTACCAGTTCACTTGCTGTTTGGAGAAAAGTACCATCAGTGATTACCATGTGGATCCAGATGTGCTCCCACTACTGTTTTCATTGTTATTTATAACATGGAGTATAAGAATTAATTAATTAAGGGCTGGACGATATGACCTAAAAGAAAAATCGCAGATTTTTTTCAAACCAAATCCGATTTTAAAATCAATTTTTTTTCCCTTCTGTCAAAACTAAATACAAACGACAAAAATTATTTTTTTCAAAAAGGTGTTTAAATTAATTTATTGTGCTCCCAACATTGCCTGCAACAGCCTTTAAACAGATTTTGCAATGATGAATTTATTGTTCCAAATCCATGTTAGCAAAACCAAACCAGTTCCAAACAATAAAAAACTGGCTTTTATTGGGAACAAGCTCTTCTTTGCTGCCATGTTGATGTTTTATATGGATTTGTGGGAAATCAGCAGGAGTACACTGACGTTACAATGATGTAAGGAGGCCCAAAATGTGCTGGGAAGGCAAAAAATCTCGATTTTCATAAAAATAAATCTTTATAAACAAAATAATTGAATTGAATCTATTAAATCGATTAATCGCCTGGTCCTACTTTCTATATTGTAACACACCTAGTTTGGTGGGCACTTTGTTCATGGTGGTCTTTCCCTCCGAGGTCAATGCTCTTGATTTTGCTGCTCCACCCTTCATTGCTCTGGAAAGACCCGGTGAAGCTGAAACACACACACACACACACCATTCATTATGGTCACAGTTCAACATCTAAACATTTATTCAATGTTTTCTGCCGACGAACTGAAGACAGAAATAATCTGATATGAAAGTTGTTCAAATGTGGTGAAAAAGAGTTCAACACGGCAGAATCTTTAGAAAAAAAAAGATGCGGAAGATAAATAAATAAAAGGTAAACTAAAGCGACACACACACACACACACACACACCTGTTTTAAATGGGAGCTTCTTGGTGCTCTTCTTTCCCAATGAGGTGGAGGATGATCTTGATTTGTTTGTGCCTGTTTTTAATGTTCTGGAAACATCTGGAGAGGCTTAAAAACACACAAACCATCACTTTAATGTCTGAGCTGGATGATCGGTCCTTCTGAATATTCCGTTTTTTCCTCGTTTTATCAGAGAGAACTGAGCTTATAAAGCTATTTACACATTAATATGACATTATTCTAACACACATCCATGCCATTCATTACCTTCAGCAGCAAAATCATTTCTTTACACATGTTCGCTCTTGTTTTATGAACATTGGGGTCCAAACTTTAGCAATTAAATTAAATTATTATTTTATACAACCTGAACTCCAAATAAACAATCAGACATTTACGATGATTTGCATCAAAGCATTTTTATTCCCAGTAGAACACAAACAGCATACTTACTGTTGAAACTGAGACGTTTTACCATTTCATAGAAAATAGGAGACGTTTCATTAGGAGCACAAAAAAGCTGGAAACTACTGGAGGAGCGTTTGGCGTCTACGTTCGTTAGAAACAGATCTAACATGACTGGATATAAAAACAGGAGCATTTCAGAGAGTCTCAGACTGAAAGATAGGCAGAGCTTCAATCTTTTTAAAGAAAAAGTTACTAAATCTAAACTTGTAAAGATTTGAAAGTGTCGCACATCCTCAAAAGATTCAGATGATCAGAAGGAATCTCTGTGTGGAAGGTCAACCTGGTTACTGGTAATATTCAGACACTTTTCTCAACTGGACATCACTGCATGGACTCTAGAAGACTTCTAGAAATCCAGAAATGGTTAAAACTCCATCATGCAAAGAATGAATCATCCAGAAACATGTCTTCTCGTTTAAAATGACCTGAAGCAAAGTGGAAACCTGGATGAAGATGTGAAATTCTTCCTGGACAGCATGGATCCTCCAGCTGCATCTCTGATGGTATTGGGGGGGTATTAGTGTCTATGATGTGAGCAGCTTCCACATCTGTGACACTGAAAAGTACATGCTGGTTTTAGAGCAACATCTGCTCCCATCCAGATGTTTCCTTCAGGGAAGACCTTCCACACGTCAGCAGGACGATGCTGAACCACATCCTGCATCCATCGCACCAGCTTCATGGAGAAGGAAACGGCCTGCAGTCCAGACCAGACAAAACATCTGGAGCATCATGAAAGCAGAAATCCTACAACTCCAGCAACGGGTCTCCTCACTTCACAGATGTTAAAAGAAGAAGAGATGCTACGCAGCGCTAAACGTCATCCTGGATGTGCTGCTGCCATCTGAACCACAGTCAGCTCATATTTACAATGAAATGATAAAACGTGTCCATTTCAACATCTAATATGTTGTAAATTTTTTGTTTTTAAAAGGATGGTCTCTAAAACAATTTTTGAGAGCTATAAAAGTTGATAACTTGTGAATGGAGATT
>JBAMHX010000027.1:3489545-3501349 GCA_037177515.1 Pseudomugil tenellus | reverse complement strand
TATAAGCATTGTGCTTCAGCCTGTGCCTATTCAGTCACCTCAATGTTTTGTTTGTACTGAACTAATGTCCTTTTTTTGTTTATGTATGTAACTGAATAAATAAATAAATAAATAAAAATAAATATAATAAATATAAACATGTTTGCCGCAAAATTAAAATATCCATCTACATCAGGAAAAACAACAAAAACAGCATAAAAGCATTCATGTCGATAAAACTGTATGTTGTAATAACTACTGGTCCCAGTTATTGGAAACTTTAAAGTATGGAATTGAAGGCAACACAACAGGAGTCCAGGTTATAGATTAAACATTAAGAAAACCAACATTAAGACTCGTCTGACCTGCTTCGTCTGCCTGAAGGATGCCGGTCAGCAGCGCAGCACACTGGTCCAAACCCCGGTGGAGGGAGGTGACCTAAAACCAGCACAGGCAGCATCATTTACCCTCATTTCATGTTTAATGTACTGCACAGACGAAAAGACGGTTTGAGCATCACTGTTTCTTCCAAATATCTCATGTTTTAGTCCTGAAGTTTCCAAAAGATGCTGGAGGTTAAAAGGAGGTTGAACATTGTTTAACAGTGTAATGGATACCTGGTCCTCCGAGTCTGTGGAGTACAGGGAGTAAGCTGGATCCGGCCGGGATGCTGGTACCACACCTGGATTTAGGCTGATGGGACAAAACATGTGTATTTAAAGAACTGCTGATGAAGCAAAGTTAAAATGTTCTGGTGGTTAAAGTTCACTGGACTCACCGACCCATTTTACCTGCTGTCAGTCTTCCTGATGTCACCACCTGTCCATCACAACACATTTTAGTATCATCTATGAAGGTTCATTATTTATCATTTCACCCTAATAAACTAGGGCTGGGTTTATCCTAAATCTTCGGATCACGTGATACAATTAAAGCAAACCGTGTAATGTGGTTTAATCATAGACTGTATATAAAAAGGGTTTAACGCTAACTGAGTCCTACCTTACATTTGGTTTTTCCGTTCATTGTTCGTGGTAGTTTCGGTCAAAAATCACACTGGAGAGAATTAAGAGATGTTAGTTACATGCTGGGTCGCTTTTTTATTCTGCTTTCCGCCTGAAAGTCCTGAAAAGTGATGTTTTCTCTCGTAAACAGAGCAGACATGTCAGACTCCTGATTCCGGTTGAGTTTTAAACGTACAACAGACTGACCAATGACAATGCGCTGCGTTTGATGACCACGGGAATTTCACAACTTCCATTTAAACTCAGGCACAGAAAATGCCGCCGGAAGTACGGGTTTGCTCATTGGTAACTTGAAAGATTAGAGAACACCGGTTTTAACATATTATGAACCACAAAAACACTTTTATAAACTCGAATAAGACAACATGAAGTTCACCGCGGGGGAAAAATGATCGATATTTCTGAAATCCCACTTACGTTGAATGCAGCATTGTTTAAGTAGGATGTGTTGCATTTCTGGACGCCTCACTTTTAATATATATAAAAATTACGTTTTAGATAGAAAAACAAAAAATGAGGAAAACTTGCCAATTGATGAATCTTTCACATAGAAAATAGGTTCATAAATTTAACAGTGTACCAACATTAGGCAAGTTCTGTCAAAAAGCACCACATCCAGACTGCAGCCTTACTGGTTTTTTATTCTTCTCAACTCCACCCATGTGGGATTTCACTCATCTCTAATGAAGCAACTTCAGCTTCAGGACTATTTACCTGATGAAAATCATTCATCTAGAAGCAAACATATGTCATTCTGAAGAAAAACACAACTAGCAACATTTATCTCCAAATTATTTTAGACATTTTGATCCGAGTTTGCATAAAGACATTTTCACAGCATCATGTAATAAAAAGAAAAGACGTTGCTTTGAACAATTATTTATTTCCACTTCGTAGTCTTTATATAATAAAAATATATTTGCAATATGACAGCAATTTTTTGAAGTGTCAAACACATTTAAAGTTGAAAGAAAGGAAAATAAAGACTCAAAATGTCAAATAGGGACTAAAAAACTTCACAGCAAACAACATGCAAGTCCTGGTTTCCGTTTAACTCTTTATAACCTGAACCAGGATTTCACACAATATCAAACAAAAATGTCAAACAAGCTGAACTGAAGAGAAAAATTTTGACGCTGTTCATGTTTTCTTTTTACTCCCATTCTTCATCATCATCAGCGGCGGCGGCGGTCGGGGCTGCTGGCTGGCTGATCACACCGTGGTCCTGGAAGGAGCCGGGATGAGGACCCTGAGGGAAAACGATGAGCACGATGAGGATAGAAGAAGAGATGAAACCCAAACGGGGGGGTTGGGGGTGAAAGCAGCTACCTTTCTGTTGTCTGTGGAGCCAAACGTATTCCTGGGGGGGTTCAGGGCCGCTGCTCCGTGAGAACTGAAGGCCGACTCCTCCAACCATGGAGGGACTTCCTGCTGAGCCTGGCAACCACAACACATTCAGTTCCCAGTAAAAACTGGGTTTACTGGTATGCAGAGTGAACATCTAACCTTAGACAGGACTGTGACCAGCGAGCGAGCCAACTGGTTGTCGGCGTCTGGGTCGTAGAATGACACGGCCCTCCCAATGTTTCCACAGCGACCAGTTCTCCCAATACGGTGAACATACTCATCGATGCTGCTGGGAAGGTCAAAGTTCACCACGTGCTGCACATCTGGAATATCTAAACCACGGGCAGCTACAGAGGTCGCCACCAGGACCGGACATTTTCCCGAGCGGAAGTCTCCCAGCGCCTGCTCGCGTTCTCTCTGCTCGCGGTCGCTAACGGAAACGAAACAATCGTCAGGCGGGAAAAGCAAAAACCAGCAGAGAGTGCGGACGGTCAGGAATACCCATGGATGCTGGTGGTGGAAACCTTCTCCTGACACAGAAACGCAGCGATGAAGTCTGCTTGTCTCTTGGTTTCCACAAACACCATGGTGCGCTCCGTTCCTGCACACACACACACACACACACACACACCTGCTTAACACACTTTACCTTTAACATCACAAAGTCTGCATTTAGGAAATATGTGCATTTTAACTTTGTTAAAGGACATAATTAAAAAACTTTTTTCCTTTTCTATTTTTCTGATTTAATTAATTTCATTTTCATTAATCTTTGTTCCGAATAAATGAGATTCTTCCGTGTTCAGCATCTCCGAGTGAGCAAGTCAACTATGGTGATGAGTTTTGTGGTGAAAGATCGCTGATAACTCACAATCACAGAGTCAGGATCTTTTTTTAAACTACTTTGTAGAAACAAATTAAATCTGAGAAACAACCTGCATCTAAAACTAAATGCTGATTATTTATGAGAAATGTCTAAAAGTTCAACAAGTTATGATGAAAACGGAACAACAAACCGCAGCCTCGGAAAGTCGACATGAACATTTGTTACAGACAACGGAGCTGTGAGATAAGATGATGTAGCGGATAAAGATGATAGAAGCATTTATTCTATTTTTACTTCCTGCAGGTGAGTGGGGGGGGGGGGGGAGACACTCAAATCCATCATTCACCCAAAAACAGAAGAAATTCTCTTTTTCTTTTTACTAACTAGGAAAAAATAGAGAAAGAAAATTAAATGAAAAACTGTTTAAAAAATTGAGAAGTTTTAGGTAATTATCTGAAAAAAATTCTGTGTGGTTGTGTGTGGGGGGGGGGATAATTCAAATGATCTTAATTCAGTAAATCTGTTGTTAGTGATTAAATTGTAATAATTTTTTAACTTAAAGATTTCTTAAATTGTATAGAAAGATTTGGTTATCAGAATGTAAACATGTTAGCAGATCCAACTAAAACCAGAATTATTTGAGGTTTGGTAAATAAATCTTTTTAACGTGACATTAAAATCATATTGAGTTCAACGCAACTCGTTCCTAAATGAAGCTTCTTGTCTCTTTAAGTAAAACACCTGAATGCAGCCTGATGCTTTGAAAACATCACAATAAAAATAAAACTAACTTACTGGAGATTTAAGCATTTAAAACGACGTCCTACTAAAAACAACCTTTTGATAAATATATATATCATTAATGCAAAGTGTAAATAAGAGCGTCGTAACAACCAGACAAGATAAAGGATCAGAATTCTGTACCAATAAAACATAAACATCACTTCCTGTTAAATAATCAGTTTTAATAAATAGACGTAACTACAGCTATCTGTATATTTGTGGTGTTTGGGGAAAACTGTACAGAGAAAACACACCGGTGGTCTTCAGGAAGTCCAAAAGCTGCTGCCGCTTGGAGAACTTTGTGACTTGGACAAACGTCTGCTCCACGTCAGTGCAGGCTCCGCCCACAATCCCCACCGCCAAGAACAAATAATCCGCCTTCAGAAAGTCAGCAGCCAACCTGTTAAACACAAAAGCATCCATCGGCCACACTGTTGCGTACATCACCGCTAAAACCTGGAAGCAGCGCAGACCTCTGGATGTCATCTGGGTAGGTGGCGCTGAACATCAGAGTCTGGCGGCTTTCCTTGGGCGGCATTCCAGGAGAGCCGACCAGACGGCGCATGTCGGGCTCAAAGCCCATGTCCAGCATACGGTCGGCCTCGTCCAGGACCAGGTAGCGCAGTTTACTCAACCCAATCTGGAAAACATCCGTTTAACTTCATTTCTAAACCAGAACTTTGATAAAAACTCATCAAATGTTCCGACTTTACCTTTCCTCTTCCGATCATGTCCAGCAGACGTCCGGGCGTCCCACACACCAAGTTGCATCCTCTTGAGATTTCCCTCATTTGAAATCCTGTGCTGACTCCACCATAAACCACAACCGGCCGCACACACGTCCTGTACCAGAGAGAGCGATTAAAACCCAGCTTCATACATGTCCTCCATCAGCTGTCAGGTTAAACTGACCCGTAGGAAAACTTCCTGGCTTCCAGGAAAATCTGGTTGATGAGCTCCCTGGTTGGAGCTACGATGACGGCTTCGGGCTCCTGGATCTCACTGAAACGACTGGCTGCCACGCCGTCGGCCATCAGCTGCTGCAGGATAGGAAGCAGGAACGCCGCCTGGAAGACGTGTTTATAAGGATAAACTGGTTTTTTCCCATTTGGTGCAGACTCCACCATGAACAACATCCCAGTTATGAAGGAAACTCAGGGATCAAATAATAAACACAATAATGTTTTAAGCAACAATTAATGGTGAAGATATATTCAGAGTAGGTTTAGTCAGAGGAGCTTTTTACTTTAAGAGGTTTATGTGCATTTATGAGGACCGACTGTGGAACAATGTAATTTAATTAAATGTCGAAATTTCAGGATGAAATATAAACATATGACTAGTGACAAAAAACACAGAATGGTTTAAATCTTTTTCCACTTTTCCTCTCTACCATTTTTTCCTTTAATTTACTTTTTATTCATCATTTCCCCGACGCTGCGATATAATTAATTTCTACCTTTGTTTACATATTTGGAATAAAACACAGGCAGGTTTTGGTTCTTCCTCCTCTCACCGTTTTACCAGATCCGGTCTGAGCGCAGGCCATGAGATCCCTGCCAGCTGCGATGATCGGGATAGCGTGCTTCTGCACTGGAGTCGGCTTCACGTATCCAGATTTGCTGACGTTTTTTCTCAGGGACTCGCACAAAGCTGCTTCATTAAAGGTCTGCAGGAAAAGATAAACAGGTTTATGTATCTAAAAAGTGAAGAAACAAACTGAGTGTTGACGTGGTTGAGATGAGTTGCTAACAGCTCAAATCAACATGAGTTCACTGGTTTCCAGTCACCAGATCTTCATCCAGCAGAGCAGCTGGGCGATACGGTGGAACGTAGGGCCGGGCGATTAACTCAAATTTGTTGTTTATGAAGATGCATCTTTATGAAAATCTAGATTCTTTTGCCTCTGCAGCATTTTTTGGGCCTTTTTGATATCAAATTAATGTCAGCGTACTCCTGCTTCACACAAAGCCGCATAAACACATCAACATGGCAGCGAAGAAGAGCTCGTTACCAAAAAGGCCAGTTTCTTTTATTATTTACAACTGGTTTGGTTTTGCAATAAATGCAACGTTGCAAAATCTGTTTAAAAATCGTTGCTATCTAAGGTGGCAGTACAACAATTTCAACACCTGAAACAGACGCTCAGCGAAGTGGAAGAAATTGTTCATCTACGACGTGCACAGACCAGAAACGGCCTACAAAACCCCAGCAAGGGAATTATTTCCACTCTGTGCCCGAAGAGAAAACAGACATCACAGGCTAAAACTAAAAAGTCTTTTTAAAAAAGAATAATTTTTGTCATTTATATATTTATTTTAACAGAAGGGGAAACATTTAAAATTGGATTTAGTTTGAAAATAAATCAGATTTTGCTTTTAGACCGTATCGCCGAGCCGTAGTGGAACGGGAGAGTCTCACTGTGTGCAGCTGATAATCTGACAAAGAAATAAAGTTCTGTAGATAAAATGTATAAATCCTCACTTTACAGCATGTTGGAGGTCTTCATCGCTTTCCTGTCTAGATGAAGATACAGGATTGGTCCCAATTTAGACTTACAGCTCAGATCACAGGTTGAAAAACGGTGACAGGATGCAACAAGATGTTTCACATGTTCCTCCTTATTTAACTCCACTAACATCTCTGGTGCAGCACGTAAAATGGATATTTTATTTGTAACTAAAAGGCCCCCAGCTGAGCCAAACGGACCAGGTTGTTGTGATTATGGCAGCAATGCTGAAGACAGTAAAGCACACAACTTATTGCATCACATTTCTGTAATTATCCAAAACAAAACATTCAGCTTGATCAGGAGAAATCAGCTACAACTATTAATTTATTGCAGTCCTGTTATTTAAAAAAAAAAAAAGCTCACAATGTCCCATAGAAATTTATTAGATTGAGAATAAATGAGGAAAAATTAAGACCATCCTAAAACGCAGGTGCTGATATCGGAGGCAAACTGGTAAAAAGCGTCATGAAAGATAAAGATGTCACTGCCCCGAAGAGCATTTTCATAACTTTAAACGATTTTTAAAAATTGTTAATGATAAACTTTACATTATAGAGCAACGTCTCACTTCGTTTTGTGGCCTAAATTATATTGAACATTTCTAAAATTTTTTAGATGCTCAGACTGTCCTGCATACAAAACATAATAAATAAATTGGGATTTGTGTGTTCTTTCCGCTGACGTGACCAGTCTGAAGGCAGGATGTTCTACAGTCCTGGTGAATCTTAAGCCTCATGCTACCACATGTGTCTTATCTTGCAGGAGACTTTCGTCCACACACCAGCATGAAGCACAAACTGGTCCTGTCCAGAGTCACCACCAGTAAAAAAATAGTAAGAAAGATTTAAAAACAAATGATGAATAATGAGGAAGATTAAATAAGGACAGTTTGTACCACAGCATCACTGCAGCTTTCTCTAAAACCCAGAAAATACAACTATCCACTTTGACTTCCATGTATCTGAGGTTTTCCTCCTCCAATCAGAAGGTTTGCAGTGTTTAAATGTGATATAAAAACTGATAGAAAATAGTAAAACGCTTGAAACGACATCTTTGACTCTTCTGACGCTCACACCTCAATGTCACATCTAATGAACCAATCACAGCCACTCTCACACACTTCCTACCATGATGGCTTGCGGTGGGTTGCTGCCACTGACATCCACCAGGATGTCATCGTACTTGTCAAAGTTGATCCCAGACTCATACTGGGAGAAAATGGTGTCTTCGTCTTCAGGTAGAGACGGAGGGATGTAGGTAACTTTGGGTCCTGTGAGCCACAACAGAAATGTCAAATGTTGAAATCCGATCAGAGAAACAATGTTTATACTGCAGTTTTACTTACGTTCACCATCAGTTTCATCCTTTTTTTCTGGATCTTTATTCTCTCCTGCAAAAAATAAACACTTGTTTTACTTAAAAGGTTTTAAAATATATATAAATAATAAAAATAATCATTCAGGACAGTTTCTCTCACCTGAACTAAACACCTCTTCGTCTTTTCCACGGTATCCTGCAACAACAGAACACGACTCAATCTTTATAAACATTAAACTAATATGTGCCATTTATTCACACTGATCTCTTTAAGTTTGGTTTTTTTACTTGCTTTATTACTTTTTACTCTCCTTTACATTTATTCAGATTTAATTCCAGTGTGACTCTTATATTGTTTTGTTGTGTGTTGTTGCAAAATTTCATTCATAATGAGGAATCTTGATATTTATCGACAGAAGACTTTATTCTTGTAGATGTTTACCTCCTCCAAATCCTCCACCTCGGTCTCCACCTAAATCATAAACAATCCATCATTTACACATTTTACATCCAAAACTTTCTCTTCCATTAGAAAAGGGAAACAGAGTAATACCTTGTCTAAAGCCTCTTCCTCCTCTGCCTCTTCCTCTAAACCCTGTTAACCCCGATACATCTTAATTAATAGATTCATTAACAATATATACGTTTATACATGAACAAAAGCTGCCTACCGTTTTCACACACTCCGCTTTCATCATCTGCAGATGACAGATTTAATGTTTTTAGACAAGGTCAACTAAAGAATTAATCCAAAGATTAAAATATTACCGTTGAAATTGCTGCGATCACTCCTGCCAAATCCTCGGCCGCCTCCTGATAAGAGTCACACAGAAATCTGTATTCGAAACGCATCTCTAAGCTCTCACACTTTTAGGGATTCACATTACTCGGATAGTTTATGTAGAGATAATTTAAAAAGAAAAAAGCTTTTATACAGTTAAGATGGTGGTTAAATAATGAAATCATCCTTTAGGAAGATCAAAGATCAGAATCTAACGTCACAAACGTGAAAATTGATGCCATTTATATTATTTTTAACATTGTGTCAAACATGACATGATTATCTCCTGTGCTACGACCACTAGCTTAGCATGAGTTTTATAAAATCTGAATGAGGAAGCAGCGTATGCGTTTACTGAATGTGGTTCATGTCAAACCTCTTCCTCGTCTTCCACCAAAACCATTTTTATCTCCATCGTTCCAGTTGTCCCCATCTGTAAAAAACAAATAGTCTCGTTAAAACAGAAACACCTGATTTTGTGGAAAATAAAACCTGATGCAACACGTCTGTATAAAGTAGTTCCAGGGTGACGTTTAGCTTTGTGTAGCATCTCTTGGCCTGTAAACATGACTGCAAACCTTCCATCCTGATAAATGTTAGTCATGTCTGGCTGGATGATCCTTTTCCATCCTTTACTTCTGTTGCTATAAGGAGCCTGAAATTCACAGCAGGATTCCAGGAATGGTGCATAAAATAACAGATTCCCACAAATGGCTCTTATAATGTAGAACATTCCCGCATTGTGTAAAAATGCGCAGTGACTGTTTGCATTGGAGCTTTAAAACTAAAACAGAAGACTTTCATAGCAGATTTGTCCTGAGAGCTTCAAGCTCCCCATCCAGTGCCAGGCTATACGATGCATTCACTGACTGTAGGTTAATATGTAAACTAAGCTTACATCATCCATAGAAACGCAGTGGTGGTGTCCGTGATGTCTAATGACCCAGATCAGAGACGTTTCCGTTGTCTTAAACAGTGTTGACTAGGGGTCGATTCGATGTGCATTACGATACAGAGGTAGCGATACAATATACTGCGATATATTCAGATGCTAAAAACAAGGTGATAAACTGCAATTTTCCCTTTACCAGAATTTAATAGTAAGAAAACTCACAGCCTTGTAAATGCCCAACTTACTGAATAAGAAAGAATATTTTTGTATTTTTTTTAAATATTTTTCTCATAGAAAATAGAACCCCATTTTATTTTAAAAAGACTGTAAAAGATTAAATAAAAATCCACCTCATAAGTAAAAATATGCTCATAAAAAGTTCGATACAGTTCTTTTTTCTCGTAAAAAAAATATTGCAATATTTTCTTACAGCCCTGGTTTTGACATGATCCGAATGTCTGATTTTATCACCAGACAGACGATTCAGAGGCGCATTTGCTGTGTTGAGAGTAAATGATCAACCTTTATGAAAATATACAAATTTGAAGGACAAAAAGACCAAATATGTGACGTATCTTACATAGGAAAAAAAAGTATTGAGTGCATGGAAAGCACTTTTCAGTAACCTGACATTTGATGGGAAGAACAGAAAAAACACAGAGCTGTGTGTCAGCAGCCTCCGATAGGACGAGCAGTTACAGCTGCACAACAAGCTGGTCAAAAGTCTTGTTTTAATGCATGAATCCAACTCATTCAGATACATAAAATTATAGACTAAAATAACATGAACATGGATTCACATAAACATGTGGAGAAAAAAACAAAAAGCTGCCTGTTTGTCTTCCTCTCCTTACGCAGCGCAGGATTAAATAAAAGATGTGATGCAAGCTATTCGTTTCTTTAGCACAATTAGTATTTTTATGGTTTATAGGGAAAAAGTTGTTATAAACTGGACTGTTATGGAACATTTCAATGGATCCGTTAAGACATTAACGCTGAATTGGAAGGAATGTGAAAAATGCCATTAGATGACTTTGCTGTGTAGTGATGTCGTAGAAATAAATCCATTAATACTTTCTCATTAAAACAAAGAGTCTAATAAGTGACAAATCGATCAGAATGATGAACGGTTGTCAAGCTGCGAAACAGAAGATGAATGAGCACCTGATGAGAACGAGTTTTTAAATCCTCCTCCTCTACCTCGACCTCTTCCTCCACGACCTGAACAGAGACAAAAGCGTCGCTCAGGGACTTTTCAAACAGAAACAATCACAGATCTCCATTTCTGCACCTACCTCTCCCAAAATCACCATTATCTGCTTTCCATGAGTCTCCCTGTGTGCCTAAAAAAACACGGCGTATTTATTCACACAGTCCAAACGCTACCACCTCCTGCTGCAAACAAACCACGGGTTTATACATTTTAATGAAAAGCTTCTCATTCCTTTAATAACCGTGTTCGGTCCGAGAGTCGTAATCAAACAAACAATGTGTGAATTTTCTCCCTTTTGGCCAGTTTACGTACAAATTAACCCATTAAACAGCAACAGAATGAATAAACTCAACATGTTTACCTTCATTTGAGTTGAAGCTTATCGATGTGACAGTACTTGTGGTAGTTTCCTGTAAATGTGAATAAATTCAAGTCAGAAGTTACATTTTGACTTCTGCAACAGGAAATGCAAAAACACTGAAGTAAACCACATTACCTCTTCTTCCCACTCGTCCATTTTTTATTTAACCTGGAGGAAAAAACAATGCAGACATATTATAATTATTCAATTTTATGTAAAGTTTAGTTGTAACATTTTTAGTTACTAATTAGAATATTTTTAAATACTGATAAAGAAATCTGATATAAGTGAAACAATGTATGATTTCATGATAATCTAACTTAGTTTAATTAAAAAAAACTACAATATTCTTTGTATAAACATGTGTTCATTTACACTTATTTAAAATCAAACAATATTGTCCATGATATCAAAAAAATTAAATATATATTTCTTTATTTTAAAAAAAATGTAGTAATAGTACCTTGGGAATGTTAAGGTTAATATTTCTACAATTATTCAGTTTCTCTTCCATTTCAGTTCACAATCACCTCATTTTACTGTCAGAATTATGTTCTGTGTACATTTTGGTGATACTTCTATAATATTTTAACTAACATTTTCTTATTTCAGGTTTACTGAGTCCAACCCCTTTTACTTTATTTATTTATTTATTTATTTATATATATATATATATATATATATATATATACACACACACACACACAACAGGCATGTTTTACAACACACACACACACATAAAAATCATGGAGACATGATGAGAATCAA
>JBAMHX010000027.1:3461713-3473343 GCA_037177515.1 Pseudomugil tenellus | reverse complement strand
ATATATATAATTTTTATTTATATATATATAATTTTTATTTATATATTAATTTTATTTCATAAATTAATACTTTAAGATGTTATTTATTTAGAAACAGTGGTTGTTTGCATAAAGCTCCCATTATCGGACCCTCCTCTCCTCCCACCACCACATGTTTCTGTACTTTAACACATTGGGTTGAAATTATTGGCTCGTTTTCAGGCTTGTAAAGAAGTTGACAAGGAGGTCGGTAATCCGAAAGAGGTGTGTTTGGAGTTATGACATCTAAGACATGCAGGGCTGAGAGTCCTGAGGACCAGGATTGAGAAACGCTGACTCATCAGAACCCCAACACTTAATATAATTGTTGCTGATGATAATGTGGAGGTTGCTGATTTTCCTGTCACACATTATCAGTACTCCAAAGCACTTTTGTGGTTTAAGTGGTGGAGGAATTTGCTTGTGTTTCTGCCTCCAGCAACGACTTTAGCTTGATGGTCTTGTTGTTGGTTGTTTGAAAGCAAAGACACCATGATTGACACCAGATTCAGCTCCTTTTTATCTTATCATGTTGAAAATCAGCGTCTGTTACAGCTTCACTTCCTGAACGTTACCCGTCCATTTTCACTGCTTAAACAACACATCTTTTCTCAATTGAATTCAATTTCATTTGAATTGAACATCTTCTTTGCTTCATGTTTAGTGGTGCAGCAGTGAAAAGGGTCCTCCTGCGGTTTCATAATGCTGTTTAGACTGACCCTTCACTGATGTGATAAAGGATAGTTATTAATTAATTTGGCCTTTATAGTCAGTTTTACTTACTTTTATAGTTTTACTTTTTAATTTTTTTATTATGTTTTTTTAACTTCAATATTTTTCTTTTAATATTAAACATAACATGGGAAGCTTAAGTAGATTCTCATTTTTTCTCAGTCTGAAAAGTATTTTCAACGGATAGCTCCTCTGTAATTTTTATTTTTCTTCTATATATTTATTCATAATTAACTTATTTATTACTTTTTTTTGTATTCGTTCCTGCCTCTAACTTGAAGCCCTTTCAATCTTTTCCTTTTAGCACCAGTTTTTCTTCCTGACACTTTAGCACTTAAACAAAAGGAAACTATTAAAAAATAAAACTTGCTGAACCAGCATGATGACCAGTGCTGCCAGTAGCACCACAGGGGTTGTTGCAGTGTTTGCTAGAAAAGGAGTTGTTCCTTTAATTTTATAGTCATTCATATGGTCTCATTTATGTGCTTCCTCCCCCAGGCATGTTCACATATGACGAGCACACCAAACTGTTTTGGTTCAACCCTTCATCATTTGAAAACGAGGGCCAGTACACGCTGATCGGCATTGTTCTCGGTTTGGCCATCTATAACAACTGTATCCTGGATGTGCACTTCCCGATGGTGGTCTATAGGAAGTTAATGGGCAAGAAAGGAACTTTCAGGGATTTGGCAGATGCTAATCCAGTAAGCGTCACCGCAGCAAACATCCAAACTGGTTTCTATGTGAACGGTTTCTGAAGCAAATATCTGACTTTTAACTGTTTGAAAGGTTTTGCATCAGAGTCTGAAGGAGCTGCTGGAGTATGAAGGCAGCGTGGAGGAGGACATGATGATCACTTTCCAGATTTCCCACACGGACCTCTTTGGTAACCCGCTTATGTACGATTTAAGGGAAAACGGCGACAAGATTCCAGTCACTAATGAAAACAGAAAGGTGAGCTTAAAAGACAGCCGGAGCCATTTTGAAGCTAATGTGCAGCTGGTTTTACTGCAACATCTTATTTTAATTTAATTTTAGTCATTTTTTGGGCTCGTTATTGATTCAGATTTCAAGAATCGATTCAATTCTGATTCTCAAGATTTTCAATTCTCACGATTCAATCCAATCGGTTTTGATCAGATATGGATTTTGTTAAGTGTTATTAAAATCTTTTGAGTTTTTTTTGTTAAATTATATGTGTATATAGTTATGAAACATATTAATACTAGGATTATATTGACATTTAAAAAAAATAAAACAGCCCTGAATGTGAACGCAAACATAAAGGAACTAAAGAATTACAACTAAATGAAAATAATAAACATGTTGGTGCACGTCATGGTGTTATACCGCCTTAGATCTGTGGCTATGGAGATAGAAATGTATTAAATAAATCGATCTTTAGATTCATGGATCGACCTTTGGGAATTGATATGAGAATCGATTAATCGATCTTTTTGACACAGCCCTAGTCATCATGCCTCCATAGAACCTTCCTGATTATTTATTCTTAATAATAACTTTTATCTTTTCCATCACATTCAGATTTATATTTGCAGTTTGTATTGTTGGGAAACCTTTAACATATTTAACTTGGGTCAGACGTTTTGATTTAAAAAGTATTCAACCCCCTCCCTTCTTGTTCAAGCTTTTAGTTGCATTAGTTGCACAATGGAAGACTTTTCTGAAAAAGAAAAATGTACATGAAAAAAAAAAAACATTTTGTTTTCCAAAAACATGAGAGGAAATGTTTTCTGGTCAGATGAGACCATGGATGAACCTTTTGCTTCAATTTATAAAGAAAAGCATAAAAAGACCGTGTGTCATCAGAATATAATCATGAAACATGGCGGTGGCGGTAACATGATGTGGGCTGCTTTTTTTCCCAGCTGGACCCGTCAGTTAAGGTGGAGTGAATTATAAAATCAGTTTTCAGCCAAAACTGTCAGTTATCTGTTGGAAAGACGACATTAAAGTCCACTTCAGCATGATGACACCCAGATCAATAAAAGAATAATTTTTATTTCTACATAAAAGTTGATGTTTTGATCTGGATTCATTTGATGTACTCGCCTCTACCTGACAGTGGAGTGAACTACTGGCTGTCAGATGTTATAACGGAGCATCTTTGGTTAAACCTTTCTAAAAACATAAAAAAATCTTGTAACCAAACTTTAATACTTTAAAGCAGCAGATCAGAGGTGTTTTTAAAGGTTTACAAACGGTAAAATGTTTGTTTACGTCTTTAATTTATCTGAAATGTTGCGTAAGATGAAACTGATTGTGCAGGTGGATGTTCAGAGTAATAAAAAGCAGTTTTCTGTTTATGCTTTTATTTTTTTGTCCCAAACTGAAGCAGACGGCAGCCATCTTGTAGCATTTAGCTCCCGCTGTGCGGTCAGATTTCTTTCTTCTGATTAACATTCGTTTGCTTGCTTTGCAGGAGTTTGTCGCACAGTATTCAGACTATACTTTGAACAAAAGCGTGGAGAAACAGTTCAAAGCGTTCAGGAGAGGCTTCCACATGGTCACGAACGAGTCACCGCTCAAATACCTGTTCAGACCAGAGGAAATCGAGCTCCTGATCTGTGGAAGCCGGGTGAGACGCTGTGTTTATCATATGAGTTGCTATATCTGCTTAGATGTTTTATTGAAATGAAGCTGCTTCTTCGTTCCACGCCGCAGAACTTGGATTTCCTCGCACTTGAAGAAACGACAGAGTATGATGGCGGTTATAACAGAGATTCTCGAATCATCAAGTAAGCGCGCGTGTTGTTGGTCGCACAGCTCATCCAGCTCCGGCTCTCTTTCTGCTTTCGGTTTACGCAAACATGCCACACTTTGTGCTCGGCAGGGAGTTTTGGGAGACGTTGCACTCATTCGGCGAGGAGCAGAAGCGGCTCTTCCTGCAGTTCACCACCGGCACTGACAGAGCACCCGTGGGGGGGCTGGGCAAGCTGAAAATGATCATCGCTAAGAACGGCCCCGACACAGACAGGTGAACTGCTTCAGGATTTTATATTTGTTTGGTTTTATTCTTCTCAGCATGTAGTTTCGGTTGTTTCTTTTTACTGGGACAAACCGCTTACACATAAAACGAAATAAAACGTGTAGCGAACCATGTTTGTAACTTCAAATGGAAAATTAATCCTTGAACATACATTTAAATTATAACCTTGGACATTAAAGTTTAGCAGTATTTCATACAACTATTTATTTTTTATAAGATGTTCTGCTCCGTTATCTGACTTTTCTGTCTTAGTCCTCCTCCCCACCAGGAGGCAGCACATCATGTATCTCTCACAGTCTCCGTTCTTCAGCAGCAAATTGTGAATCATATTCTATTCTGTTTTATTTCTTTAGCTTTTCTCCAAAGCGACATAAATTTAAGAATAAAACATCACAAGCAGGAAATCAAACCGTAGAGGACATCATAGATAAGTCCCAGTCAGACTGCTGGAACTCTAGTTGGACGCAGGTGTTGCATGCAGTGCTGGAGGCCCAGGTTTATTTTTCTAATGTTTGGATTAGCTGAATTTTTTGCATTTTTGGATCCTTTTTGTCAGTTTTTTCTCATTTTTACTGTTTCTTCCCGCAAACAAACGTAACTGTAATATATACAAAAGTATGCTGTAGATTATTCATCATAACTTAAGTTTTATTTAGCCCATCAGCCCAGTTTATACCTTTTTATAACAATCAGTTCAGTCTGTGGGGGCTCTTTGGCGATAAACTGAAGAAGCATGTGTTTGGTTGAATGCATTTTGATGGCTTGTGGTAGGGCTGCACAATTAATCATTAAAAAATCGTGATCTCAATTCACACTTTTGTGCAATCTCATTTCCAAATGAACGATTTTTTTAAAAAAAGACAAAAAGACGATAATTTTACCGTATTTTGATCGGGGACATCATCTGTATAAATCAAGCGCTGCCTTTTTCTCTCAACAAATGAACAGCAGAAAATTATTGAAAGGTTGTTTAGGTAAAAGAAGAGAAAAGTGACATTTATTGTTTATATTTAGTGTCGGCTGATGTGCCGGTGACGTATATTGGGAAAAAATCGTGAGAGAATCGTGATCTCAATTCTTGGCAAAAAAATCGCGATTCTCATTCAGCCAGAATTGTGCAGCCTTAGCTTGTGGCATCTTTATCGCTTTTTTAAATCACAGTAGCAAATATGTTTACAAATAGCATCTGACTCGAGTGTCCTCCAGCTTTTCCAGGTTTACCTGAACAGGATTTCACAAACCATTATAATACCCAGCACAGCAGGAAACATGGCAACAAATTATTTCTCTTTTGCACGTTATTAAAGTTAAAAATTATGCCGTTGCCTTTGTGATCATGTGCAACTTTCCTATATGGAGTACCACAGGGTTAAATTCTAGTCCCACTTCCTTTTTTACTGTTTTATCTGCTCATGCTGGGGAAACACAGTATCTTACCTCATTATCATGTAGAAAATAAACAGATTTATACAACTTTTATGGTTTAAAGGGCTGAATAGCTCTAACTTTTATTTTATTTGTTTGAAGTTGCAGGATTCGGCTTCTTTTTCTCCGCAAAAATACTTTTGCAGCATCAAGTTAAACTATGCTATCACTTTCCATGACACCATGTCCCCAGTATTTTAGCAGACAAACTCATGGAACAAATAAAAACCAACCAAAATTGCTGTTTTCTTCTTGTTTCGTTTGTTTGTTGCGACTTCCTGTTAAATGTGTTTTGTCCCGACAGGTTACCGACGTCCCACACTTGCTTTAACGTGCTGCTGCTTCCTGAGTACAGCAGCAAGGAGAAGCTGAGAGAGAGACTGCTGAAAGCCATCACCTATGCCAAAGGGTTTGGCATGCTCTGAGCCCTCGCTACTAACAGACTCCTACTCAGAAAGCCCATCAAACCCTGCCCTTCCTTTACAAGACACAATCTGAAAGGTGGCAACAGACAGACCAGGGTATGTTTAAGTCAATAATAAAAAGACAAATGTTCTTACCGAGCACTCTAGTAGTTCTGCTACTGTGCCTGCATCATCCTCCATCAGTCGGTGTGCGCACAGAGACCTCCTGAAGTACCCACTCCCACAGCTTCCCCTCCTTTTTCCATGTACAGAGAGGATAATTTTCCTTATTATTTATTTTAAGGTTAAAATGGGTTATTTTCATGCCTGTCTGTTGTAATGGTTTCCCTACTACGGGAAAGGGGAGGGTGGGGGGGACGGACAACGACGAGTCAATATAAACCCGGTTTATTGAACAAAACCACGCGAAAGTTGCCCCCGCTGAGAAGTAATCCAGTTTTAGAGTAGTCTGTACGAGAAAATATCGCATCCCCGCTAAGGAAAGAGCTTCACTGATCATTCCTCTCAGCAACACTGCTTGTCGTGTCCGCAAAGGGCATTTTGGTCTAAAGATTTAAAAATTACTGTCCTTTGGTCCGAAATGGCACATCATCAAATAGCTGTTTTGTTTTTTTTAAATCTTTGGTTATTTTCCATTATTGGGGGGGGGACACTGCAGGTTAGATTACATCATGTCAGAGCTGTGTAAGTGCACTTAGACATTTTCAGAATGTTATTTTTTCCTTTTGCCACGATTGTTCGGAGCATTTTATTTCCATGTCTTCCTGTGTTGACATTTCCAAATAAAAACAGTGTTTATATATCAGTGCAGTTGCAACTACAAACACCACACCGTGTAACTGGACCTTCTCCATGCGAGGGTTTGAAGCCACATTCTGGGTCCTGGTCTGAGCCACTGAGTCCGAAAACAATCCGAACCGACACACAGCGATCCAGTAGAAGCTGTACAATACTTCCATGGCTGCATACGGTTACATCCAGATATATACGAGAGCAAAGTCATCTAAAGAAACAAAGAAATTTTACAATAATACTATGAATGTAAAGGATATTTAATGTGTACGTAGACCAGGCGGAAACAATAAACCCTCTTTTCCTTATAGAAGCAAACGGACGTCCTCTGACTTGTAGGGGAGAAGCTACTCGGATGGACACGTCGCTGTCGTCGTGTTTAGGTCTGCAAATGTTTAATAAACGCAAAAACGAGGGGAATAACTGTCAGCGAGTCACATGCTGAAAGGTTTCTGTTTTTATATTTTAATAGTGTGGACAATATTCACACCCCCCTTTTTCACCCCACACATGGAGAGTGTGCTGCATTCACTTGGAAAGTAAAAGATGAAAAAGTTCTGCTTTTCTGTGGGTTGGAGAAAACGGGTCAGAACAACCCTGAAGTCCACAATTTAGTAATAATATAACTTGGAGACAAAAATGTCTCCTGACCTGTAAAAGTCTAAACAAATCACCGAGAATTAAACTCCCCGTGATGCCGTTTGGGTCCAGGAAACTACCTGCGTATGTAAAACATATCAATCTAATCTCTTAGAGTTTATTCAGTGTCATGAATATAAAATATTTTATTCATTTAATTTCTCATAAATTCAGAGACTTTTAAAATTATCTGGATAATTTAGAAAAGCTTAACTTGAAAACATGGAAAACTGTTTCTGTAAAATTATGTTAAATTTAAAATTCATTTGTACAGATTTTCTTTAAAATATTTTTTAATTCAGAATTTTTTTTAAAAAGTCCATTTTTCTTATTTCCATAAAATAAAATATGTTCATGCTTTTAGAAAAGCAGTTTTGTTTCACTAAAAGCTCTATTATTACAACTTTTAATAGACTTTTATCTCATTTCAGAAAAACAGGAGCCCGACTTTTTTTTTTTTTTTTACAAAATAATGTTGAATAGAAAAAAAGCCAAACTATAATTCAACCAATATCAAAATTGATACATTTATATTATTTCAGAAAAAAACAATTGTTTTAATTTCAGAAACAGTTTATTTTAAATGAAAAAACTGAACAGATTTTCTTTATAGTATAATTTAATGACTGAATTGAATTTGATTTATTTACTAAATTTGCTGCTAATTCCTACTTTTGTCTCCGTCCGAGTGAATGCAACACACTCCCGTAGCCAAACATCTCAGCTTAAAGCTTCTTTTCATCATTTAAACAGGAATTAATGTGTTCCTGCATCCAGGTTCTGATAGATGGTGTTTTTATTTTGCTGCTGTTGAAACAAACTGGGTTTTTCTCTGGTTCTGAATAGAACAAACGGGTTTGTGGTGCAGTAATTCCCCACCAGGATGTTAAAATTCCTTTTTAATCTATGAACTCTTAAAGCTTCCAGATTAATGTTTGAGGTCGTTCGAGTAACTTTCCCCTAAAGTTGAGAATAAATGGCGTCGTGATGACCCTCATGTCACAAAGGAGGGGGGTCAGGTGGTGCGAGGAGGCTCGTGGGTCGGACTTTATGGACACTTAAAGAAAAACTTTGTAACAAAAATGCAAATTAGTGGAAAAGTTTCTGAAATGAATAAAATTGTAGACAATCCTGAAAAGGTGCTTATAGCTGTTCATCCTGTAACTTGCAGTGTAACAAACATTCAAAACTGAGCAAAATCAAGCCCCCCCCCACCCCCCATTTCCATTTAAAGCCTACTTGGGACAGTAAAAGGAGTGCCTGCAAACATGGACACTGGACTGATGCAGTTGCATATGCTGGTGGTTGTACTGGCGCTTGGATAAAGGTGAAGCATTCTTCTAGCTGTAGCTGAAGCCAGGTCTGCTCTCGGCTGCGAGACGCTACCTGCACCTCCTGGTTTTGTAATGCCAAACATGCTGCTCACCCGGACGTGCAAGCGGTTCGAGAGTCCGCTGGTGATCTTGGAAAGGGAAGAGATTTCATCCATCGGTTTGATGCAGCAGTTCAGTTCTACAAAGGCTCAAAGCGTTCAAAGTGTTGTGAAAACATGCCTAATAAAGATGATTGCTTTTTTTCCAACCTGTTCTGCCTTCCAACATTGACTCAAGCTGTTTGGTCACGTTTCCAGTTAAAGAAGCTGCTCACATGTTAACTTATTCCTAAACATGTATCATTACATCTAATAGAAGACAGTAAATAAGTTTACTGCATTTGTTACTCAGAGAGACGTCTTATTACTTAAATACATTTGCACAAACTTCAGCTTTGGTTTGTTTCTTTGCTCCGACCAGCGAAATATTTTTAGTTTCTAAAACTTTCTGTCTCATGAATAAGAAAATATTCTGCAAAAAAAAAAAAAAAAAACCTTTTTTGTATTTTGTACAATAAAATTAGCTGCAATGTGCAATGACGTCCACTAGATGGCACCAGAAATAGCTGTTGATTTTATGTAGAAAATTCTAATTTAGGATCAGATTTAATGATATAAACAATTACTTTATACTAAAATCTCTATGTGCTCTTGCACATTTGTGTCCTAGATGAAGCAAGGTGGTTAAAACTTTCCTCATAGGGTCCTTATATGGGTGCAGAGTTTGTTCAGGGTTGAGCTGGTTCGGCCCAAAGCTGCTCTGTTGGATGGAGATGAGACTGTGGAGGCCATTGGATCATGTTGAAGAAATGAGAAGATGTGAGCTTTGTGACATGGTGCTGAAAGTATCCATCAGAAGATGCTGGACTGGTGGCATGAAGGGATGGACATGGTCCGCAATAATACCCAGGTAGGCTGTGGTGGTTAAACTGTCATGTTGGTGGTAATGAGACCCGATGTGGAAACCAGCAGCAGCCTGAGCTGTGGATCCAATCCAATGTTTTCTACCATCCGAATGTCTTCAGCTGCTGTTGAGCATCTGCTTTAAGGTTGGAGATGTTGTGTGTTTAGAGATGCTGTAGAGAAGCAGTGTTTGTTTGGTCAAAAATCAATTCCAACCAGTCTGTCCTGTGTCTCACTGGTCCAGACAACTGCTGCTCACTGGATATTCTCTCTTCAGACCATCTCTGTAAACACTAGAGATGGAAAATCAACCATGTTAAATCCCTTAAATCTCCTTTATGAATCCCGTGTTAACTCATCTAGCACACAAACAGTCCCTTTATAATAATAATACACACTTAGCCAACACAACTTTATTTATAAAATAAAGCTTCGCTGCAGATTCATTCAGTATAAATGAACACAATTCTCATATTATGATGATGTTGATCTTACTCATATCTGTTATTGATGTAATTAGATTTAAACCATGAATAACTTCCACATTGCTTCTACTTTATTCTGCCAGCAGATGTCTCCATCGATGTTTTCCAGCAAGGAAAACCTCAGTTATGCATGTACCAGACCTGTGTTGGATATCAGGAGTTTCTGACAATCGGCCTAAATCTGCAGAATAGTAGAAATTTCATAAGCAAGCTTTGAGGATGAAGGCTGCTAACACCATCCTACACGTTATATGAAGACATTGGACTATAGAAAAAATAGTTTTGGCATCATGAATAGACTTAATTTCACATTTGCACAGTTCTACATGTCTTTTCACAGAATGAGGTTTACACATACTTATCATTACTAACATGTAACATCTTAAATATAAGTTCATGCTGTTTTCTTTTAGATTTTTTATGAGTTTTGTTCTTGTTTTTCTCTTGAGCTCAGTACAGACAGTAATGGGGAGCAATGGATTACGTGCACAATATGGCGCCGGGTTACTTTCTGATGCCAAGTGTGCGCTCGAGTACTTCCGGTTTACTCATTCTTACATTGATTTGTTCGGGCGTTTAACTTTGTCCCCAAAATATATTCTCTAAAATATATTCATGTTATCATCAAGCTGTACATCATCAATAAAACAAAACGTGCACACACTTTAATGTTTGATATATATTTCATCTTAAGTGTTTGCCAATTGATAATCTTGATGAGCGTGCATTGAACGTGCTGCTGTTTTGCATAAATAAAATATAAAAACTTATCAGTAATTTTCTCCCACGCTGCCTGTCTCTCCTTTATTTTTTCCTGAAAATGTTCATAATCACCACGACGGAGTTTTACGGTCATGCTGACAACAACATGTGGATTTTAATTATTTTCTTTTTGGATCGGACATTCGCTTCATTCGATTAGGGCTAAAAATAATTTTGTTAGTTCCTTCTCATTGTTCCTAAAAGACACAATGATATTTTATTACTCATCTACATTATTCTTCTTATTATTAACATCAATATGTTCTGATCCGAACCAGACAGGCGCTCTGATCCAAAGCGCTGCTGCAGCTGCAGCGTCTCCACCTGTCGTTGCAGCGCCGCTATTTTCTGATGTAAAGCCTCGTTCTCATCAGCTCAGACGCTCTTACTTTTGTTTCTGGAGCCACACAGTAGTCATGGTCCACTGATAATACCTCCGTTTCCATCTCCACTTCAGAACCGGAATCTAAAACGGGAATCTCGGCCCGTGGGCGCCGTTCCCAAACACCGGGTCTGGGTTCAGGTAATTGATACCCATTCCAGCTGAAGAGAATGGGTATTGCTTCCCTTCTGTAGCCGTTTCAGTCCCGCCGCAGTCACGTTTAGATCTGTGGCATTGAAATGCCCACAACAACCCCGGGTGTTTTTAGTTGGTGTGAAGTTGTCCCTCCGGATCTTCCTCAGCCACTCAGCTCGGGAGATCGGATAAACAGGGAATGAATAAAAACTTGTTGAAACGCGAAGAATGTGTAAAAAAAGGCACACAACAATAAAAGCCTGACGTTGTAACTCTTTGAAAAGTGTGTCGCCTTTCTTGAACTTTTAATATAACAGACAAAGTTAAATGCGCGAACAAATCAATGAAAGAATGAGTAAACCAGAAGTACTCGCGCGCACACTCGGCGTCAGAACTTAACCCGTCGCCATATTGTGAACGTAGTCAATTAAAACCCTCTAGGCAGAGTTTTTTTAACATGCCTGCATGGAGACTGGTCCCTCAGTTTCCTTGTGTCAACCTGGAGAATCCTTACTCCTCGTAGTTTCCGAGGTATCTGACTTGATTTGAT
>JBAMHX010000027.1:3387117-3405847 GCA_037177515.1 Pseudomugil tenellus | reverse complement strand
CACACACACACACACACACACACACACACACACACACACACACACACACACACACACACACACACACACACACAGATCAAACCAGAACATGAAGGTTACATCGATATTACATCTAAATTATCCAGCCGGTTCTGTCTGGCTCACCTTGCTCCGACAGGAAGCTGATGGTGTCTCTCATCACCACGGGAACTAGATCATCATCTGGACTCCTCTCTCTCAGCCTGAGACGCCAAACACACACGACGACAACAAGCTTCAACCAGAAACTTTATTTTATTTACCAGCTGATAAGAAAAGCGGTAACTCACAGCGAGAGCGGGACACCGAACACCTGGTCGGGAAGAGGAGGGCTGCGAGGAGGCGACGTAGGCGGCTGGGCGGACGGTTTCAGAGATGCTCTCAGTTTGTTGTCATACCTAAAGATAAGTTTTACACATAACCAAACACCTCGATTCTGATTAGAAACGTTAGGAGAAACGTGTATCGTATCTTACTCTCTGACTCGAGCAGGAATCACCAGCTGCTCACATTTCACCACGTCCTCCAGCTCGCTCAGATAACTCACATAGTTTATCTTCCTGCCGAACTTAAAACTGAAACACACAGAGAGAGTCTGTCAGCGTCGTTTCTAACCACACGCGGCTTTAAAACTGCTAGCGTTTCATTCAATTAAGGGTGGTATTTGATATAAAAACATGGATCTAATTAATAAGAAGCTCATTAAGAGTAGATATATGTGCTTTCATGTTGGCCTCTAAAAGTCTCCAATAACTCCAGAAAACTGGTCACATATTTTTAAATGGTTTTGCTAGAAAAATTGGAGAATTTAGTTTTTAGCTGAGCGCTAATGTGTGCACGAGAGAACTGCACTGACCAACATGTTGCATAGTTTTAATATCTCACAACAAAGAACTGAAGGTAAACAGCTTGATTTCATTTTGTGAGTATTGTGAGTGTGATTATAAATACAGCCTTACATTCAACATGATATATGAATAAATACAACACACTTTTATTCATGCGGAATAATCCACCTTTTTTTTTAATTCTGGTGTTTACGAAATTATTTATTTAATAGGAAATAATATAAATAAATAAAATATATAAATATAAAATAAAATAAACTTGAATAATTTAGTTTTAAAATATACTAAGCTTTTTTAATAATTAAAAAACTAATTATGTAACTATTTTTTAAAAATGTATTTTTATGGAGATATTTAGGATCTTCTTAAAAATAGCTAAAAAAATAACAGATTCTTTTATTTAATGAAAATATAAATAAAAAACTTAAATATGAAATGTTTCTGTAGTTAGATAAAAGACACATTCAAATAAAAACAGATATGAATGCTGGTGTAAAACAAAACATTTTGAATTATTCAGATTTTCTTACAAAGATAACAGAAACATCATGGAGTCACACATCTGTGAGGAAAACATAGAACAATAATAAAAAGAAGCCTTTTCTGGCAGCGTGGATTTGTTTTTATGTACCGATCTGAAAAAATAAACTGACTTCAGATCCAAACAGATTTTTCAGACCATGTAAGTAAATTCAGTTTTGTGAAGAAAAAGCTGAACCTCTTTTTTTTATTGATAAAATCAGATTCTTTTACTTAAAAAACTGAAATGTTATGTAGCTTACTTTATTATGTTATTGATCATTTAGAAAAACTCCAACCTTTTTTTTCTTTAATCGATAATTAGCAATAACGCTACATATTGCATTTGGCTTTTCTCACATCTCATTTCCTTCAGCTGGTTTCTTCCAGCTTCCCCACAAACATCACGTATCTGACCTTTGTTTGGGTGAACATTCGCTCCGCCTACATGTTTCCCTTTTCCAACCGTCAACATTTTGTTTGCTGTAAAACCAGCGGACTGGGAGCTGCGTTGCTACTAACCGCTCTCTGATCTAAGTCATGTTGTTAAACTCAGAAAACTGCAGACCTTTCTGCACTTTTGCAGGTTTTCACCTCAGTTGTATCATTCAGCTTTTTTTCCTTCTATTAAAACGGAAAAAGCAGAAGAAAAAACCAAATTCTGCTCCCGACCAATAATTCCTCCTCGTTTGTAGATTTGTGTTTGAAATGCTGAATGCTTCACATTTTTTATCTTTGTTCTCTTATCAGAGGAACTGATAACTGCTGACTATGAAATCATAACAGCTATTGTTCAGCAGCAGGACTTTCCCACAGATAAAAATCCTGCAGAACATGTTGAGACATTAGAAAAGTTAACTATTTATATATCAGGCAGCAATAAATATGCAGCTTAACATATTTTATAGGATATTAAACTGTGGCCATCCGCACTATGTTTAAACCTACATTTGGTCTGAATGAACATCGGTCAAAAAAACGATGCTTTTAACGTGGATGGGTTAAAAACATGTAGGGATTAGAAAGATACCTGATGATTGGCTTGAAGAGAATCAGAATAGTCTTGATGAACATGGTAGGATGGACGATGTAGAGAGCTTTGATGTTCTTCTTATACCTGGAAACACAAACGGGTTTAGACAACGTGTCCAACAGGTGGTGCAGTGATCGCAGTGAGCAGCACGGAGCCCTGAGGAGATGTTTTCTTTGTTCCTATGAGCCGTGCAAGTGGAAACATGTGGATACGGAACAACAGGGGTCCCAAAATACAGCCTTGATATTCTGCATATTAGCGTTAAAGCAGAATTTTAGATGCCATATTATACAAAATGGTAAATATATAGCAGAGTGTCATCTGCAAAACAGCGATTTGCTTTGCTTCTGGGATTATAAGCAGCCTTTAACACTTTGTTAACTCTGATTTATATTGTTTTAAAGAATTTTTATTAACGGGTTAAACTAAATAAATAGCAAACATTTATTTGGCTTATTACGTTACCTTGTTACAGTTAAATTGTTTTAATAGCAACAATAATTAAGTCACTGGCTGTGTCCGAATGTCCGAAAGTCCTACATAGTGCGCCATGTAGGGCTCATTTTGTAGAGGTGTCCGAATGTACTTTGGGAAAAAAGTAGTGCACTTAAAATTACCCACAATGCATCTTGAAAAGTAGTGAGCATCAATGGTTACTAGACTGGTCAATCTAGACCACAATGCATTGTGGGCCGGAGCTTACAATGGCGGAAATTATATAAACAACCAATAATTATGATACAAAGCAAGAATAAAATGCAAAATAAATAAATAAAACACTTTCACATAAAATTAGATTGGAAACGTAACTTTCAAGTCCGTTGTGGTTGCCATAGCTACAGCTGGTAGTCACGTGATGCGCATCAGAGAAAAAATAGTGAGCTATATAGTGTGTTATGTCGCGCAGCCCTACGTAGTGAATGAGGGGTTAAGGCGTAAGCTGCACATTCAGACACAGCTAATATTTTTTACTCTAAATTATAGTTCCAGACTAAATTCCACATCATTTTTTTTGAGAAAATCTATATTTACCAACTAACACAAAGCACTTCCTGTCTTTCAAACTGGGGTCCCATTGGCCACCTGAACAAGGTGCTGCGATATAAAACTTACTTCCTGTCAAACTCCCTGTATGTATCTCGAAGCCAGCTGAGAGATGGTTTGTTTTCACTGGTCAGTCCATGATGGAAATAAATCAGTGTATAGTCACTTTCCACGTACTGATCCAGAGTTCCTTTCAGATACCTGCAGAATATCAACAAATGTATCATTATTTAAAGGCAGAATTGCTTTGTGGGATTGAAACTGTTAACATGACAAAAAAAAGAAGAAAGGAAAAGGGAAATGGAGAAAGAAACTTCCTCTGAGGATTTCTGAGAAACAGCGTCATAGAAAAAAGTTCACATTATTTTGTCTCACACAGAAAATGTCACCGATACACCCCCCCACTTACATTAACAGCCTGCGATGGTCGAGCTGATGCTGAGGAGGCATCCTGCAGGCGTTAAACACGATCACCTTCCTGCCAAAGTTATCATCACCTACAGACAGAAACAGCAGATTCTTTACATCTGTAACATCCGTAAGAAACACAGAAACAAACATCTGCTATAAATCTCACCTGCCACTTCAATAATCTGATGTCTTGCGATGTCAGAGAAGTCGTTGACCCAGGGCAGGTTGGGCGACGTGGCATCGAAAACATCCGTCTCTGAAAATCACGTCACAGCTATTTAATCACATTTCTTATAAAAATAGCTGCTTCAACTTGTGATTTTTTTAATTCTAAAGCATTAGAAACTGCATTAGGTTGGTTTAAATCAGATTTATCAGAAAAAAATTCACTTTATTTCAGGTAAGACTTTCTCACCCACTAAAATAAGTCATGGCGTTCCTCAGGGTTCTGTACTTGTACAAATACTTTTCACATGGTACATACTTCCATTGGGTAATATTGTAAGACATATACATTTAGGCAGATATGCCAAACTATCTCACTCATTCTCAATTAAACCAACCAATTTGTTGGATTACAAAGATGTCATCATGATGTAAAGACTTTCATGTTTCTCCTAAATCTCGAGGTTGTTGTGTTTAGCTATGAAATATCAACTTAACGTCCAGTACAGCGAGGAACCTTAATGTTTTCCACCAGAATCTCTCCTTTTGACTCACTTTTAAAACAATTTGGAGGAAAACCTTTTTCACTCCTGTTATCTTTTCAAAATGAGGAACATCCTTAGAGTGAAAAACTAGTCTGACTGGTGTAAAAAAATTCTAAATTTCCTCCAGATGATATAAAATTTTCTTCAGTGGCTTCCTGTTAAATTCAGAGCTATTAAAATTCTTCCTCTCTAATATCTAATTCAGTGATGAGGCTCCATTGGACGTTTAACATTTTTCCAACAGATCACTCCGCTGGTGACTCTCATACATCCTTTTAGTTCTGCTGAACTAACGGTAGCGAAAACAATGAGAGAGGCTTCGCCGTCCCCATGAAGCTGCTGTAGTACACATTAGAAGGCTGAGGGAGGCGCTATGATGATTAAAGTGTGTGTGCAGATGAAAGGCTCGGTGCTGCAGGACATTCGGAGAACATCTTACATACACTGTTGTCCATTTCTGGTTGCTGGTGCTTTTAAAAGCCAGGACTGTCTGGAGCAGCTGGTCACCAGTGTTGTTATTATTGTTGTGTTTGGTGCCAGTTCGTCACACTGACATCATATCTGCTGCAGGGGCTTCAAACAGCCTCTCAGTCTCCATGTTTAAATATACAACATTGACTTTGCTATTAATTTGTGTTCTGGACCACAAGGTCACCACGGAGTAACGATGTGTAATAAAATACAGCGGTAGCAACACAATATGTTGCGATACATTGTGATGCTATAAAGGCGAGAAATTGCAATTTTTCTTTACTAGAATTTAATAGTATAAAAACTCACAGCCTTGTAAATGCCGAATAAATAAGAACGAAGGGGGGTCGTCTATTTTTCTAAAATAGACCCTCCCCGTTTTATTTTAAAAACAATATAAAGAAATTAAAATCTGCCTCATAAGTAAAAATATGCTCATAAAAATATTGATATTATTTTGCATATCGATATTTTGTCTATTAAAAATATTTTCTTACAACCTAATCGCAGAGGTGACCTGTAATGACCCGCGTTGTGATGAAGATGGCGATCAGAACCAGTTTACCTGACTTGCTGAGCGTGGTTTCGTCAGCGGGCCACTGCTGGTCCTCGAGGGTTGCCAGTTTCAGCTGCCCCAGCTGTGCTGTTGTGGGGTCTTCGCCCACGTCCACCAGCATCTCAGAAGACATTGCACGCGCTGCAGAGTGATGTCACACACTCTCACACAGTCACTACGGTGATGTTCACACACACACTCACACACACACACACAAAGCTGGAGCCTGTGAGAAAGACAAACTTCAGGTCAGCCTTATAGGAAGGTGATGAAGAGTTTAACAGAGAAGCAGGTGGCTGAACCGCCATGTTTGTTTCTAATTTCAGCTTTTTTAGTTTCACAAATCAGACGTCGGGTTTTGTCACATCTTTCGTAAAAGGCGGTGAACCATCAGATGTAGTTTGAGGTTCATAAGTGGATAAAATTTCCTAACTCACCACTTCAAACACTAAGGGTGTGTATGAGGAAGAATCAGGCGATACGATGTGCGTTACATTTATTGTGATGCTATAAACAAGGATATAAATCACATTTTTTTTTACTAGAATTTAATAGTAAGAAAAAGAACGAAAAAGATATTCATTTATTGTCTCTTTAAAAAATATTGCAATATGATATTTTCTTACAGCTCTAATGTACACGTGAAAACGCATCATTTACTCAACAAAGCAACAGTAAATGTTTTCAGTTTTGGGGTTTTATGATTGTACGTCGGTGTGCTTTTCACTACGAGCTGTTCTGTGAGCAGCGACTTATCTGACGCGATACGACGAGGCCTTCGTCGCTTCTGGACAGTCCAAAAACCATGACGCTAAAAAGAGGGATGCTGAATAAAAGCAGGACATAAAAGTGTCATAAACGTTCAGACTAACCTGGATTTATATCAGCGGTTAACAAGGAGTCCATAAGTTTATATAAATAACATCTGCTGACATATTGACAGACGTGAAGCTCTCTGAGCGACAGCTCTGACAGCAGCGTGATAACGACAAGATTCATTTATCACTTTCAACAGACTAAAAAAGACAAAGTTATTTCAGCAAACGTGGGAAATAAGAGATTCGTCTGAACACAAGTGAAAGAAAAAGGGAACATTAAAAAAGTGCTGCGAGTTAAACTAGATATGTTGCATTCTCGGCTGCATTTCCTGGTTTGGTTCGGTTTTTATGACAGTTTGATTCATTCATTTATCATTATCTGTTTTTTTCTCTGGTGAGTTTAATTCAGTTCAGCTTTATTTGTATTACGCTGATTAACGACATCCTCTCAGGGAACGTAAACCAATTCATCATCAACTAATCAAAGAGGAAAAAACGAAGAGGCGAGTGTGTTTTGGCTTTTTTTGGCTGATGAAGACGCTTTTTACGTTTTAACCCACAAGCATCACCTTACACATAACCTAAAAACCTGGTTCTGTTGGGTTCTGTGGGGAAAGACGGGTTCAGATTTACTCCTCATGACACAAACGTCTAAAGCTGATCTGCTGCAGCGGTTCTTCCCAGCGTGTGGAAAACACACGCAGTCGTGCGTGGCTGGAAAATGATGAGAAAAAACAGGATTAAAGGTCGTTCTTCATCTTTTCTCCTCTTCCGTCCCGACTACACTGCGCTTAAATGAAGCTCACATCAGCTACACGAAACACTCAGTGGAGCTGAAACCGCAACCAATTATTAAGCGCACGCATCTTCCTCTCCTCGCATATTAACCGTGTCCCCATCTTATAAATACCCCCTGCCCCTCGTCTCCCAACCCCCACATGCCTTCTCTCTCTAGCACACAGCAGCGTGATGTGATGCTAGCTGACAGCATGTTGCTTTAAATAAATATTGCTACTAACCAACAGGCTCTGCCTATTCCTGCTGACCACACACACACACAGGAAACACACAACTCGAGTGTTAACTAACTGCGGAGGAGTCAGAAAGACGTTTTAAATGATGTCGACATCAGCAGCTTCCCCTTTTTTTTTTAAATAAAAAAAACCAAGGTGATAAGAGCTCAAGCAGCAGATCAGCGAAGGTCACATCATCTCCGGTAGGAAGCGGCACCATTTACCCTCCTAACCAGCTAACATCACTGCAGTGACTCATGGTGGCTGCTAAAAATAAGATGTTAAAGATCATGCGGGTCCAACTAAACAAGTTAGCACAGCTGCAAGGACCTGCAGCATCGCAGTACGGAGATGAGGATGATGTAAAGGATGGTGGTAGAAACGGCAGAGTGGGAAGCAGTGAAGCTGCAGGACCTTTAAATGGCTGCTAACCTGTACAACAGAACTGTTTCACCTCAGTCATGAATTAATGATGAGAGAAACCAGAAATATGATCCTCTTTACAATAAACTGTCACACAGTTTGACAGATAAAGACGTAAATGTGTTGCATAGCGTTTCGGTTCTGCAGGGAGACTCGTTCATGAACTAAAACATCTGAAAAGCAGGAATCCATTCAGACCCAATCCAACCGGGTCGAAAAGAAATAGCAGCATTTCACCACATCAAACGCTTTTATTTGAATGAAGTAACGCTGAAGAAAATAAACCTAAATGAAATTAAACATAAAATAAAAATGTAAAATACATAAAAACTGGAAATTAAGTATTAAATAATGACTTTAATGAATGAAAAAAGATAAAATAAACCAGAAAATATAAAAATAAACATATAAAAAGAAGATATAAACGTATTTTAATTAGTTTACACAAATAAAAATATAAAAAACAAAAATAAACTAATAAACTAAACTAAAAATAAAATAAATATAAATAAGATCTAAAAATAAAAAAGTATCTTAAACATACATAGTAAAACAAAACCCAATGCTAAATATATATTTGCATTACGCTAAATAAAATAAAGTTATTCATAACTAATTCAAATACATTATATAAGACAGAATAAAATAAGGAAAAAATGAACTAAATTCAAATAAATTAAAAATATTTAAATATAAAAAATAAATGAGTGAACCAATAAATCTAAGAAAACATAAAAACATAATAAACTGAAACCAACAAAAACTAATTGAAAGTATGAGTCAGAAACAACACTTGTGTTACTTCCCTAAAGTTCAAAGAAACAACCTGACTCAACTAAAAACCCTCTTTGTCAGATTATTTCTCATTTTCCTTCTGTAGCAACAAATATAGACTTTATATGAATTCAACAAATACATTTCCACCATTTAAAGTCTTTCACATTTCCTGCTTTCAGTCGTCCTCTTTCATAAAACAGCCAACAGCAATTAAATATGAATGTTTCATTATATATGTCTGCCAAAAATATTATTTCCAGAAAATAAATTCCACCAAATGAAGCTCAGCGTGTGACGGGACTAAAAATACGCAGAAAGAATAATTAGAAAGTTGTCAAACGACTACAAAGGCGACCAGAATATTTGTATAAACTAAATAAAACTTAACAGTAAAGTCATCATCGCCGCAAATATTTATGACAATGCGTTTGCTCAGAAAGTCATGAGAGCACCAAGAAAGCCTGAATCAGATCAGTTTGATGTTTTAGCCTCACAGAAGAAGAAGCCGAAACAAAGATGTTGGGACTTTAAAAGACACATATCGTCATTTTAACAGCAGATTTACAATAAAAACCTCACCGCTCTTCATTTCTTGTCTGCCGAGCTGTTAATCCAGCCCGTCAGCGTAACATATAAACCTCGTAACTCTGACAGTAAGACCAGCACATCAGGGGAAAATAACTTAACCTGCATCCTATTCATCCGCAGCAGCATCACCTCGTAGCAGCATCTGTTGCTCTGTCCCACCATCACACCTGTCTGCAGGTGTCATTGTTTGAGGATCGTGTGTTAGTACTTCCCTGCAAACACTGTGGTCATATGAGACATTGTTAAAGGATCCAGCAGTCACAGCATCCTGCTGCCTTCATATCACAACAGAGGACAGCAGGTCAGTGATGGGTTTGCATAAGTAGGAGGTGATTCTAATTAAAATAATGATTAAACTATTTTTTAATAAATCATGTCCTATTTCATAGGCAATTAAAATAGAATTTAATGACGCCATTTTGTATAGTTAATTACCATTAGAAGCATCGTGCTAAAAGTAGATGTTACAAATCAATTAGCACAGAACTAATGAGCAAAAGCTAATTAATTTGAATAAATTTAGGTGCAACTTATCAAATCAATTTGTTTATACAAAAAGCAATTATGTAGCTGGTTGTTTTAACGAAAAATCCACAACGGCACGACTTGATAAAAATCGCTGAATTACAATCAGATTTCAGTTAGAGAGAAGCTTCAGTTAAGCTAACTTAGCAACATTAGCTAACGGATGCTGAACGAAAAGACGCCGTTGCTCTGCAAGCTGTTCCGGCTCGTTTAACGAATGTTTAAAAATAAACAAAACAAAAAGATGAAAAAAACACATTTTCTTATTAAAGCTTCTCACTTTATGCTAAAGTTGAATGTTGAAGGTGAATGTGGTTATTTTATTTGTGTTTTGTTTCGCTAAACTGTCTCACAGCTTCACTAACCGACATTATCATAACAAATTAGCCCCTGACAGAAAACGCGCGAGCAGGAAAATGTCTTCCTCATTCAGACATTCTGAACTGTTTAAAATAGCCTCAGAGTGACAGAAAGGAGTGGAATTTGTTTACCGGAGTCGTACGGCTGCTCCGATCTCATCTGCTGCGTTTGAGGCGTCTGAAGTCGTTTCTTCTTCTGACATCAACAAAAGCCTACGTCATCTCTGTTTCCGGTTTGGTCCTTTCAAATTAATGGTGCCAAAATAAAAACACCCTTTCACGTTGTATGTGTGTCCTTTATGGGACATGACAGCTGCAGTGTTTCCTGTTTTTCTCCTGTTTTGAACTAATAGTTTAAAAGAAAACATATTTTTAAATCTTTTTAGCAGACATGCAGATTCTCTTGAGCAATGTTGTTCATATAGAATATTGTACTGAGTGCATTAAAAATATGCAAAACTAATCGCTGCAGCTCTAATCTTTAGTCCAGGGCTCTGGGTTACGGTTAGTACAGTATAAAGACCTCTGGATTAGTTGCAGGTGTCTCATTGGTTTGTTAGGAAGATGTGTAAAGACACTGTTACAGTAACCAAGCCGACTAAAGATAAAAGCATGGAGTAGTTTTTTCAAGTCCTGTTAGGAGATTAAATATTTTACCCTTCATCTATTCTCAGGTGATAGTTGGCTGATTTTGTTTTTCCCTTAATGTGTTTTTCAAAATGCAGCTTGAGTCATACCGCCCACAGTTATGTCTGTTAGATTCACTGTTCACAATAAATTCTAATGGTTATTTACTTCTGCATACATTTGTATCCTCTTTTAAATGATAATTGAGCTAAACTAAAGTTTTTTATCATATAAATCTTTTAAAATAATATGTTTTTAAAAATTATTTTAAGCAAGAAGACACCTGCGGAGTCTTATTTTGTAGATCTCTCTTGAAAGACCAGTGTGCTGCGTTTACGGACATCTTGTTGACAAGTTACAAATCGCAGGCTCCTCCCCTACATGTCCACACCAAAGACACACAAACACAAACCAAACAAACTACAACAGCTTGAATTTCCCGTTGTGAAAATAATCACCTCGCTATCAGATATAAGGAAATATCACTTCTAGTAAAACTGTAACAACAAAAAACAACTTTATCTCGGTGTGAAACTGATTTGGTTTGATCATTATTCTTTAGAATTACCTAAATAAAACAACTTTACCAAATCATATTCTTTCAGAGATGTCTAATATAGAGCGCTGGATTTATTTATTGGTCCAACTTTAAACATTTTTAATACATATGTTTCTTAAATCTGCTTTTACAAAACTATATATTCTCTTCCACTGATTTCCTTCTGTAGTTTAGACCTTAGTATGTTTAATAATTACACACCTATCAAAGAGACACTCAGAGTGACGGAAACCCAAAAGGGGCAAACTTATTTGCGGAAGTGCTCAGTTTGAGTGGAAACTGGTGCAGCAGTTCCTGTTCAAGCTCAGATTGATCATTTTCCTGTGAAAGTCCAATAAATGCTCATGTTGTTTTATATTCTGTAAATAAAAGTCATCTGAGAGTTTTTTTAAGCTAAATCTCAGACCGGAAGTAGTTCAGAAAAAAGTTTCCGTCGCCTCTAAGAATCCAGGTGATGGGTGGGAGCGCGAGGACACCGCAGAAGGGCTCATCCAAGCCATGGCTCGGGGTCGTCTCATCTGTAGTGGTCTCTGCTGCAGCTGTGGCCGCTGTCGGGTGTGTGTGCGCGCTCCTGTACCCGGTCCTCAAAGGTGACACCTCTTCTTGTTACCTGAAAACACGTTTTTTTATATAAAAAAATGTTAAAAATCGATCAATGTTTCAGAGCTGCGATCAGAAAGAGTGAAAACAGAGGATGGAGGTGAGCAGAGGATTCTGGGTAAGTTCTGAGAGCTGATCAGGTGTCTGTTCTGGTTCTGAACTCCATCTTGATCCACGCGAGTGAAATGTGTGTGTTCTTCAGGTTTCTGGAGCGTCCTCGTGCTGTCCGTGTTAGCAGGAGTCATCTGCTGCATCTTCTCATGGACTCTCACCTACCTGGACTCGTATCAGCCTGAGATGAGGGTCCCATCACCTCTGACCCGGCTCAGCTGCAGGTTAGGAAGCATCACTGTGGTTGTTTCAGAGTTTCTATCAGATGATGATACATGTCTGTTTCCTCCACAGTTTCCACATGAGTTATGGGATGGCTGCTTTAAATGGGCTCATGGCCATGCTCACCGTCATCTGGAGTCTCATCTGAAACTGGTTTCTGACACGATGTCCAGTAAAAGTAATCATTTTAAACATCCACATTTTTCATCTATGTGTAAAAATATTAAATTCAATAACAGAATTGCGTTTGAGTCACAAATAAAATGATCAATAATTCAAAATGCATTTTTATTTTCAACATTGCTCATTGTGTAGCTTAATTAAGATAAAGAAAAGTACATTTAAGATTGAAGTTTCCAATTATGTATAATAATTCAATTTGAAATGTCAAAATTGAAAATTAAAATTAATTACCCAAAAGCCTTTTTCATTTTTATAACGTACCTGCATCATTTGACTCATAAGTAAAATGATTAAGCAATGATTCAAACTGTGAAAAGGGCTTTACATTTCTGTTCTGGACTTATTTCAGGCTGAATCATACAGTTAGAGAAACACAGAGCACATCAAATTTAGTTAATAGTTTTATTAAGTTATAAGAATGTTTCAGTTTTTAATTCAGAAAATTCAGTTCTTATGCATTTAATTATTAAATGTATAGTTATACCGCAGCTTTGCAAGGAGCACATTATGACAGCAGAGGAATTTTAGAAGCAAGCATTAATATACATTGAAGCAGAAAAATACAAAAATACCACTTTAACCCTTAAAGACCCAACCCACGAAAAAGCAGGCAAAAAGTCAAACTTTTTGAAAATGAGGTCGCAATTTGTCTCTTAACAAAATATATTTTAAAAAGTAGATTATTTTGAAAGAGTTTTAGCATTTATTAATATGTGATGTGTCCATTTGTTGTGTAATTTTCTGCCTTCTGGTGTCCGTTAAGAGTCAGAAGACAAAAATCAGATATGGTTCCAGAGAATTTTGAGCAAAGTTTTTACCGTAAAGTCACGCAAAATGTCTGAGAAAGTAAAAGTATATATGTCACGCTGGTTATGGGTTAAATCAGAAAATATAAAACCCAAAAGGAAATGAACAATGATGTGTTCAATACCATCCAAAGTCCGAAGCAGGGTGGTGGTGTTAACATGATAAGGGGATATTTTTGGGCACTAATAGAAGTCTATGGAAGTGTGTTTCATTTAGAAAAAAAGAAAAGCTTGTTTTCTAACATATTCTACTTTTAAACTTTTTAAAAATCATTTTAAAAAAATTTCTAAAAGTTTTTAAGAAAAAAAACTCATCTTTCTGAGTTGAAGGGCTGTTTTTGATGAGTTTTTCTATATTACTGAATTAACAAGATTAAAAAAATAAATAGTATATTTAAAAAAGACATATTTAGATTTAATAAAATATCATTTAACAAGATTTTGTTTAATTTCTCTGATTTAATTGTAATTTAAAGGTATTTTAAAATCATTTTCTGAAAAAAAAACTTTATTCTTTAATTATATAATTATGTAAGATTTTGTTATTATAATAACAAAATCTTACAAAATAATTAGCAAATTTTACAAAAAAAGCGATTCTACCATGAACAAAGTAAAAAAAACAAAAAACAAAAACAAGCCAAAGTTGTGTAATTTAACATGAAGTTAGTATTTGATTGCAGAATAATCCGTTGGCTGTATTGATTTTCTTTTTACTCTGCTGTGAAGCAAAGAAAAGAAAACAAGCCACGTTTATGAGCTTTTATTTGGTTTTGTAGGTAAGATCATGAAACATAAACACGACGGAGGTCACGGCGTTCCTACAATGTCAGAGACCGAAGTCTGGGCAAAACCACAAAGTGGACAAACTAACAATACCAGAACATGCCATGATGTTTCAGAGACAACACACAGTTAAAAGGAACCCAACAAGCCCGACATGTTGGCAAGATGTTTTATTCTTTTATTACATTAATTCAGGAAAAACTGAACTTATAAAAACTTTGTCTTTTTAAGCTGTAGGATGTTATCTTCTCTTCATCCACCAGGGGGCAGTGCATGACTCGTTTACATGTAATATCTGTATCACTGTACTGTAAATGTTTATGGTTTTAAAGTAATAAAAACCTGTACACGTGCATCAGGATGATCCATAATAATAAACAGGTTCCAGTTAGAGTTTATAATCAGACTGTTTATATTTCACTTGTTCCTGTGATAATGTTTCATAAGTTGCCTTTATTTCCACTCAGACTGGAGAAAAGGGTTCAGTCATAATCCTGTGCAAACCCTCTTAAACGTCGTAAAGCAGCTTTCATTCATGAAAAGTTTGAGCTTTAAGCTTATGCTTTCAAATAAATAATTCACATTTCACACAAAACTAAAAGATTTGCAGAAATGAAGTAAAATGTCGTTTTCTCAACAGCGTTTCCACTCTGATGTTTTTCACTTCAGCTTCATCTGTATCGCATCATTTCATCGTCTCAAAGTACTTTTAACCACTGATTATACTTAAAACATGAGTGAAAGACGTGTTGTGGACCACAGCACTGGTTTTACTGGCCCCTTGCTGATATAACAGGACTGTTAAAGACACATTTCCTACTTTTGTATCCGCAACTGATCAGAAGTGTCTATTGAATGATCGATGATTCATAAATGCAATCAGCTGGTTTCTTTTACTTTTACTAATTATTTTCCATGACTTTTTTAATAAAATGTCGATGAAATACAATAAAGAGGAAGAAACTTAAGGGTTATGAGACATTTTATCAGGTTTTGCACTTATTTCCTGAGTTTGTTCTTCCATTTTTATAAATCGCAGATTAAAGATGAAGATGAGTTAGTTGTTCTTTTTCACATTTCTCTTTGTGATTGTGTCCTGTGTAACAGCGCTACCAGTAGCAATAGGAGACTTTTTAGTAGAGACACTGTTTTTATTGTGCGTTTTTACTCAACACATTTCCTCCCAGATACTTACACAACATAAATAGCCAACATTTATCAAATAAATGTGGGATTTTTAACAGGATGGTTAATGCAGAAACTTTCATATTACATAAAGTTATTGCACATGTAATAATAAAAATGTAAATTTGCCATCATATCTGGAAGAAAAGCTTGCAGGTGCCTCATCAGCAGTGAACCAAATCCATCTTAAACATCCTCATCCTCTGGATGTTTAGAGGAGGCAGCAGGATGAAACGTCTCGTATCACACAATGACTTAATGACCATGTGGGGGTTGAGTCGCACGCAGCGACGTGTTGTCAGGGTTAAAATGGCTCAAATAGTTTGAGAACGTGAAGGATTATCTAAAATGGTAACCTGCAGATCAATATAAAGTAACATTTCAGCAGCTGGATCACAAATAGTTTAGTTTTTATTCAAAGAAAAATTGCAAAAACAAAACTACAAATATTTACTTTCAGAGACACATGATGGTTAAAGAAAAACACTAAATAATTAAAACAGTATTTGGCTATTTGGTTCATTCTGATGGTATAAATGAGCTGAAAACAAAGATGTGATTCAAATATTTTTTCATCAATCATGAGAGAAGCAAAATTCCTTTAAATTTTACATCCGACTCATTCCTACAGAAACACGGCGACACATTATATGTTTAATATAATGAATGTGTTTCTGTTGATCTCACCTGATAAAACACCTGGTAACCATTTTGTAAAACCTTGGAAGTGAAAGATTTTCTCTCCCATCGAACCGTTTCTTCAGTCCATAAACACTTTGTCTCCAATCACATCTAAAATGGTGCAAATTCATTTAATATACAATCACACTGGTCAAACAATCACTGCCTGAGGTAAGAAACCAGTTAAAAGAGAAACATACTGGGAAAAAAAGAGCCAGACGTTGGGAGTAAACCAACCGAACCAACTTTTATCAAAGTCTGACACACAAACATGTTTGTTTTAATAAAAATAAACACATTTCCAGACTTTAACATAACATTATGCCTTAGTGTTGGAAAAAAGTATATTTGTCAGAAAGAAATGATTCATTTCCTGTGACCTTTACCTGAACAGCTCATTATTCCAGTTTCCCACAGAGAAAACCACACCGTGTTCTTTTACTTCACCAAAAGGAAAAAGAAGAGCTCTCGTGTTTCTGAACTCAGTCACAGAATCAGAGAAAGCAGCAGCCGTAAATCCAGACTAACAGGCTTTTTAACAGAAGGAAGCAGCTGGTTTGGTTTGTGAACCAACAGGCTGGTGACGAACACCAACGTGTCATCATATCAGTTACCATTAAGTCCCTCCAGGATCTCGGATTGTTCCCACACAAAATTCCAAACTTTTCAACATTTGTGAAAAGTTGCAGATTAAATAGAAATAAGGAAAAACAAACTTTTCTGGTTGCTATAAATAAAGATGTTCTAAATGGATGCGACTTCGTAGAAGGATTACTTACAGCTACAGCAGGCGCCCCCTGTTGGACATAAACGGTATCAAGCACACAACGTTGTTGCTCCTTAGAGAAAAGGAATAATCATCTGAAATAATAAGATCTGACAACGTTTAAAAAACAATTTAAAGTAACAAAACTCTTTAATATTTAACGGATTTAGGATCCATTTCTGAAAAATGTTGTGGTCGATTCTTTTAACGTGTCGGCAACTCCGGTCCTCGAGTGCCACCATACAGCTGTTTTCACCTCACACATCAGAGTTCATTATCAGGTTTGTGCAGACAGCAAACCCGACACAACTCTGCTAATTAATTACTGATTTGAGTCAGAACTACAGTGCAAAGGTGTTTCCTTCTGTCTAACTACTGAAAAGCACAACAATCCAGTTGTTTAAAAAAACCAAAGCAGCTGTTTTTGATCTTAAGGCACAAGAAGACTTAAAAAACAGAAATGAAAAAGGTCATTCTTTCATTTGTACATGAACACTGGTTAAGTTATTGTTAATAGATCATCTGTAAGCAGCTACCTGAACAATAGGACAGCTAACCAGACAAAACATTTACAGTGCATCTGGACCGGAGTCATATCGGGCCTCTGGTTGAAGATGGCGGATGATTAATGGCGCGCGAAGCGCCGCAAATGCGAGAGCCAGTGTTTCTTTGCATTGTGCTCAGATCGGAATAAGGCGTTAACATAAAATGTGGCGTTGCCAGTTCTTTCCGGATGCACAGTAAAAAGTTTAATTAAAAAAGGTAGACAAGAGGATCTTTTATTTTCATTTAAAAGTGAAAAGAAATCAAAGACATAAGCAGAGCTTCTTAAGAACAAAACTCTGTGAATATGACACCTTGTAAGTTTTCCTCCCACATAAAAGCTCCAACAAGCAGCTGCCAGGCGACGCCTCCATCAACACCAAGTTAGTCATAACAAGAGCTTTTTATCACCTTGTTTCCTGCTACTGTGGTCTAATGAGTCTAAACTAATGGATATAAAACAGCCAGAAGCAGAAATAGTCATACAATCATCAGATATCTGATTTGTTAATTATCTCTAAATTGACTTATTATCAGGCTGGAAATGACAAACCATTAAAAGACGACAGATCTTGTCTAACATAAGACACTCCCACCGCCATGTTCTGCCCTGCAGATTAGATTATTTTCTTTTCTTTGCTAATGTAAACACTGAACGCTTGTTGAAAACATTTAGACTTCGTCTTATACATGTTAACAGGCACATCAAAACGTTATATTATGGTTCTACCAACTCAATATTCATAGACACTGATATCGTTTATTCGCCTGAGTCACTGTCTTTGCGTCTTTGGAAAAATGCTTGACAGGGTAGAATCAACATTTCTTTTTATCATAGATTTATCATAAAGGTTGCCCTCCATCTTCAGTACTTTTTGCAGTGGGGATCGAGCCGTTATTTGTCCGTTTGAGAGACTTTGCAGGCTTTTGCTGTATTGACAGACGAAAAATTTCACAGAAAGTTTGGTTATATGCGGATGATCTAATGTTATATGTATCCAACCAAATCCGTTCTATTCATAATGAACTGAACTGAATGATTTTGGCAAAATATCAGGATACAAACTTAATACACACACATGGACAAAATTGTTGGTACCCCTCAGTTAAAGAAGGAAAAACCCACAATTCTCACTTTAATCACTTGAAACTTACAAAAGTAACAATAAATAAAAATTTATTGAAAATTAAATAATCAAAATCAGCCATCACTTTTGAATTGCTGATTAAAATAATCATTTAAAAAAACAAACTAATGAAACAGGCCTGGACAAAAATGATGGTACCCATAACTTAATATTTTGTGGCACAACCTTTTGAGGCAATCACTGCAATTAGGCGATTTCTGTATTTGTCAATGAGCGTTCTGCAGCTGTCAACAGGTATTTGACTCCTCATGAGCAAACTGCTCCAGTTGTCTCGGGTTTGATGGGTGTCTTCTCCAAATGGCATGTTTCATCTCCTTCCACAAATGTTCAATGGGATTCAGATCTGGGCTCATGGAAGGCCACTTTAGAATAGTCCAACGCTTTTCCCTCAGCCATTCTT
>JBAMHX010000027.1:3374009-3385682 GCA_037177515.1 Pseudomugil tenellus | reverse complement strand
ATTTTTATTTATTGTTACTTTTGTAAGTTTCAAGTGATTTCAGTGAGAATTGTGGGTTTTTTCCTTCTTTAACTGAGCGGTACCAACAATTTTGTCCATGTGTGTGTATCGAAATGTATTGCTGTATGTTCCCAAACAACAAATTGGATTGACATAAAGGATTGAAGTGACTGCCTTTCAGAGACACGGATCAATTCAGATATCAGAGTATCGAGGTTATGAATGCACATAACCTTTTTGATGCAAAATCCGGATAACTATTAAGAGAAAACCTCACATGATCTGTCAATGTGTACTCTAAGAACACTAGAAAAGCCTGTAGTAATACGCTCATTGAGGATTTGGCATCGAATGTGAATATTTAAAAATTACAGATGGCTCTCAAGTCCTGTAAGAAATAAAAATCCTAATTTTATTCCTTCCTTCATGATTCTTTTTTTCAGTTTAACTGAAAAGGGATAAATAAAGTATTTTTCATTGTATTTTTCATTTTTTGATAACTGGCTGGCTAAAGGCATACATTATTGTTCTGACTTCTTCATTAACAATATTTTTGTCTCTTTTGAACAAATGTAAGAGAAATACAACATACAAAAAAAGCTAACTTTTTAAAGTATTTGCAGGTGAGAGCCTTTGTGAGGAAACAAATCCCATCATTTCCATTTAGTCCCAGCCAACCATCTATGGAAAATAGATGGTTGGCTGGGGACCATTTCCAATTCCAACTCCGATTTGAAGAACATGACAACTGCAGAGCATTTCAGAATAACTTGGAGAGATGATGTGTGGATATAACTGACTAATGGAAATCTGCTCTGCAGCAGATCCACAAAACCACAGTATGTGTCAGACACGGCTTCCTGCAGTTCAAAGTATGACATTGCCTCTGCGGGTCTAAGCAGAAATTACACTAAATGTACTGTGAACTAGACCCGGCCTGTGAAAGATGCGGAAAAGTACCTCTGGTTTATCAAACTACTGGTTCAATATTTCACATAACCTGTGCAAAGCCTTGAAAAGACTGATCCAACTGCGACCACAGACTGCCGTTTAGGGAATTGTGGGAACTGGGTGCGCATCACAGAAATCATTATACAGTTTAATTACTGGCTTGCAGGTCGATACTTCTTAACTGGAAGCAAAAAGCTGCAACATCTCATTAATAATGTTTTTAAAACACCTACAGCTGCGGGGAGAAAATAAAAATCTAATGCCAAGTGTCTGGTGTTTCTTTATGGACTTAAAAACATGATTGTTCAATAAAATGTAAAAAATCATTTTTAACACAACTTAAAGTGTTTTGGAACAGCAAATGTTTAATAGCTGCGACGAGTCAGAAATCAAAACTGTTTCTGAGAAGAGGAGAGAGACGTCTCTGTTGTCATGGCAACATTAATCAGGTTCATTTCTGTCTTATCAGAGTACACTTACATTTAGAGATCAAAGTGTCTATAAAAACGCTCGATGAGCGGTTCGTACCGTCACCATCTCGACAGCGTGAAGCGAATAGTCATTACCGAATATACAAACATGAACAAAGGAGTGGAGCTGAGACGCTATCCCAGAGCTAATCGGCTAACGGAGGTAGGTGGGCTAAAGCAAAGTCATGCTGTTAGCGGGCTAAAATAGGGACTGACCATATAAGGACTTCCTCCTTACAACGGGATAGTGCATATTTCTCAATATACATACCCCACCCTCCCAAATATGCGGATTATATAACTTCTAAACAAAGGAAAAAATCCCTCCCCCACAGTGAAAAGTAAACTTGACCTATTAAACCAGGCTGTAAACATGTTTATTTTAGCTGTGAAGTTGGTTTTGTTTAAACGGGAGTCTATGGGGATTGACTCCCCTTTGGAGCCTCTAGTGTATATGTGGGGGGGTGCAATCTTTTGCATTTTTGTACAGACTTCACTTTTAAGCGGCAGAAGTTGCCTCGTTAGTGTTTCATGGCACCAACATACATCTAATAACCGAGCCACAGCTGTATACACACATCTGCATATTTAACTGTGCGGACACATAATTACATGTAGGACATGTTCTCGCAATCATCAGGATAAAATACTACACACACGTGCAGGTTTGTTCATGTAAAACATGAGCTGTGCACCTGTGTGAGTACGGGAAAGCAACGTGAAACTTACCATCAGATATTGTGTGTTAAGAATGAAATCAACTTGCTGGCTTGTTTTAAGTATAACCCCAGAAATTTTCATTTTTTTTTATAAATATTTTACAAGTAAGAACTGCAAAATAGTGCAGCGAATAAGGAATTTATTTTTGTTTTTCTTAAATAAGTGCTCTTAGTTATTGCATTTTAGTTCATATAGTACTTTTAATGTAACTGGTTTTGAATCATCCCTGGATTTTATACATAACAATTTTATTAAATTTGATTTTAAAACAAAATTTAAGAAAATTATAAAACTATAAAAACATGTGCGTTATGCTTTTGTAATATTTTGATACAATTTCATAAGATAAAATTTCAGATTAATAATTCGTTTGAATTTTTTTTTGCTATTATATAACACGTCCATCCTCTCCAATGCTTCCCGAGAAGGACAGATGCTACTAATTTCTAATCAAAATGATAAAAATCCATCATGGCGGCACTTGTAGGGCCTGGATCATCTAATCTCTGTCTGGGTTTCAATCATTGAATGAGGAAAGTTGAACAAAAATAAATAAATAAAACTTTATCACATTAAAAAAAACTTATTATCTTTTGTTGTTTGACATTTCCAGCCAGAACACACACTAGATAAACTAATGTAGTTTGTAGATAAAAACATCACCTTCCACTTTAAAACTGCAACGATGGAAGTTTCTTTCCCGTCTTTGTCACCTCAATCCCCGTTTTTACAGAAAGCAGCTGATGGGTTTTCTTGTGTGCTTGTGCAGGAGCCGACATCACCGTTCAGAGGACAGTTACACTCCGTTCCTGCCTGAATATGAGCCATGACGTCCTCCTCGGAGCGCCTCCTAGAGGCCAGAGTGCAAAGCCCGGCGAGGAAGAAGATCACAGAGATGACCGTGAAGTAGGCGCCGTAGATGAGAAACTGAGGAAATGAGACGGCATCCGTCAGACACACAGTGAAGCTGTAAGAAGGTAACAAAAAGGAGGAAGCAGCGATGATTCCTCACCTGAGTGAAAACATCGAGGCCCAGACCGGCCGAGTCCACGACCACCAGAGTGAGGAGAGACTGCAGCAGCAGGGCGCCAAAAGTATTAACCCCAAACACCAGCGCATACCGCTGCATGTTAAGGCTGGCAGCAATCTCATATCTGAAGGTCAGAGAGAAGCAGATTGGTGTCGCTCATTTCTCTCTACACACTTTTATTTATTTAAGCTCATCTTTCATTCTCCGTGCTGACTCAGCAGAGTTCCGGCCTACAGACCTCTAATAGAGAGAAAAACAGAAGCTCACACTCATATCTCGTTGGAGCAAAATAGTGCAGTGAAGCGCCTTGTCGTGAAATGGCGCTATACAAATAAAGTTGAATTGAATTGGAGCACCTTTAGCTTCAATTACAGCAGCACTTCTTTTTTTCAACAGGGACGAATCCAAAACGTATCACATCCACTTGTACGATATATCGGTTTTATTTATCCGTATCGGCAGATATTTATTTAGTACGTCATCACATATAATTTAATACTTAAACACAGATAACTTTGTAGATAATTTGTAGATGCATTTTATTTAAATGACCACATTTTTGTGCTACGACATGAAAGAAATAAATATTTGAATGTTTGGTGCTTCTTAAATATCAGTTTTCTATCACTGCGTTCAGCTCAAACTGCAGATTATAGTAAACAAAAATATTGGTCATTCATCGGTTATCGGTCATGAAAAGCAGAAAAATATCGGTTATCGGTTGAAATTCTTCATATCGTGCATCACTATTTATTGATATACAAACTTTTAGTAGGACCACCGTTTCATTTGTTTGTCAACACAAATATGTAATCAGTCAATTACATGACAGCGACTGGGTGCAAATAGCACGTAGACTTGGTCAAAATGTTAATCTGCAGCAAAATCTCTGAAGGAATGTTTGTAATCCTTGTTGGATCTATGACAACAAGGATTAAAGCTGTTCTGTTGGGAAAAAAGGGTCCAACCTGGACCTAATATTACTTTTAAATTCTTGTTTAAACCGTCAAAATGTTTCAGGCAATCAAAATAAACTCCGCTCATCTAAAATGTATTCAACCGCAGACTCTGTACTTACGTTGCCACGGTGATGAGCAGCATGTAAGTGGCTCTGAAGAGGATATACGAGCAGTAACACACCCAGATGTTCTTCAATAAATCCATTACAAACACACACATAGACATGAGCAAGGAGAGCAAACACAAAGCCAGCTCCCCCCACTTCGCCCAGGACACTGGCAGGCAGCCGACCAGCAAAGCGGCCAGAGCTCCTGCACATAAACAACAAATGTCACATTTATTTTCACTTTTTAAACCATTTCCAACTAAAAGGAGGAAAAGAAGAAGCAACGAAGCCTGACCGAGCATCGTGGACGCCGTCTCCACGTAACCGTTGTAGATTTCGTAATCCTGCGACGGGCGGATGTTTTCCCATAAAGGCTGAGCGTAGTTGATGATCTGAAGGTAGCCGCAGGTAGCCAGAGCCCACCACACGGACCAGGCCAGCAAGGGGCGGCATCTGTAGCACTGCAAAAAGTCCCTGAACAGCATTTTTAAAACCTCCACAAGCCCACCGCTGCTTCTTCCAGCCTCAGACGGCCTGGATATCTGAAAACACAAAGATTCATCCAATAAACGGGTTCTAATTTACCGCCAGCTGAATGAAACGGCTCCTTTCTCACCATGGGCATGTGGATATCTGAATCCTGCTCCCGCTCCGGTTGGGAAGCGCCGCGTGGCCCGTTTTCCGCTGCTCCCAGACTTTTATGGAAGAACAGGCTCCTTTTGGGCATGGGGAGAAAGCAGGGAGCGACGAAGGCCACGCTGGCACACACCAGCGTGACGATGACGAGGTGGACCAGTTGCGCTTTGGCCACTGAGTGTAAGAGCTGACCAGTCAGGGAGCCGGCAGCCGACCCAAACAGAGTGATGCTGCGGCAGTAGCTGGTTACTCTCTGGTAGTGCGACGACTCCACCACGCTGTAGATGTAGGCGTAATACGCCACGTCACACGCTGTGGTGAACCCAAAGAAAAACTCCAGGAGCTGCATGGCTAGCTTCCCCTGAGCCTTCCACAGCATGGCGTAGGTGAGCAGCAGGCTGGTGGCCTGCAGCACCAACACGGGCTTGTAGCAAAGGTAGTCTGTGGCCAGGAAGATGGGGAACAGGAGGACCAGGTAGGAGTACGTCCATATTGGATAGATTTCATTGACAACCTGCGAAAAACAGGAGAAATTTTAATATGAAGAAACAAAAATAGTCTAGAAGAAGAGTTACGATGTGTATGGAGGGAAAGAAACATCAGTTCGGACCTAAAACCAGTTTACCAGATCATTTTACACTGGATTAAAACCAGTTCAATCCAACAGAAGAAAGCTGATCATTTACAACCAAACCTAAAATAGATTTAACGTCTGAGACGATTAGTAGGTGTTTATCCCCAAACACCCCCAATCCTCAATAAATATATAGAAATATTCAGGAAAACATCATTAGGTGACATCTTCAGGTCATGACCTTTCATTTGACTTGATTTGAGGTCAATTGGATGAATAATTTCAGAGATATAGCCAAACAGTTTTCACATTAACTTGAATGATCTGCAGAGAAACCATCTAAACCAAGATCTAAACTGTTTAAATCTGGACTAAATTATAGTGCATACTATGTAGAGAACAGACTAAAACACATCTGATGACTTTATTATATTATATATAATATAATATAATATGATTTAATATAATATAATATAATATAATATAATATAATATAATATAATATAATATAATATAATATAATAAATTATATCATAATATAATTTAAAATATTATAATATAATTTAATTTAATAAATTATATCATAATATAATTTAAAATAATATAATATAATATAATATAATATAATATAATATAATATAATATAATATATTAACCAACGGAGTTTTGGGAATATATAATTGCTACTGACATTTTCACAAAATGAAACATTCTCCATCTGTGTACAGTAGTACTGCTTACTGAACAGTTTGTGAAAACCATTGAACTAAACCAGGCCAGTTCTGTTTCTTCTTTTATATTTACATGACGTATAGAAAAATGCATTTATTGCTGGCAACCAGCCCGTTAGCTTAAGTCTGTAGCCAATTAGCTTCAACTAGTCTTCTACTAAACAGCAAAATAAAAACATGCGTATACTACAACGTTCTAAAGCTCATCAGGCTCTTACTGTGAAAAAGTAAATCACACTTTGGTATGATTGTACAACAAGCAGAGAGCTAACTTAGCATCTGATAATACCGAGGCAAACAGCGTGGGTTTTACATCCACTCGTGTCTTTCCTCTGAAAAGATCCCTTTCCTGCTTTCTCTTTCTGGTCTCCACAGATAGTTTTGGTCTTCCTCCTTCATTCAGCCATGAGGGAAGAGTAGCACAAAGCAAAGCCCTCTGTGTTTATAGGGGGGGGGGGGCGTAAAGCAAAAACCCACAACTGCAAAGTCACAATGTCTGATTGCTGAAGAGTTGCAACACACGTCAAACACTGAATACCGACCCCAGAAATCATCCATTATTACTCACATTAGGGCTGATATTTGGGTCAACAGTTAGTAATGAGTCTGTTTTTTAAAAAGGACTTTGTCTAATATAGATTATATGACAAAAACACCATGAAATTACCCTCATTTACATTTTTACTAATGCAATTATTACTGTGTTTTAAATAAACTAAAAGCAGTGTAGATTAATTCAGTTAATATTTTAAGTGTTTAGTCTTTCAATAGTCTAACAGAATGTGGTTTAATGTGGCCTGTATGACAAAACTCCCATAAAATAAACATTATTTCTATTTTCACTAATACAATGTTATTACTGAATCTGATATTGTGTTTTAAAACATCTGTATATTTAAAAAAAAAATTAAGTACTAAATCTGCTTACTGAAACATTTATCATGGTGCAGTAGTGGTGAAATAATTACAGGAACAACTATTTCATGGTCTTTTTCAGGACCTTGTAAAATCTATTTCATCATTAACTAAAGTAATATAAGGAACTATAACCACCTTATTTTCAGCGCAGTTATTTAGGGCAGATTAAACATAAGGAGGGTCATTATTCATGAGATTATTGTGTCTTAATCAGGTTTTTAACCAGAACATTTATCCCTAAAAACATTTAGACAAACTCAAAGATACAGAAAAGTGTCTGCGAGGCAACTTTTACACAAAAAATAAATAAATAAACTCAAAGAATTCATATTAATAAATGCAAAGTCGAAATAATGCTGTTTTAGGACACCTAAATGTTTAAAAGCGATGAAAGAACACTTAGGAGAGAATGACTCCGGACCTGTTCAAATATGACCCCTGATTTCGTAAGGATACAGAGTAGCATCTAGCTTACCTGGGTTTCTGTCAGGTTCTTGTCTGGTCCCATCAGGTAAGCGGTGAGAAACGGTTCCAACGGCCGCAGATTGGTGAAAAATCCATAAACACAGAGCAGTAAAGTTGGATAAAGCACAGACATATTGAACTGAATATTAACTCCATGTGCCAAAGTGCCAAGATGATTTGATTCTTCTTCTTGGCGTTTTGGAAACAAGCTAGTTCACTACCGCCACCAGCCGGTGTACAGTGTGGTTCTTCTTCTTCGCTGATTTTGGTGTAGAATAGCCAGTTATCAAACACAATGTCGCCACCTGCTGGTGTCAAGCAGCGACTGCTGCTTGGTGAAAGGTTGGATATTATAAGTATGTGTACAATTAGCTTTGTGTAGATTTTTTGTTTCATTTGAGAAAACAACAGTATCTAACCAAACGCATAAAACTGGGGAAGTCTCTGACAAATGTTTTAATACACATATGTAAACATAAAAATCCTGACCTTGCTCATTTTGCTGCAATGGGAAAATATTCAATAATATAAATAATATATTCTATCTCCATAAAAGATGGCAAATTCTTATTTTGTATTAAACATTTGTATTCATTTTCTGTGAGCTAAAATAGTCACATGTAGATGTAAATTTTCCAGTAAATACCATATTTTACCTATTTCGCTCAACATAAGCTAAAGTAACAAGAAGATTTATATATAAACCTTAGCATTTGTTTTAAGAATTCAATTTACCACAACTGGCAATTTAAAGTCTCCTTATGTTCATTAAGTTTCTTATTCAGTCTCTTTATGTGCTGTGTACTTGTTGTTCAACATAGAGGTTTTATAAAATATATAACTTCCCTCCGTAGCTTCTGCTGGCAGGAAAAAATGCTGGTCAGACCTGCTCTGTTTAAAGTTTCAGCTCTTTTGGCTTGATGCCCTGAAGGAGCCGAGTGGCTCTTCATTAGTATCACTTAGAAGAGGGATGGGTAGCTTTGGTTGTTGAGATCCGTAGTCCTACAGGTTTCAGATGTTTCCCAGCTCGAGCCAATCCCAGCTGACATAGGGCAAGAGACGGGGTACACCCTGGACAGGTAGCCAGTCCGTCACGGGGGAAACACGCACACACAAACAGCCATACTCACACTAACTCACTCCTATAAGGGCAATTCAGAGTCTCCAATCAGCCTATCCCCAAGGTGCATGTCTTTGGACTGTGGGAGGAAGACGGAGTACCTGGAGAGAACCCACACTAACACGGGGAGAACATGCAAACATTTCTCCAGTGTGGGGGACACGGCCCCCAGTGCTCCAATGACTACAGGTACTACTGTTGCTTCACCCTCCAGGCCTTCTCCAGTTCTTCCATGAAGCCTTGGTACTTCTCCAGTTTCTCATGTTCCTTTTCCTGATATTTCCATATATATATATATATATATATATATATATATATATATATGTGTGTGTGTGTGTGTGGGTGTGTGTTTGTGTGTGTGTGTGTGAGTGTGTTTCACTTCATCCCTCCTTATCTGTAATAAATACTGTTAACCGACCACACCAGAGATCAAGGAGATCTTTCTGTGGATCCAGACTCGCTCTCCGGAGAACTCCGCTTCCCAACGTGTCCCCAGCCCGCCTGGCTTTCGCGGCTCCAGTCCACATGACTTCCACACCCTCAGTCCCGACATATGACACTTTGGTCACAAGTTTCCCAGATGCTACGTTTCGGTACATGCAACAGACCACTAGAGCCTATATTGACACCATGGCCGGTGACTGTCCTCTGTACCAAAAACTGGTTACCGCTGAACATTTCATAACCATGACAGAGGATTTTCATGAAGTCCTCAACCAGAGAGGCATGACAGAACTACTAAACTCAGCTAAAACACACCCATGCTTGTTCCTGCCTCCCTGCCTGCCCTGTTATCCTGGATCCCAAGCCTGCCATCCTATTTCTTGTCCCTACAACCCTCCTGGACTCCTCCACCTTCCACACAGGTTTCACTTCATCTCTACTTATCTTTAATAAATACTGTTAACCTTCCTTTTGGCTCTGGCTCACCTCCATTGTTACAAACGGAGTCACAATTTTCTGCCAGAATTCCTTCCCGCTTTTACTGCAGCAACAGTGTTGCTTTTTGCCTGAATTGTATTTTAAAACTCCTCGAATGATAGTCTGCTCCATGGTAACATAAGTTGCTCTGGGTTTGTCCATGTTTGATCAGATCTTCTGAGCACCAGCTCTTTTATGTGAACATGCACTTATCCCGAGTGGAAAGATCTGGATTGAATTAGCAAGTTGTACAGCTTATCCCACTTCCTCAATGTTTGCCTCGGTCAATCGTCCAATCCTGGTGTGTTGGAGCACACTGGTGGTGGGCACCACTGGTTTACTTGATGCTATTTGTACACTGATGTTCTCTGTAACTCGTACCAGTATTTATACTGTGAATAAATCACACAAGTGGACTCTAATAACTAACAAGGCATCACCAGAGGGTAACTGGTTGGACTGGGTTTTATTTAGGAGCATCATAGTGTAGGGGGAATAGTTGGGGGATTGTAGGGGACAAATACACACCAGAAAAAGAGAGTAAACTACATTCCACACGAAGCAGAATGAGGTTGGAAGTGACACTTTTAGGTTAATAAAAAGATATAGTGATCAGTTGTAAGTGTTCATGTTTTGGCCATTTAAGCTGAGGAGAATCTATTTTACAGGTTATTCAGGAAGTCTTCTCCATGATGGATCATCTGTTTCAGTGGATGCAGGATCTGAACATTCATTTCAGGACTGGTTTCCACTTCTACACTGTAGTTCTTCACGAGGAAGATGCAGTTCAGTGAAATTCCCAGCATCCGGTGGAACTGCTGTACCTGAAACAGCAAATAAATAATAAAATAATAATAAAAAATCATAATAATGTACCAGTGTAATCCTTTGACCTCTTAAACACAAATGAATGGACAGTTCCATCTGCTTCACATGTATAATGTATAAACTACAACCCAGGCTGCTTTTCCCCACTATGGCCACTAGAGGGCACTATAGTTTTCACTGAAATGATTAAATAAACTTTTCTTGTCAGAAATCCAAAGAAACATGTTGACCTACAGGTAGAAACTTACCAGTGTCTCCAGGCACTTGCTCTTGTACATGTTCTTGATATCTTTTCTGGTGTCAGGACAGGCGTCATCAACCTTGGTGATGATGGCCAGTTGAGGAATGTCTGTTGACAAAAGAGGTCATGTGTTTGAAGTCAATGTATTTTCTGGTAGACTGCAGTCCACATCATGTTTTATATAAACTATTCTGATGGGGTTTATTTCCTACCCAGTCTGCTGGCTTCCAGTCTGAGATCTCTCATCTTCTTCAGAACGTCATCAGTAATCAAATTCAGAGAGTCAGCAGGAACAACACAAACCAGAACGTGGACTTTGTCGTCTATAGTAGGTTGTTTATTGTAGCCACGATTCATACTCTTCAAAGGCTTAGTAGGATTAAACTATTAAATTATTGAAAATATTTAGTTGAGAAAGACTTCAATGAAGGCAGAGTATTGTGAAATGTGTTCTTTGAAAAGTTTAGACCTCATATTCATCTTTTATGTGTCCCTTCAGAGCAAGCTTGAGATCTTCCACTGAGATCCCACTGTCACCTGTCTCTAACCCCATGATGTCGTTGAAGACAAAATTGCAATATGATCCAGGAGATCCATCTTTAGGGATTTTAAACGTTTTGTACTAAAGAAGCAGGACAGTGGCATCAACTTTTTTATGCAATAACAGATATAAATGGGGGTAAATGGATATTCATACCTTTAGAGTAAAACTCTTGCATGAAGTTGCATCTGTCTTTGCCCGACCACATATTTTACCCCGGAAAGCACTTTCCACTGAGTTTATGAAACTGGATTTACCAGCACCAATCGGTCCATGAAGCAGGATTCTGAGGTTTTTCACAGTCCCATTGTGAGGCTGATATGATTTAACATCACCAAGAATTTCCTTGTCACTCCTGTCCAATAAAGAGGAAAAAATGTAGTGTAATAAATATAATATAATATAATATAATATAATATAATATAATATAATATAATATAATATAATATAATATAATATAA
>JBAMHX010000027.1:3356947-3370273 GCA_037177515.1 Pseudomugil tenellus | reverse complement strand
TGTATATTTACAGCTACTTATTAAACCTTTAGGCAGACAAAAGCAAAGGTAAAAACATAAGATCTTTTCACCATTAAATGTAGTTATTTTTTGTTTCATTTGTTATGAGAGGTTACAAAATGATAAATAGATGTGGATGAAAACACTTAAAGTGATGGCATATTTGTCCCTTTTGCTGTTATTATGTACAAAGATGGTCATTTAAAGTTAATTTAGTTAATTTAAAGTTAATTTTGCAAACTGTGAATCTGGATCAGCTAATGATCCTGGAAGGCAAATGATAGAATTCCAAATCCGGATCACTTTGACCCAAATTAAATCTTATGAACTGGCTCCTAAATCTGATAAACACTTTCCACATTTTTATCTAATTATACAACATTTTTCATTTATTAAAACATATAAAACTCCAATTTTAATTTGTAACAATCTGAGTACACATTGCACTCTCCAATAGGAGCAAAAAGCTGTCAGAAATGCACCTACCTTGTTATTGTCCAGTGAAATGTCTTGAACTGCATCTGTCACTCCTAACACACCTGAAGAGAAAAACAGATTAAGCTTCTGAATTATATTTAGATTTACACAACACAAGAGACAATCATATCCAATTATTTCCTGTCCAGCGTGAAGTGGCTCTATGTTTCCATTTTACTTTAGTCTGGGGGAGCAGGGGAGTTTCACATGTCCGACTGTGCCCAACCTGAGTTGTGGTAAGTGTCCACCCAGCCCCCGTCTCCATCATCCTCCTCTATGATGGCTTCCAGCTCATCCGAATACTCCATCTGTTTACAACGCTTGTAACATGGAACTGCGAGACAGAAAACAAATAGAAAGAAGGGGTTAAAGTCAAGACAGGAGGACAAAGCTCTCACACTTCATCCAACCCAACAACATCTGCATAAATACAGCAAAAATGTAGAGAAATAAGCATCATTTATAAGAAAAAATATAGAAACATGCAGAATAGTGCAAAGTTTTTCCTTAAAATCTGTCAGAAACATACAGGTGTGTGTGTGTGGCTGTGTTTGGTTTTTGTTGCTGTATATCAATAAAACACACAGCAATGAGCCTGATTGTTATCGTTGCCATGACTACGGAGACTCTCTCTCTCTCTTTATTGCTGGATAAAATGCAGACACGGGAACCATGTTCCCCTAAATTCTGCCTGCTGCAACCGCTTTAAATCAGGAGAAACACAAACAGTTTTTGTGTCCTGAAAGTTAAAAACAACAAGAAAAAAAACTTGCAGAAAAAAGAAAACAGAAATGGTTCAAGTAGATACAAACACTTACAACTTACACTGGTTCCCCTGGTTGTTAGCGTTAGCATAGCATTATTATGATAAGTTAATTATTGAAAGATATAATTAAAAACAAAGCGACAGCTATTTAAAACTTCTTTAGATTCTAAATAGTCGACAGGGGCTGAAATAAAATAATTAAAGGCCATCAGGCTTTTAAAGACTTTCATTTGGCTCGCAGTTTAATGTGATGTCTGCAGCACCACATCAACACCACGTAAATCCTCAAATTATAAGAAGAGTCACATTTATTTCAACTATACGGCTCATATCCTAAATTTACTGGTATTTTCTTAATATTCTAGATTCACGCCAGCCGTTTAATCCCTAAAAATACTCGCTGTCATCCTTTGTGTTGTGTTTTGAAGCAGAGCAGAACACTTCCATCCTCCGGGTCCCGCGAGTGAAACTCAGCAGTAGAAAAACTGAAAAGTCTTAGATTTCATTTCATTTCAGATTCGATGATGTATTTATTACTCTGCTGTCTTCTATGTAGCTTTTATGGCAGGTTAAAAACACTCTTCACTTCCTGACATGAGGAGAAAAAGCTGCAAATAAAAATAATGGAAGTCAGTGGAGCCATGAATAGGAGCACTCAGCGATCTGAGGTGATGCGAGACAAAACCACAAGACCATAAAGATGCAGAGATGGGGAGTTTTCTTCATCATTTTGAAAGAGAACATTAGTGCACAATTCTGTTATATCAAAACTCTTATAAAACCTTTTATCTTTTGTAGCCTGTTTCCATTTTTATTGACATTCCCGTATAAATGTATACCTGAGTTACTGGGCTTCTAAGTAGGTTGGATTTTTACTCATTGCAGTAAAAAAAAACCACTAATCAGTGTTTTTGAGATTTTCAGACACACAGCGTGGTGTATTATAACCAAAAGTCATATCCCTTTTGTCTTGATTTGCACATTTTTCGGTTCTGGAAACTATAAAAATACACAAAACAACGAGACAAACATACTTCCTCACCGTTACGTGTCAATAGAAACTGTTTATCCTGTGGTAAATACGGCTTCACTTTCACCTCCTCCCCGGTGGCCCTGCATGGGAAAAATGTAGGTAAACTAAAAGAATTTGACATTCTTTCTTTAAAATCTATATCGAGCTTGTCTCACATGCTGAAACCTGACTCAGAGCAAATGGTATGTTGCAATGTCAGATTCCCCGAGAAGGATATTGCAATATAGTGTGAAATTCAACAGGATGAAAATAAGAACTGTAAAGTAATGAGTCCAAATCTGAGCTTTCGGATTGTTTTTCAGTATCACAAAACATAAAGTTAACACTATATATAGTATTGGTTTATTAGAGAAGAAAATAGCACAACATTTTAACAAACAATGCAAGCAAACATTCATTTGTGACACCCACCATTTCCATGTGGGGCAGTGATGAACCAAGTGATCTCCAGCTGCTACAAACTGCAAAAAACAAACAAAAACAGGACATGAAGCAGGACAAGACTTTTACCTGGGTTGAATATGACATAAATCTCAAATTTGAATTGCTTTTCACCTCTTCTGGGGTGATGACTCCAGTCTCTTTGAACTTTGACTCCTGTTATAAAATAAACAACTACATCAACATCATCAACCTGGAACCAGGAGAAGTACTGCGTATTTACAAGAACTGAGCTTTTGCATTCTGGAAAGATCGATATTAAATTAACCTTTCGTGTAAGCAGCGTTTCAGCAAATATGAGCTTTAAGACACGTATTAGCTCATGCTAGTGAACAGCCCTGCTTGTTTCATATTGTCATATATCATATGAGCTACCAGCTAAGCTAGCTGTAAGTTTACCTTCAACACTGGAGTAAGAAACTCCGCTACTCCGAGAGCTGTTCCCTTTACTGTGTTTATGACGTTCTGCATTTTTAAGGATTAGTCCGAAACTCGCCTTCAACCCGAACTTCTTCAACCCGTCTTTCACTGACAAAAATCTTAATATTTTGACATAGCTAGTGAGGCAGAGTGCCAGCAGGAATGATCACGTGATATTCCCAAACACTTCCGGGGTGAACCTCTCGCGAGAAGTACGACACTAGTATATTTGCAAACATTTTTTTTACAAATACACCGAGTTATCGAGATAGTCTGACTATTAAAAATGAATAATGTTCAAATAACTATTAGTTTGTCTTATATTGCGGTAATTATTTCGAGAAGTCAAACGCATTGAGTTGCTAAACGAGAAGCTAAAACAAGCTAACCGTGCGCGCGCTGCTTCATTTTCCGCTATGCTGAGGACGGTGACAATGACATCAAGGGTCCTCCGCGGGATCTTAAAATCAAACCACTATGCAAACATGGTCAAATGTAGATTAAAGAGATCAAGTTGTGGAGTTTCAGGGAAGACATGGATTAAGCCCAGTGGGTTTGATACGGGTTTAAAGACTTTTAACAGCCTCACCAAACAGAAAGAGCCTCTCATTCTGGCTCGAGACGGAGTAGCTACCTGGTATGGATGGAACATCTTTGGTTACATGATAATTACATTAACTAATGCTAAATTACACACAAAACAGTGCACGTGTTGTGTGACAGGTACAGCTGTGGACCCACGGTGTATGACCACGCTCACCTGGGCCATGCATGGTAAAAATTACACACCAGCATACCAGTTAAATGTGTGGAATGAGGAAACTGGCTAATTTTGTTTTCCAGTTCATATGTTAGGTTTGATATCCTACAGAGGATTCTATCCAGGATGTTTGGGATCACTGTCATCCACGCTATGGTCATCACTGACATCGATGACAAGATTATCAGAAGGAGCTGTGAGGTAAAAATGTGTTAGATTGAGTCTTTCTGTGGAAATAATGCTCATTGAGTGTTTTTTTCTTCATTGGATAGGAAAATGTTTCGCCTACCATCATCGCCAGAATGTATGAGGAAGAATTTCAGAAGGATATGTTGTCATTAAAGGTGAATTTAGACTTAAGTTTTGTAAAGAGTGAGAATTATAATCACATTTGTTAATAGTGTGAATGCTGTCACCTGTTTTTCCTGTTTTCTTTATTATTACTATTATATCTTCCACCATTTTTTGTCTGCTGATAAATCTGCGTGGCCTCAACTAATTTTGACGCCTGTGGGAAACCGGCTACCTCTTCTTACATTTGCAACTATAACGTTTTTTTAAAAAAAAATTGACATTAAACGTTTAAATTTTTGCCATAGAAATAAACGGCAGAATGTTGCTTTGATTCTCCAACCGTTTCCACGACTAATAACTCCACGCGGCCTTGCATGATTTTCATGGTTTTGGTACCGAAATGTTCCCCTCGGCCACCGTACGACTGCTATATCTTTTTTCCTTCGCATCTTTTACAGATTTTGATATATTTGAAGTTAAACCTTGAAAATTGTGCCATAGAAATGAATGGCGGAATGTTAGTTGCCATGACGGTGTGACAGCATTCACACTGCTGTTCTGGAAGAACAGCAAATCTCTAGTAAATATTCTTCTTTAAGTGGAAAAAAGTAATGCTGACGTGATGTCTCCTTGTATTTAGGTGCTTCCTCCTGCTGTTTATCTGAGAGTCACTGAGAATATTCATCATATTGTTGCCTTTATTGAAGGAATCATCAAAAATGGACATGCTTATGCCACAAAAGAAGGTGGAAAAAACCCCAAGATTGCTACTCCTGACACGAGTTGCAGCATCAGTTCATGTGTGAATCAATATGGTTGCAGGGGATGTATATTTTGATGTCCAGTCCATTGGCGACAGTTACGGGAAGTTCGTTGGAGCTTTCGGGCCCCAGGGAGATCCCGGTAAGTAAGTTTCAGCATCCACCATTTTGTGATTGTTGGGAATAAACAAAGTGTGTGTTTTTTGTTGTTTTCCAGGCAGCTCCGATAAACGAGACACGAGGGATTTTGCACTGTGGAAGCGATCTAAACCTCAGGAACCATGCTGGGATTCTCCGTGGGGCAAAGGGAGACCTGGCTGGCATATCGAATGCTCAACTGTTGCAAGGTGTAAATTTACCTCTTCTTTATTTGTATGTCTCTAATCAATCCCGTTCTTTTTCGTCCAGTTATAATCTAATTAAAACAAATCAATTATATGAAGCACATTAAAACAACATCAAGGAAAGCACAGGTTTGCATCAAATCTATATTGTTATATAATGAGGTGGCATAATGTAGCTCAAATATCATAAAACTTGTTAGTTTTATGGTAAAATGACATTATTTTACTGGTATGTTAATAAATGGATGAATGGATTTTAAAACAACCATAATGTCTAATGTATCATATTTGATAAATACCGTTTTTGAGACATTTTGCATCACTTTATGGTAGAAACTTTATTCAAAACTTTATTGCACACCATATAATACTGGTGTTCTGTCTACTGGTGTTCACCAGAACGTTCTTCTGGATTAAAATAAAAATGTTTTATAAGTAAAAGAACAGATTTGAGAAAACGGTATCGTCCCCACCAGTCTACGGAGGTGGATTGATGCACTTTATGACATAATTAGTTTATTAATAGTGAGAGAAATGTAAAATACGATCTGCTCGTGTGGTTTCGTCTTTACAGCGGTGTGTTCGGGAGTCAGCTGGATATTCACTCGGGGGGGATCGACCTGGCCTTCCCTCACCATGAAAATGAGATCGCTCAGAGTGAAGCGTATCATCGGTGCACGCAGTGGGGAAACTACTTCCTGCATTCAGGTGAATCCTGAACGTCTCATTATGAATTATTAGAATTGCAGATTTATTAGTGAGACGAGTGTGTGGACAGGGGATGGAAGTTTACAAATAGCAACAAACAGTTAAATAAAATACTACATATTTTGTTATTCACAGTAAATTTGGGCGGGGTGAGGGTGGGGGGTGAACTAGCCTCTTTTTAAGACAAATGAACATATTATATTGTAGTCTTATTACTAAAGCTTCAATTATTACATTTTGACATCATTGATCAAAGTTCTGAGATGCTCCTTAAAAGAAAAATGAGTTTTCTAATAAGTGTTTTAAGGAATGTTCCAGAGACAAAACGTCATCATTGATTTGCAGCGTGAAGTTAAATTTCTTCTCCCATAACTATGAAAATATGGACGATTGTTTTAAACACACGTTGCTGCTCGTGAGTCGTCCACTAGGGGGCAGTGCTGAGATCAGAGTTCACTTATTTTGACCATTTTATAAATTAATTATTGATACCTTTTGGTGGCTGTAGCTGTAGACACACACACACACGTGCACACACACAAAACCTCTTTCTTTGTTTGCAGTTAATGGTGTTCATGTCAACTTCCTCTAATGAATCCTCTTTTTCTTCTTCAGGTGTTTTTTTATTTCACGGTTTACTTCCTGTCCCTGTTCTTCAATGTGTTAACAAAAGGTTTCATTTCCACCTTCGTGACAGAGCTGTAAATCATACATGTCTGTGGAATGCTTGGTGACATCTATATTTATATTATTTTCTCTGTTAACCTGATTGTTTATGTTGTTTTCAGGTCATTTACACCTGAAAGGCAGCACAGAAAAAATGTCTAAATCTTTGAAGAACTACATCACCATCAAGGTAAAGTCCTTCTGGTCAGTTTCACATCCTAACTTTTCATTTTTATTCATTTGTTCTTTTATTTAATTAACAAGGTTCTGGAACCAGAAGTGATTTTTTTTTTTTTTGGAGCTGAAGTGTAAAAAATAAGCGTTTTATTAAATAGAATACAACTTTACAAATACCCTGAGAATATAAATATTATTTCAATTTAACCAAATATTGTAAACTTTCATAAGAATTAAATTATTCTTATAAATTATTAAAATGTAATTTTTAAATAAAAATTTGAGTTCTCAAAATAAATGGCTAAGAATAATTATTTAATATTATTGAAATTTTAAAAAGGCAGCAGATAAAACTTTAATTGTAATTTATAATTAAATGGTAAATGGTAATAAATTGAATATTTAATGAGAAGTTAGGTTTTTGTAATCCCAATTTGATTATGGAAATTTTAAATGTAGAATATTTTTAGAACAATTTGGTTACATTTTCGTTCTAAATACAAAGTAGTGCATAATACTGCTATCATAAAATTATTAAACTGATCATACAAATGTAAAATCTGTTTAATTAAAAATGTTTTCAAATGAAATAAAGATATTTTGAATAATTTTTTTATTGTGAATTTAATGTAAATATATACCCGCTAAATTATTAATCTAATATTGGACATTTATTATTTACATATAATGATCGTTTTTTTATGATCTGATTGACTTTAGCCTGAGATGATGTGATGAAACTCAAACGCGTCTTTTGGAAGTTTTTACGTTTATTATTTATTTATTTTTACGTTTATTATTTACGTACCTGACAGATTAACTCATAAAATGCTTAAACGTTCCTGCTGATCGGCGCGTTTTTCTCCTTCCAGGATTTTCTCAAGTCTTACTCCGCCAGTGAATTCCGGATGTTCTGTCTTTTAACTAAATACAGATCAGGTGGGTAAAATAAAGACGCTTTTCTGTTTGCCGAGCCGCGCGGGACCCATGCCGACCCTCCCGTCTCCGCAGGAATAGATTACAGCGACGGCAGCATGTCGGAGGCTCGGGCATCTCTGGAAACTCTTCGCACCTTCATCCACGCCGCTCAGGCCTACATGGCAGGTCAGCTGCAGTGTTCGCCTGTGCGGGAGGATCTGATGTGGGAACGGTAACCACGACTTGCATCGTCTTCATGCCGCAGTGCTGGAGTTCTCCGTCTGAGACGTTTCCGCTCTCGTTTCCATGCATCCCAGGCTGGCCGAGGCCAAATCCGGCGTGATGAGCGCTCTGGCAGACGACTTCGACACGCCGCGAGCCGTCGCTGCTCTGATGAATTTGGTTTATCATGGAAACTGCCAGCTTCAGCCGGTTTCTATGGTAACTATGACCACTTGTGGGTTGGTTGAAGCAGCAAAGTAGTTTGCGGAAACAGCAGAAGTGAGCTTTGTGTGTTTGTGTTGAGCCTGAGGGAGCGGTTCGGAGCCCCGCGGTGTTCGGAGCGACGGTGACCTACATCAGAGACGTGCTGGAGGCGTTCGGAGTCGACCTGCTGCACAGTCAGGTCAGGACTCACAACGATTCAAATTCTTCTTAGCAGCTTTTCTTTTTTTTTTAAACGTTTTTTTGCACGTTTGTGTTGAAGGAGTCGGACGTCCAGAGCGGTTCTGGAAATTTCCACGCCGTCGTGGAACAGCTGACTCGTTTCAGAAGCGAAGTCCGAGCGTTCGCACTCGCTCGTCAGGAAGCGGCGAGCTCTAAATGCCCGAACAAACCCGGACTTTACCCAGACAGGGTTCCTCTCCTCAAAGCCTGCGACTCCCTGAGGAAGGACCTGGCTCCTCTCGGTGTGCTAATAAAGGTAAGACAGGTTGGTTCACACAGCGGGAACAGAAAAAAAAGCTTCCTGTTTTGATGAGTTCTTCCTGGTTTTAGGATCGAGGAGCCGCCTCCACGTGGGAGATAAAAGCCAATCAGAGGGTCCAGAAGAAAGACCAAGACTCATAAAGCTGAAGAGACTTTCAGAGCGGAAGCTAACGGCATCTCCACGATCTTCTTTCAATTGTCTGTTTTCTAAATCATGATGTAATAAATAAGTTTCATCTTCATTTCTGGGATTTTATCTTTTTATTTATTAATTTTCCCCCAAACAAAACATAAGTCCAGTTTTATCTGAGCTGTGCTCCCACTCGCGTGTCCGTCACGCAACGCTGCGACTCTCAGGCATCAGGTTGATCAGAGAGTTGCTGGCTTGAGCCAGCTCCGTGATGGAAACTCTTCCTCTCTGTCGGATGAACTGAGCAACAGAGTCCAGTTCTTCTGGAGTGATGGAGATAAACTTCCCTCTGTCGTCGATCACGCCTGCAGCAGATAATAAAGGTTGGATTAGATGCGAGATGTGAAACTTTATTTAGTCAAACAGCAAAATGAAGTGATGCGGGATGTTTTCATTAGGGGTGTTAATCTGGCGATACGATATGTATTAAAATACAGGTTAACGATACGATATATGGAGATGCAATAAACAATATTCCCCATTTTATTAACATATTAACACTTTGTGTACAAGATGAATAAATAAATTAAAATCTGCCTCATGATTAAAAATGTATATATTTATATATATATATATATATTTATATATATAATATTATATATATATATATATATATATATATATATATGTTCTGTTTTCGCAAGATACACTTAAGGTGTAAATTAAACTGGTCAAAATAAATAAAAAAGAAATAAATAAAAATATGCTCATAAAAAGATTGATACTGTTTTTTTGCATATCGCTATATTGTCACTTAAAAAAAATCGCGATATATCGATATTTTTTTTTACAGCCCTCTTACCTGTGATGGTGCCTTCAGCCAACAGGTCCTGCAGTCTGGCGATGGCGTCCTGTGTCCTCATCCCAAAGTGAGACGCCAAATCCTCCAGGAGAACCACCTTTGAACTCTGTAGACAGAGCGGACGGTTACTGATGGTTGTATTCACACAGGGTGGCGTGGACAGAGCTCGCCAAACTGACCTCGATGTACTTGATAAAATCTTGCAGCAGGCTGCGCGACTAAAAGCAGAAAATACAAACGTATCATTTTAAAACGTTACACGCTGAGATGTGTTTAAAAAAAATAAAGATGTTGGTCGGACCTGGTCCTCAGAGAGCTGCTCCTCCTCTCCCTGGTCCTCTATTACAAAAGATGCCTTTAGTTTTAAGTACTCCTCTTCCTCTTGTCGTTCTTGCTCCTCTTTAGCGCGACGCTCGTCCTCCTCCTGAATAAACAGCAAAGACTTGCAGCGTCTTCTTCATAGAAACAAAAAACAACAATGCAGGCGAGTGAGTTTGTCACCTTTTTCTGTTCCAGCAGACGTTCCTGCTCATCGGCCTGACGTTTCTCCTGCTCTCTGAGTTCCTGCATCCTCTTCCTCTCCTCTCTCTCTTCCATTTCTGCCTGAAAAGCAGTTTTACACACATATTTAGTCGGGTAAAATCTTCTGTGGTTGTAGATACCACACTCTACAACTCTACAAGAGTTTTTATTAGAGTTACCTGTGCAAAATGTCTTACTAACCTCTCTCTGGGCTTTCTTGGCCTGTTTCTCCTCCAGCTTCCTCTGCTTCTTGGCTCCAATTTTGGCATTCGGCTGGAAATTCTGTAGTTCCTCTTCCTCCTCAGCTTCCACAGGCTCTTCATCTGAAATCCGGAGATGTTTGTTGCTCAAACCCAGACAGGATGATCTTAAAGCTATAATGTGATGACTCCTCCACATAAACATAGGTGTTTATGTTGTTTACCTCTATCTTCTCTCTGGGGTCTTCTGTTGGCCATCACAGCGGCAAAGTTCCTCCTCCTTCGCGGCATCCCTGCTCCTCGGTCCTCTGCTGCCCGCACAGGGCCTCCCGCAGCCCGGACGACATCTCTTCGATGATCCTCATCAGCTAAAGAAAACGATATCAATTTGTTTATCACGGTTGTTAAAAACCAAAAGGAAACTGGACACCGAATGTGAAAGGGGGGACATTTTGTCCAAAGCGGCACCCGTAGAGTTACAGACCGACAGCAGTAAGCTGACGTATCTTAATATATATAATAATTATAATCTATAAGAATTGTTTTATTACAAAACATGGTTTTAATTTTAGAAAAAGGATACATATAAAAAAGTTGTACAGAAAAGGTCTATGTGAAAACCGTTCTCATAAATGCTAAATATTACCAACATGCAAACATTCGCTCCCTGATGTTAGCTTAAATGCTACTTACCGTTTTGCACCTTCCGCTGAACCTTCAACGCAAACAGAATAAGAACAACAAGGATAGCAGCCGCGATCACATATAAAACTACGTCCATCCTTTCTTTATTTCAATAAATATACAGTTAGAAAATCTATTATCCGTCAGTCTGTGCTGTCAATCCATAACAAACACGGTACAACGTCAGAGTTCTTCTTCTGTGTTTTTTTTCTTGCATTTAGCTCTTGTGGTGAATTACCGCCACCAAGTGGTATAAAGTGTGTATAACAACAATACTCTTTCAACATGGTAACAATAGTCATACGTTTCATTATACAGAAAAGAGAGATAACTCAGAAAAAAAGGACATTTATGAAATCATTTGGTGTATTAAGGATGAAGTTTCCATTATTTTACCAAAGCGAATAGCTTTTTTTCTGTGAATTGAACATAAATGCAAATCTCTTATTGAAAAGAGCACATTAAGGAATACATAATTCAAGCTTTCTACAATAACTACCCCGAAAAACATGCTCATTTTTTCACATTCTTATTATTGCTATTACTATGTATATTCCGGGGGTAAATTATAGAACTAACTATAACGGTCTGAACAATATATTTTGCTTTTCAAAGACTCCATTTTCTCCCATGTCCTTCCCTTTCTGGTTTGCTAAATGGTAGAAGGACATTTTCAAATTTGAACAAACATCCACATGAACCTAACTAACATTAAACTTTGACAGAAACTGCAGCAATAAACTGATAACATGTTAAATACATAGTAATTAATAACTATAACGGCTTTAAAGCAAATTAAAACATGTTCTACTGCCAGCATATGGAATAGTTTGAAGCCTGTTTCTTAATTACCACACTTGTCTTTTTAAGCAACTATGTGTCAGATATTTTCTGAAACACGAACATTTCTCTCAGATCTGAGTTACTGTGATATAAAATATTCTGTAAAGGTTTAATGAGAAGTTCCCATGAACCTGAACCCCACCTGCTGGATGCACAGCTGCGGTCTGAGCTGCTGACTCAGCAGACTGCGGCAGCTCTCCACTGTTCAGAAAATTGATGAGAGTTTAACGACAGCTGAGGGATCATTAGCTGCTACTCTGCATACGGGTTGGAGGAGTCTGAGACAATTCAACATGTAAGATGATATAACATCTCCCATTCTTTAATACCTGCTGATTAATTGGAATCATAAATGAAATATCAGACCCCCAACCTTTTCACTGATTGATGACCCGCTCTCCATCTGGGCAGGAGGTGTCTAGACCATCCGAGAGGAAAAGCTGAATCTCTACAGTACTGAAGTGAATGATGAGGTTCATTCCTCATAGACTTCAGCTTTATGATGATAAAGGACATAATTTATGAAAGGGATGTAAACAAGGTGAATAAAAGCATAAAGCAAAAGGTTTAGTGAGAACTCTTCAGTTGGAAAGCAGCCATGACTAAGATGATCTGAGACGTATCTTATTATTGTGTCATGTGTTTTCATTTTGCTGAGCTCATATTAAAACAGTATTTTTGTGTAGATCTGTTGTTTTTTAACACAAAGCTAATTAATAATGTTTACTTTCTACAACAATCTTTTCAGATTAGTCTTTTACTGGAATAATATACAATATATCCCATCAGAACTTGAACCTGCAAGGGAGGGGGGTGGGGGGGTAATGTATATTTCGTTGCATGTATGCCTCAGAGAACAAGCAGGGTCTTAAAACACTCCATTTAAGAGTAATAAGAATGAGGACATCGTTGTTTGTCTCATGGTGAGGAAACTGATAAATGAGTTGATGATAATGAAGGCTGAGTAAAGTCACATTCTGATGGATCGGAAGTGATCTCGGTTGTGTGAGGGTCACATTTTATGTGAGAAGACTGACATGAGTCACCATGAAGTCACAGATTTAGATGGTCCACAGACAACTCCAGGTCTGGATCTTTAGATCAGTTGGGAGCCGGAAGTGGAGCCTTGGGGAACTCCACATCTACTGTTACCAGCTGAGGATCAAACCAGTTCTGAACTGAGGTTCAGACTGAGGTTGGCTTCCAATTTTCCAGTTGTGTACTGGTGATGTTTTTAGATGTTTTCCCCTGGTTCCAAATGCAACTATCAACAATTTATTGTCAATATTCAAACTGGAGTTTCAGTAAAATAATGTAATAATCCATCCATCCATCCATCCATCCATCCATCCATCCATCCATCCATCCATCCATCCATCCATCCATCCATCCA
>JBAMHX010000027.1:3346392-3356847 GCA_037177515.1 Pseudomugil tenellus | reverse complement strand
CCATCCATCCATCCATCCATCCATCCATCCATCCATCCATCCATCCATCCATCCATCCATCCATCCATCCATCCAAACTGCTAATGGAGATGAGGTGAAGGGAAATTCTGTTGCAGAACCATTGTTTGCTTTTTGCTTCTGCAAAATTGTTGCAAATTACCGGGATGTTGAAATTCTGAAACAAAAGATGAAATTTCTGCTGTCAGCTGAACATTTCACTTAGATCATTACACAAACCTGACCAAGTTGTACTTTTATATTTACAAAAAATGCTGTTTTTTTACTCCTAAAGAAAATGTTTGAAAACTAAAACTAGAAACTAGTCCATATGATGTGTTTTGAGGACTGGCTGCATGAAAGAATAATACAAATATACAGCGATTGGAATGAAAATACTTTATTAATACAAAAAGTTGGAGAGAAATAATAAAAAAATAGGATTTTAAATTGTATGAACACTGATAGTACAAGAATGCTGACAAATAGATAAACAATGAAATAAAATGGAAAATTATGATATTTATTAACTATTTCTATGTTAAGAATGATATTTGCTGATTTAGTTTAAACAGAGCTTTCAATTTATAGACATTTGTCCTGAGACTGATGGAACAAAACCATTGTTCCCATCTGTGCAGACTGTTCTTTGTGTCTTTAACAAATTATAGAAGTAAGATTAACTTCCGTCTTTTTCTTTCCTGGGAGAAAATAAACGCCCTGATTTTATCTCTTGACAAAAGGTGGAAAAGTTTGGACTTCTGTATGAGCCAACCGTCCAGCTGTACTTTAACCAAAAGACATTTAAATCTAATTACACTCAGCAGCTCCTCAGTCCGGGAGAAAAATGTCCTCATCTTCCGAAATATCGATATGTTTAATAATAAAGTTAGAACCGAACATGTTAGAGGATCTGTGTTACTGCTCTTTCTTCATTTTAACCCTTTACATACTGCTCTGCTGTTTGGTCAATTATATTTTAATGATTATGATGGAAATAAAGCTGCCTGAGACATATTTTGCTTGGGTCCGTAATACCTAAAGTACATTTTTTTAATCCTAATGACCATTTCACTGTTACATTATCATTAACTTTTGCTAAACTATTTAGAAAAATACAAAGAAACATTTTCAATCCTTTTGTATGTTAGTATGAATTTTAAAGGGTTATTTGGGTGAATTTAAGGAAGGAAGAGAAGTTTAGAAAGACATTTTCTCTGAATCTGTGTTGCAAATTGTTTCAGAGTGAGCCCATGCAGGTACTCTCTCCAGGTCAAAAATAAAACAGTTGTTACTCCAAACCCTGCTGTGTCATTAGTTTAAATGTAAAACAAAATGTTTTGCAGAATATAAAGCAGAGTTAGCTGTCACAGTCGTCCCAAACACCTGATTTAAACAGATTGTTGTGAAGTTCTGCCCAATCATAGAGACATGTCAATGCAACTCAGGATAGTTGCAGCAGGAAACATGTGAGAGCTGCAGGATGGACTTTAGGCACCCTTATATGAAAGGTCATGCATCTGCAGGCTGAGGATTGTGTTGTTAAATCTGTGGTTGTATACATGTGTCATGTGAACACTTGAATTCCTCTTTTGAGTTAGGGGTGAAAATCCATCATGATGCAATTCAGCTTCAACCAACAGAAACAAAACATGAAACCAAAAGTAAGAGAAAGAAGAAGAAGAAGCTACTTTTGGACTTCAGATAAAAACAATAATTATATTCAAATTAAAGCAAATGTATATGATCGACATTAGACCAATTTATAATCACCATGGAAACGTGTCAGAGCAGATGTCCGTACAAGCTTCCAACAAAACCAGAGCATGATAACCAACACTCTGCGTTTGCTGTAAATCTTTTTATGTAAAAAAAGTTCTCAGCCTCACATTTTGCTGTGTAAGTTCTGCTTTTTAAGCACGGCTGGTATTTCCATGTTGATGCAGTCAGGACGGTCTACCAGTTCTGCAGATCATGCAACTGCATTAAAGGAGAGAAGAAGCAAAACGTCTTCACTGAAAACCAGGAGACACACTCAGATCATCACATCACAGGAAGAATCCGTAATCCTGCTTACAGGTACAAACATACAGCTAATCCATTTATTTAATTAATTTTCTGTCTATTTAAAGTTTGTCTGTATTAGTTAAAAAGCTTTAGTCAGAGCTGAAACCATTTTACTGTTATTTTATTCCTTACAAAAACAAAACATTAAATAAAAAGTAAATTTCATACATTGGACTGAAAAAGAGAAGAAAATCTTAATGTAATGATAATAAAATAAGTAACGTTTCAATCTGCTTTTGTCTGTTCAAGGTAAAAAACAATGAAGGCTGCAGTTTGTGTCGTCCTTCTCCTGTCAATTCTGTACCATGGTACGTATAAAGTTTGTTTTGAATGAACAAATGCTTCAGCATTAAAGTTACAAGGGGAAGGGTCGATTAGTATATATTCACTACATTTAGGTTCAACAATTATCATTTAGATATAAGATTTAGCATTTATATACAACATTTGGCATTTACATATAACATAATTAACACATTAATATTTAGATATAAGATGACACATTTAACATTTAGATATAAAAATTAGCATTTGTATATATATTTAGCATTTTAAATTTAGATATAACATTACATATGTAGATATAAGATATAATGTTCAGCATTTATATTTAACATTTACATATAACAATTACATGTAATATTTAAAATGTAGACATAACATTTAGATTTAGATTGAATATTTATATTAAAAATAAATCCAAAATCCAATCTTTATATGCGTTCTTGTAAGTGCACATGTTAAAAAAAAATTTGATAAATGTACTAAATATGATAAAAATAAGGTAAATAATGAAAACATGTCAGCAATAACTTTTATGCTGAACTTTTACACTTGGCACCCTATAAATTTAAGTTCATCCAGAACTCAAAATATGTGTTATCAAGTGCTAATAATATGAGCAAATATGTTTTAACAAGTTATATTCAGCCTTTCAGACGACTTTCACCAACTGCAAGGCTACTCTTCTAATCCCATAATACTTATATTGACTAATACTTATAATTTAAATAGATATTTCCAAGAAATACTGAGCTCTTGTTTATGTTGTTGCTCCTAGGAGAGGCTCTGAAATGCAACTTCTGCTTCTCCAGCGATGCTAACCTCTGCACTCCAACCAGCATCCAGACTTGCTCCGGATCAGCTAATGCATGTGGCGCTGTCATACTCACAGGCGTGCTGAGTGAGTCCTCACTGGAAGCTGAAAATGTTCCACCACTAATATTTCATGTCCCATTAATTAATAATTTGTGAAAACATTTGAAAAGCAACACAAGGAGATTTATTTTTAATATATAAGTCTGAGTATGTTCATTAAACTGTGAAATGTTGGATTTTTAGTTACTTTTTGGTGCTTAAGTTGAATTAGTTTACTGAAAATAAACATGAATTATCTTTATTTCTTTATTCCAGACAGATCTTTCCGTCAGTGCATGAACATGGCGGTGTGTCAGGGTTTCATCACAACACCTGGAGCGTTTGCACAATGCTGCAGCACCGACCTCTGCAACTGAACCTTAAATCACCTCTGAACATCTGACTCCTGAGGATCTCTGCAGGCTTCATGATGCTGCAGCATCAGTTCTGCAGAGTGAAGCTGGATGGCAGCAGAGCATCACCGAGGTTTCCCAGTTTTTATGTTGCTTCTCTAAAGAACATTATTAAAAGATAAATCATTAAACTCTGGCGTGGTTTTTATTTCTGGTTCAGATGTCTTTAATCCTTCTGTTATGAACTGCAGGAGGATTACAACTCCAGAAGATCCGCTTGTTTCACCACAGTTTCCTTCTAAATAAGTCCTTTTAATATTTTGTCTTGTAAATTATCCTTATTTCTAAGCTGTGAGGAGAGCAAGTCAGATCGAAGTGCTTCAAATGTTGAACAAGAAGAGCCTTTATTCCTGATCTACGAACGTCCTGCAGCATCTGACTGGTGGATCTCAGAGGATGAGACTATTTACTCAGATAAGCAGGTGGTGCCATGTCTGTGGGTTTTTAAATCGAGTAATAAAAAGTTAAATTTGATCCTGTAACAGACAGGGAGCCATCTTAGTGGTATGATGGGATTGTACTGTTTCTTTTGCCGTTACACTGCTGCATTCTGCACAACCTGCAGGCGTCACATATAAAAAGAACTACGAACCACCTCAAACACAGCTGTGATGATGTGCAAATACAAGAAGAGATTCATTCATTTAGCTGGAATCAATAAATCTAACTAGACAAAAGAGTCAACTGAGAAACAGTTACTTACAATAATGATCGGTAATAAATCCACACGGATGTAACAGAAAGCAGAGTTACATCACAAACAGATAGAATCTATAAAAAATACATTTAGAAATAATAAACTAGTGCAATGAGGTGATTTTATAGCTGCGATTTTGAGAATCTATTTCACAGTCTTAGAAAACCAAAAATAAAAAAACAAAGAAGGTACAAACTGAGTGTAGAAAGATAAAACTATAACAAGCCCTGATATAAGGAGCAATGACGGAGAATTAGGCACAATTTGTTTGATTTTATTTAATGATCTCATTGTAACATGATAAAATGTTGGTAAAACCGGTGTACCGGTTCTGCAGGTGTTGCATCTGTATTAAAAAGAGAAGAACACGTGCAGCAACACGTCTTCACTGAAAAGCAGAAACACACTCAGATCATCACAGGAACAATCCGCCATCCTGCTTACAGGTAACATGCTATTTCATAGATAAATTATTTATAAATACATAAACATATCTATATATCTGTTTCATTTTCAGTCTATAATGTTTGTTTGTATTAGTTAAGAAGTTATAGTCAGAGATAAAACCGTTTTCTTTTTTGGTTTCACTTTTTATACTTTACTACAAAAATGACCATTAAAACATTAATTAGTGAAAAGGAACAGAAGGGAGAAAATTGTTATAATTAATCTTGATGTTATGATAATAAAATAAACTAGAACATTTCTCAGAGAGCGCAGACCAAACTTATTATTCTCACCGAAGATCATGTCCTTTTTTTGCAAGTAATATGGATATTTTTTACACATATGTTTAGAATAACCATATCTCATTATGATAAACGACCGTTTAAACATTTCCTGGATCCAGACGGTGATCCAGATCACCCCAAAATGTAATAACTTCTACATCTTCCCATTCTGGATGTATGCAGAAAATTTCATGTAAATGCATCCATTACATTCCAAGTTATGTTGTTTACAAACCAGCAAACATTTCCTCCTTTATTCAACCCGGTTCTTATTCTCGCTTTTAATTTGGTTTTTTATTGTTTTGTTGATAAACCTTAAAATAACTGAAAATCACAGGTACTTAAGAGTTTAAGAGAAACAGAAACTCTTTTATATTTTTCTCTGCATCGCTCCGTGCGCGTGGCTTACACACAGCTGAATGATTAGAAAGGAGCAAAGATAAGCAGAACCAAGATGGCTTCTGTCTCTACAGATGGATACAAAGACTTATATGCAAGGAATAAAACACTCAACGTTATATATCTGCCAAAAAACAGGATGAGCTTATTTACAAAAGTGCATTTATTAATGGAGAGAGAGCGAAGCTCTGACTGCTGAGGTTTTTAAAGTCTCACAGGTCCCTGAAGGCAGCACGGCGACAAAAAGTGAGTGTAGTAACATTTAATTTTTTTCTGTTTATTACTTTTGGATTGAATGAGGTGAAAGTTTATGTTGTCAGTTTTGGCTACATTCGGTTAGCTGGACATGTTTAACTAGCCATAATTAAACTTAGAAGATGTAACTCAATTAGGCTACATTGATTAAAATCTACATTGGCATGGGATTAATATATAGGCCTACTAAAAAAACAACAAATTGTGTAAGTTTTGGACATGTCTGTGTAATATTATAATAATTACTGAAGCTGATATCTTCATATTACATCACTATCAACATCTGTAAGAAGTCTCTGTTCATTTAGAAAAAAAATGAAGTTGATTTATTTATTTATGGTACAATGTCTTTATATGCTTTTAATTAGGTTTGCACACATAGCTTAAATTTATTTGGTTATTCGTACAAAAGCATTCAAAATATCTCTGTTGCTCTGTTGAGTGCTCCTTTAGGAAATGCGAAGAGATCAATGTAATCTCTCTATTAATAAATGCACTCTGCCCGTTTGTTGGCTGAAATGTAAAACCTTAGGGACAGATAACACTTCCAAGGAAGAAGCAGCCTCTGTTCATAACGGTAAATCATTGAGTGATGCTGCGTTCGATTGAGTATGAGGTCGGAAGTCAGACTGCGTATGACGTTTTAACCAAGTTCCCTTTGTTTTGTCAGTGGCTAACATGTTAGCAACAGTTGCTAATTTTAGCAGACGGACTTTATCCAATGCTTTTATTTAGTGTTTTCTAACAAGCATGTATTTTGTAAATTTAATATCTGTACAGAAGTTACAAAGCGCTACATTTAATTCTAACTTATGTACAATTAAACAAAGGCATTATATATAAATGTAAATTTTCTTTTGGTTTCATTTAACCTTGTTTCGTTGGGCGGCCATTTTTAATTGTAAACTTGGGGTTGGTGCGTCTGTTCTGACTTTCAAAGTCAGATTCCCGACTTTGGTGGGCGTTCACGTTGACTTTCCGACTGGGAACTCGGATAATTCAACTTCCGAGTACAAATTGAAAGTGACCCCCCGGAACTGTCTTGGGGAAAAGTCAAAAAGTAAATCATGTCTCCTGGAAACGGGAGGACGATGCATTACTGCATTACGGAAGTTACTTATGAGTCTGACTGACCTCTACTCCCTACAAAACGAAGGACCTCCTCTATCCCTGGACAACTGAGACTAGGAGGGTTGACGACAAACCCCCAGAACATCTAAATGTGAAACTGCAGCACAGATTTGCTCCGCTGTCAGAGAAACTGGGATTTGTACTGGATGAACATACATCCAGCAAGGTCAGTCAGGACTGATAACAGGTCAGAAAGGAAAAGCCCACAGAGAAAGCTAAAGTCTGGACATGAAACTCTGGTAATTGGTGATTCTTCTATAAATTATGTTTAGTGGTTGTGTGGAAACAACACCAAAGTCTTCTGCTTTCCTAAAGATATGATCACTGACACACAGGACAGAATTCTGAAAGCTATGGTTAATAACCCGTCTGTGGTCAAATGATGTGTCCAAGCAACAATCTGAGATCTTAAAACAGAATTTTACTGGACTGTTAAACACAGTGAGTTCCATGAAAGCAACATTCATAAAACAAAAACAAAACTGAGGTGATTGTTTTTGGAGACAAAGAGAAACAATTGGAGGTTGTCACAGAACTTCACTCCATGCACCTAAAAACCACCAGTCAGGCTAGAAATCTGGGTGTAATGATGGACACAGACCTAAATTTTGAAAAACACATTTAGTGAATAATAAAATAAGGTACTATCACCTTAAGAATATATCCAGGATAAAAGATCTGATGTCACAGCAGGATCTGGAAAAACTAGTCCATGTTTTTATCTTTAATCGGCTGGATTACTGTAACAGTGTCTTTACACATCTTCCTAACAAACCAATGAGACACTTGGCAGCTAATCCAGAACTCTGCTGCTAGAGTCCTCACCAAGACCCAGAAAGTGGACCACATCAGCCCATTTCTGAGGTCTTTAAACTGGCTGCCTGTCAGACAGAGGACAGAATATAAAGTTATGTTACTGGTTTATAAAGCTCTGAATTGTTTAGGTCCAAAATACATCAGAGACCTCTTGACCCAGTATGAACCTACCAGGATCTGGTCTTCTATCAGTTTCTAGAGACAGAATGAGACGTGGAGAAGCTGCATTCACCTTCTTTGCTCCACATGTCTGGAAAAAACTCCCAGAAAGCCTCAAATCAGCTGAAAAACTCAGTTTATTTAAATCCACGTTAAAAACCTTCCTGTTCTCAGCTGCATATCAATAATTTTTAGTTTATATTACATTCAATTTTTATGTTTTTTAATCTGGAGTTGATAATGATTTAAATTGTTATTTCCTTTTTATTTCTTTGTTGTTTTATTTGAAATCATGTGTGTGTTGGAATGTTTCTATAAAGCACTTTGAATCACTTTTTGTTGAATTGTCCTCTGTAAATAAATTTGTCCTGTCTTATGTCTGTTCAGGATAAAAAACAATGAAGGCTGCAGTTTGCGTCGTCCTTCTCCTGTCAGTTCTGTACCATGGTGTGTATAAAGTTTTGAATGAATAAATGCTTCATTTTGAAAACGTGTTACTAATTAACATAAAATAAATTAAATGGAATAATAACTTATATATAGTGATAATATAGTAAGTATTTAAAACATTAATCTTCTCAGTTCAGAAAATGTGTTATTATGTAGTAAAAGTATTTTTCTAAGTAATGGGACTATCAAACCACTTTGGACCCAGTAAAGGCCCCTGAGGAACACCACAGTTAATACACTCACAGATGTTTAAACATATTGTTTCCTGCCTTTCAGATGACTTTTCATTCACTGCAGGGCCACTCCTCTAATCTCATAATACTTCTAATTGTACAAATATGTATAGTGGTTATATTTAAAACAGGCATTTCTAGGAAATACTAATTTTTTGTGTATATTGTTGTTCCCAGGAGAGGCTTTGAGATGCAACATGTGCTTCTCCTATTCTTCTTACCTCTGCACCCCAACCAGCATCCAGACCTGCCCTGGATTTCTTAATGCGTGTGGTGCTGTTGTACTCACACGCCCGATACGTGAGTCCTCTGGAAACTGAAATGTTCCACCAGCAGTATTTCATGTCCCATTAATTAATACTTTGTTAAAACATCGAAGCGACAAAAAAAGATCCTGATTTTGAAGGTTTCTGTTGAATATAAAAGACACAGTTTGTTTCTTAAATGTTGGATTTTTTATTACTTTTTAATGCTGCAGTTGAATGAATTCACTGAAAATAAACTAAATCATTTTTATCTTTTTATTCCAGCGAGCTCCTTTCGTCAGTGCATGAACATGGCGGTGTGTCAGGGTTTCATCACAACACCTGGAGCGTTTGCACAATGCTGCAGCACCGACCTCTGCAACTGAACCTTAAATCACCTCTGAACATCTGACTCCTGAGGATCTCTGCAGGCTTCATGATGCTGCAGCATCGGTTCTGCAGAGTGAAGCTGGATGGCAGCAGAGCATCACCGAGGTTTCCCAGTTTTTATGTTGCTTCTCTGAAGAATATTATTAAAAGATAAATCATTAAACTCTGGCGTGGTTTTTATTTCTTAATTGCACCCTAACACGAGAAGCGGAGTTCTCTTAACCCATCATAGAGGGCAAACAAAAGGTTGTGTGGTTGGTAATTAACCATTTAACAACATGTACACCTAAACTGTGGAGCATCCTACCTTTAGTCATTTTCTGGTCTCCCTCTGTCTATTTTTGGAACTCGCCTTAAGACTCATTTATATTCATTAGCTTTTAACCCACCTGGGACTTGATCCTATTTCCTTCTATTTGGTTTTATTTGGCTTTACTAGAGCTTTTATTTAATTTTCTTTTATCATGTTGTAGACATTTTGTGTATTTGTCCTGTTATGTTGCATATATTTTGCACTTTGTGTACTCATAGCTGGTGGAAAAAGGGATATAAATAAGTTTGATTTGATCTGAACCTAGTCACCTTTCAGTTGTAAATACAGCCGTTACCTGTCAGATTAGTAGTTCATAGATGGCATGTCTCCAGGACTTAACTGATTGTTTCACATGGACACGCTCACACGAGGGAGAGGGAAATTCCTGAAAACAGCCAACGTGCTTTTCTTCTAAATAAGGGAGAGGAAGAATATACTGTATAGTTGAACATCACATCTTATGACCCAGGCAGTTAAACCAAATTAACAAGCAATGTTTTCTTCTCCATGTTGGAACAAAACCCGACATGTTTGGCAACAAGTTCTGGGTGGCATGTGATTTGAGATTCAAGTTTGTCCAGCTGGAAGACCATCGTCCTTGGCACAGTCTAAAAGGCAAAGCAAGTTTATTTGTATAGCACCTTTCATGTACACAACAGTTCAAAGTGCTTTACATAAAAACATTAAAAGCATTACAGATGTGGAAACAGAAATAAAAAAAGAGAATAAAAACAGCAAGAATCATAATAAAATAATAAATTAACTTAATTAAGAAGAATATATTTAAAAGTTTCTGTGCAGACTTTATTTATAGCTGGAAGAGAAAAGAAACGTTTTAACCTGGATTTAAACATTTTTACATGTGGTGAAAATTTTGTCTCCACTGGCAGTTTGTTCCACTTGTTTGCAGCATAACAGCCAAATGCTGCTTCTCCATGTTTAGTTTGGACTAGTTGACCCGAGTCTTTGGATCTAAGAGCTCTGATTGGTTTATATTCTCTGAACATATCATAGATGTATTC
>JBAMHX010000027.1:3315692-3333827 GCA_037177515.1 Pseudomugil tenellus | reverse complement strand
GATGGATGGATGGATGGATGGATGGATGGATGGATGGATGGATGGATGGATGGATGGATGGATGGATGGATGGAATGATGACTAGATGGATGGATGGATGAATGGATGGATGGATGGATGGATGATAGATGTTGAGGACAGATGACTTACTGAAGGATGGAATGACCGATGGATGAGAAGGGAGAGAGAGAACTGATGAACAAATGAATGAAGGATGGATGAATGCAGTAATGATAAAAAATGAATGGGTGAAGGACCGAAAGAAGGATGAAAAGATATGTGAATGACAGATAATAAAGATGGAAGTGTAAATAAAAAATAGGTGACAGGATGGTGGATGGATGGATGAGTTGGATGGAAGGAAGATGGAATGAATGCTGGACAGCAGAAGAGAAAGATGAGAGAATGATTGGATGATGGAGGATGAGAGAACCAAACAAACAGAAGCTCAGCAGGTGGCTAGTTAAGCGTTTAACTAGTTACCAGGTTAACATGAGACATAAAATTGAGGGACTCCTCCCCAGTTGGGCCAAACAGACCCGAAGCAGATGCTGTGATGATGTTCATAACTCAGAATCATCCCATGAACATTTAAAAGGTTTTAATTAATTCATACAAACACTGTTATTAAGGTTAAATGCACATTTATTATTATTATTTTATAAAAAACTTAAACCGTATTTGACATATGACAGCTTTGTTACCATTAAACTTGGATCTGTTTATTACTTTATTATTGATGGTCCTACTGGGTCAGTCAGACGGATTAAACTGCTTAAATACTAAGTGTGAGTTATGTACTTATTATGTTCTCATTTAGATAACTGTAATTATCCTGCTTTTTCTCTGAGCTGTGACAGGACTGAGCTATAATTGCAGATTCAAATTGTATTTCTCTGCACTTAATTCAGTTATTCATTTGTGCCTCTCCCTTTCTTTCTCTCCCTCTGTACTTTCTTCTTCAGAGTGATGGATACTTGGGCTGGTGTCATAACCATAAACAGTGCTCAAAGGTATGGAAACATTTCCTTAAATACCTGCTGTACTGGCCTTGGAGAAACATTATTCAACTATCCAGCTGAAGTTCAGAGCCTTTATAGAACGTGTAAAACTGAAACACAGATTTGTATGAGTACAAATAATGTCACCTAAAGAGCTATACATTGGCTCAAAATCAAATAAAACAAGTACTGCTCTATTCAAACAGTAAAAAGTGTTAGCTCTGTGAACTGATTCAAGGATATTTAACCTTATTCACGACGTGAAATAATATTACTTACAAATGGCATCTAACTTCAAAAGAAATAAAGTTTAGTGCCAATTTAAACATTCAACTTACAGGGAATGCCCCAAGATGGGCTAACACCAAGGATTGAAACAGATTTACATAGATTGAACCAGCTTCTTGCTGTCTTGACTTCTCTCAGGCCTCTGCTCTTTTTACTTCCTGTTTACTCCTCTCATCTTCCTGAGGCAGTCTTAAATGGCCAGTGTGACGTTGGAGCAGAGTGAGCAAAGTCAGAACATCTGCAGCAGCAATCATATCACATTCAGGACAAGAGCAACAGACGACTGGAAGCCATTTAAGTCTAATTCAAATTAAATAATGTGTTGTTAGCAGATAGTTGGGAAATAATCTGTACTTCATTAATGTTGGAATGGAAAAATACTTGGAATAAATGTGAAGATTGTCAATTTAGCCTTTTTTTTAATGACTTGGCTTTGAGTGGTCCAGCTTTATGCTAATGCTAAGTCAGCTAGCTGAGGCTGCTAATGTGCTAACAGTTTACCTGGATGTCGTTTATCAATGGCTGCAACATAATCACCTTGTTCTCAAAGAGAAACAAACAATTTCCATGTTTGTAAATGAAGAAACAGAAAGACCTGGAACATTCATAATAATTTTTAAAATGATGACACGGTTATTGAGTTTAACTTTCAATATCTTAGACAAAAAATCTAAATGTCATTAACGTATTATGAAAACTTTTGATTACTTTTTCTTCTACTGAAGTTTATTTCTAACATGTTCTGTCATTAACAATAAATAACATATTTACACAATCCATGTAAGGAGTACGGAGAAATACAAACTTTTATATCCTAACCAATTTCTACAATATGCTTTCTGTGTAGCTTCAAACCACATTTAAAATTGCAAGAATTGGAAAGAAAAGTGATGGAAAAGGGTGTTAAAAAGCCACGGAGGATCTTCCTCAGCAAGTGGAAAACCCCGAGATGACGCTAACTACCATAAACAACATATTTAATAAAAATTCATCCTCAGAGGAGTGTTTCTGAGAAATGCAGCTTTAGCACCATTCCACATCAACACATGCAAATCACAAATGTAGCTTGAAATTCAAGAAATATCACTTTTATGTAATGGAAACACAGCTTGTGTCAATGGTCATGTTTACAAGAGAGTAATCATATTTAATTCCAAACAAAAGTTAAATTAACGTTAAAAACGAATGAAAAATGACAAAGTAAACAAACTTCATTTCAAAGTATGTGACTGGTTTATTTCTATTTTAAATATGAACTGATTATTTCCCTCTAAAATGTAAACCTTCATTTAGCTCTGAGTTACTTCTGGTTGTTCTGCACATGCTTGTTTCCTTGTCCCATTCTGATAAACGCACATATTCCACATGGTTTTCCGCCTCATGTCTTCTGTACTCCATCTTCCTTTTACTCCTCTGCTGCTGAAATCAGTGAAGTGATATGCTCACATCCAGCTGGTACTTCAAATACATAATCAAAATGGTTTTATAATGTGGTTTTCCATTTTCCGAGAAGTAGGAAGTGTACTCTGTGTATTTCTGGTAGAAGTAAGTATGTCACGTCCACCTTCTGTCCAATCAGAAACCTTTTCAATCCCCAGATCTTTTGCGGGGTTAAGAGAAGGCGAATAAAAGTGTTTTTCATGTAAACCTAAATTTGGATTTACTATTTCCATGTAAACTGGAAGAACACTTTAGTTCAGAAATATTGATGATAAAAAAACACTATGTAACTGTACACAATATAGTAGTAAAGTATAATAAAAGCAATTTTTCAGTTTTGCATGTCATCCTATGCATTGCCTAAACCACAGTTTAAAAACCACTGCATTAGGTGACAGTAAGTAATTATTAGATTTTGTAAAGCAGAGTTTGTGCAAAGCTTCTACCATAAAGTGATGCAAAAGGTCTCAGAAACAGTATGTATCAAATAGGATATGTTTGGCTTTATGGGGTTCAGACCTAAGGAAAACTTGTGAAAAAGAGCAGAATATGTCTCTTTTAAATGTAGATGTGGTGAACGTTGCAAGAGCTGCTCGGATTCTTTTGAAACTACACCTCCTTCTTCCAGTCTGCAGCATCTTTAGAGACTGTTTTTTATTTGCAGAAGCTCCTCTGGGATCAAAACGGAGCTCTGGTTGTTTCTTCATTCACATTGTCTGATCTAATTTCAGTGTCAAAGTGTCTTCTTGCATTATTAAAGGGTCAGTGCAACCACATCCCAATTATCTGCGGGGAAATTCACCCTGTCAGGTTACTTTTATGACATATATTGATAAAACTACATGCAAAGCTGAAATACATGCTTTAAGATTGGTTGTGTGAGTTCACAGAAAAAGTCTCTAAGATCTATAAAGCAGCCAAAAACAGAAAAATGAAAACTTCATTTACTGTTTCTGCTCGCTGATGAAACGTTTAGGAAGTATGGGAAAGGACAGAAAGGATGTGTGCATCTCTTTTTTCTAGGCTACCAGTACCTTCCTCAAATCTCAGCCTCATCACAAAGTTCCTACTTGTCAAATGCATTTCCAGCATAGTGAGATGTAATTCCTGATGTAGGCATGAAATGGAGCAGAAAACTAACCGACACTGAGGCACAGGGGAAAGGCGTGAGAGTGGGAATGTCAGTCTGGATTAGTGGAAGAGCCCACTCGGAGAGATCACGTTGGAGAGATTGGTGATGGCAGGGCTGGGAAAGGGTGATCAGACATGCTTTCAGACATTTTTCACTGCAAACCGAGAGGATGGTGAAAATAACTTTTCCTCATCTCCACGCTGACCTGCAGCAAAGAGTCCCCCCATCCCCCACCCCTAAAAAAAACCCTTGCATGTGTGCTTCTGTAGTGATAAATGTACTTAAAACATGCCGTCGCAGCATCGCAGGAGAAGAAGCCACTATACTTCCCTCCACCACACCCCCCCTGTCCTGAGTGTGTGGATGTATGTATGTAAACTGTAAGTTAAAATAGAATGCAATTATTCATTAATCTAATTAATCCATATAAGCAAAATATCAGATGTTAAAAACTGAGACATCTCATTATTTCATGGAAAATATGAGCTCAGTGTAAATTTCACTGCAGCAACACATCTCTAAAAAGTTTCTATCCTCTGTTAACGCTCTTCCATAGCTTCTCCAACTTTCCGTTGACTTCCTGTGTCCTTGTGATGCTGTTGTTTATTCCTCTTTTCCCTACTGTTTCTCAGTACAGCATGAAATTACAATCAGTGTTGATCGGCTCCCCTGAGCGGCCTCAACTCGCCCTGACTTCACTTACTTTGGATGATGCATGCTGTTCATACTTGACATGCTCCAGAAACAATCTGAGGACTTCTTTATGTTTTTGACCTATAGTATGATGCTGCAGTACCACTCTGCAGCTGTTCACATTGTTTAATGGAAAATACCAATTAAGAGTGCGCTGACTAATAATAGCTTCTATTGTGTGCTAATGTGAATTAACATAAACTGGAGATAACAAACACAGTCAGAGGGAAGTGTCAGGGAAATCTGAGACAAAAAATGGAATAATTTTTCCTTAACCTAACAGAAAACTAAAAATTTGTGCTACATGTGGCACGTCCAGTCACCATCCACATAGTTTGGCTCACTTACACACCAATACGTCCTTGTATTGTGTGTTTTTGATTGAAACAACACTAAATAATAAAGAGGATTAGTGAATTTATTACCAATTTGTTACATTGAAATAACCCAGATAAGTGTAATACATTTTGTCTTGCTTTGTTGAAGCAGCCAAACATCAGCAAGTCAGGTTACGTAAAGATTAGCTAATAAAATACAGAGGTTTTTTAAAATAATTTAGACACTTGTTAACCTCTGCCGAGCCAGTAATCTGGAGATTTTTCATGGAGTCATATACACATATGTTGAAAATCCAAGAAAGACAAAGAATCCTTTAATAAATTCCTGGATCCAGACGGTGGTCCGTATCACTCCCAAATTTTAATTACTTCTTTGTCTTCCCATTGTGGATATACCCTGAAAATTTCATGAAAATCCATCCATTACGTTTTAGGTTATGTTGTTCACAAACAAACAAACTTCCGAAAACATGACCTCCTAGGCGGAGAATGGATTTATGACCAGGAGCACAACATGTTTGCTTCAAACATGTTGTGCCCCCCCGACCCCGTTCGGGAATAAGCGGGAAACAAAATGGATGGATGGATGGAAGTAGTTGGTATGAAGTGAGTCCTGAATGTATCTGACTGGCCCAATGCAACACCCTACCATGCACAGCAGTTTTTTCTGAAGACCTTGTGGACTTTATGTGTAAATCTAATTCTCTACTATCTTCTCAAACTAAATAATTGAATTGAAAGTGATAAAAACATGTAGCCATCATTCATTAACATTAACAGTGAGTCATCAGATTTCTCATTTTCTTTATGGTTGTGGGTTGATAGTTGGGCCAAAATGTGTTTGAGGCAGCTTCTCTGTAGATACCTATAGACATTATACAGAATTGAATACTTTTCAAGGTTGTTTATTTATTTACATTTTTGTCCAGATGTTATACTAATACATCTGTTTGTCCCTTTATCAGAGAATCCATTAAATGGATCTGACTGCATCATTATGTTTTGTGTATTTATCTGTATTTGAAATACCTTCACCAGAAGAGAAACGAAGCAGCAGACAGAGATACACTGTTTCTGCACTTTAACTAGAAATTGTTTTCATCTGTTCCAATATTTCTCATGTCTGTTCTCCATGCAACACAAAGTGCTACGCTAATAATCATGACTGAGCTATAGTAGATACTCTTATTACCTATAATTCACTGGATGGTTTCAGTGGTTTTACCGAGTTGCGTGGCTGATACAGAGGACGTGCAGTCACATGATCTCCATTGTTTATGTCGCCATGTTGGGGGGCAAGAATCCAGTGCTAACCACCGCAAGAGGGCAAACTAAAGCATGAATCTAGCATAAACACACAGCTAGTATGGATCAGATATCAAACACTTCCAAAATATATCTCCAAAAACTTGATCGAGTTTCTGCGAACAAATGTCTAAGTTTGTTAAACTGGAAGGTGAAGTGATGAGAAGATATCGCCAGAAGTGTTCTCTACTTTGGATTAACGATCCCTATAATCTCTGCATTTGATTGATACAGTATTTCAAAGAGGCACACGGCAACTTACATAAAGGTTCTGCTCCTAATTGGAAAATTTATAAACTTATCTGTTAAGGCACTGGCATCCATCTCCCACCACTGCTGCTACGACTTCATATCCACATGTTTCTCTGTGCAAATGTTTCTTGCGCTGCTCCACATAAAGCATCTTCTCTTTTATAATCTCCTTAAACCAATGCTTTTGAAAATATGCTGCTACGACTGGATAATAACTTTGAAATAGTAAGATACGCTCCTGTGACTGCTGTGTGTACGCCGTTATGTTTACTTCCTGTGTTACAACAAAAGCTGTCCCCTGACCCCATTGGGGTCATAAGTAATGAATGCAGCTTTCAATTAAATTATTTTAATTATTTCTAAAACACTCTAGTCGTGTTTTAAGATGTATATAGCCCCGTGTGTATGCCATCATGTTTACTTCTGGTGTTACAATAAAATCTGTCCCCCATCAGAATCTGTGACCCCATTGGGCGCTAGTATTGTATGACATAAGTGATAAACACCGATTTCAGTTAAATCATTTTAATTCTCAATATTTCTAAAAAAAAGTGTTTTAAGACTTTAGTCATGTTTCAAGGCGTATACGTAGATAAGTATTACATTAAAGCGCCCTGCGGTCTCAGATTCTTAAGGGTCAGATTTTGTTGTGACACTCCTGTTATATTGTAATATTCCTACATCCGAATGTGGAGCATGAAATCATCAGTTAACTCAGAGGAACACCCCAAACACTACAATCTGTCCGAGTTTAACTGATTTAGAAATCGGTCGGTGGCCCCCAGAGCAAAAGTCACGTGACGTCAGCTGCACCTTCTCTATAGGGAGATTGGTCACATACAGTATCGTCCAGAACTGGACAAAGTAGGTGTGAAAAATGAATAGATGGTTGGTTCCTATGCTACAGGTGAATTAGAAATGGGAGCCAACAAGTAAATTAGGAGCAAGTGGAGTGATTAGTAAAGAGAAACCAAATGGAAAGGGGCAGGGACCACTACAGCAGGGAGCAAGGAAAAACTAAAAACCTGCAGGAATGGGTAGCTGAGTAATGCTGCACTACAGGGTTTGTAAGAGGGGAAGTCAGGAATTAAAGCACCGTCTACAGATCATGACTGTAACGAGGACGCAAATCGTTGAAATTAAATGCTTTGATAAAATTCTGGTCAGTGCTCCTATGTGTGTGTTTTTTTTTTAACTTCAAAGTCTGAATGATTCATAATAATGTTATTATCATTTTTTTCACAGTGTCTGGAGCCCTGCAAAGATTCCTGGAAAATGAATAGTAAAAGTAGCTGCAGAGAGCTCTGTGAGGTACGTCGTACTGCAGTTAGAAGTTTTCATGCTATCAAAAACAGTCTGGGCCATTTTCTACATCTGTACATTTTATTTATTTTCTATCCTTGTGGAATCCTAGAAAAATGCACACGCACAAAAAGGAAATAAAACGCAACAACATCATCATGTATCATTATGTTTAGCCAATGTTTAGCACTGCTAAGAACCTATCATTCAAATATTTAAAGGATTTGAACTTCTTAATGTCAAGTTATTCAATCTATCAAACATTTATTATATGTACATATATATACATGCCCAAGTAAATACACCACCAGTCAAAAGTTTGGACACATTTTCCTATTAATTCCAATGGGAAGGTGTGTCCAAACTTTTGACTGGTAGTGTATTTACTTGGGCAGTGGCCTTTTTGTGTGGAGTACTCTTCCTGTGTTTGCATGGGTTCTTTCCTGGTATTCCAGCTTCCTCCCATCATCCAAAACATGCACGCTAGGTGAATTGGCTTTATGCACAGCTCCACTACTTCTTGAACTTAGGACAACTCATTTGTTTCCTGTGTTTCATTATTGGATGAACTGATTAATCCAGGTGTGTCTGGCCATTGCCAATTTGGTTACTGAGGTCAGACACACCTGGATTTATCAGTTCATCCAATTTAAGTTAAGGAAATTGTGGAGCTGTGCATAAAGCCAATTGAGCAGTCTAAATCCTCCTTAGGAGTGAAAGTGAGTGTGCCTGGTTTTTTTGTCTGCGTGTTTGTCTCTATGTTGTCCTGTGATAGACTGGTGACTGTCGGTGTATCCTGCCTACAATTCAGCTACTCAGAACCCTGCGTTGAAGAAGCGGTACAGATAATGGTTGAAAGGTTGGATTGATATATATAAAACTCCTCCCCCATCTGGAGGCAAGTGGCTGCTCATCTCAATCTTGGGTCTTCCAGCATAGTCTTGAGATCTTGAGCGTCCTGTGCAGTAGCTTAGCTGTTCCTAGGACTGCACTCTTCTGGATGGATATGTCTGTTGTGTCTCCAAGTAACCTTTGAAGTCGCCTTTCCAGCATGAGGGACACGACCCCAGTGATCCAATAACTGCATGTACTACTATTATGTCATCTTCCAGGTTCTCCAGTACTTCCAAGAGGCCTTGGTATTTCTCCAGTTTCTCTTGTTCCTTCTTCCTGATATTTCCATCGTTGGGAATGACCATATAAATCCCTACAGCTTTCCTTTGCTGCTTAACCATGATCACCATGTCCAGTTGGTTGGCAACCACCATTTTGACAGTCTGGATCTGGTACTCCTACGGGATCTCAGCCCTGTCATTCTCCACCACCTTGGGAGGTGTTTCACATTGAGACTTCGGAGTCTCCAGTCTATATTCTTTACAGATGTACCCTGTACACCACGTGGCTACTTGGTTATGGAATTCCATGTATTCTTTGCCTGCCAGTATCTTGGACCTTACTGTGAGGTGCTGAATTGCTTCATCGGTTTCTTTGCACAGTCTACACCTGGAGTCCTGCCTGGTGTGGTAGATCTTAACCTCAACGGTCCTGGTCCTCAAGGCTTGTTCATGTCCTGTCATGATTGCTCTGTACTGCCCTTCAGCTTGGGACGAATTCTAGCGAACCCAGGTCGGCAGCTACAGACACTTCCTCGGCACCAGCCGCCCCAGTCGGACAGGGCGCAGGCATCAGAGCCCCAAGAGACCAAAAGTAACCCCCCCCCACCCCAACAAGCAGGTGTCTTAGCTAACGACAACGGAATGCAGGGGCCTCTCTCCTTCCCTTTACCCATCCAATGACATAGACCTGTCCCCAAACTCACACATACCTACACACACCCACCCATTTAAATATACCCATCTCCTCCTCTCTGCTTACACATTCAATACTCTCACAACTTCCCCCACTCCCATACCTACATTCCCCCCAATTTGCCTCTTGTGAGAAACCCCCAGTGGGCAGGAGGATAAGAAGACCTCGAGCGACCCCTAACCCCCACCCAAGCAGCTACGCCCCCTTACACTACATGTTCCACCCCCCAAAAGTTGCTTGTGTATTGTCTGTGGTTTCTTGTGTTAAAGAATAGGTGTAATTAAAATTGAGAGGCGAACGGATCCCAAGTGCAGCAAACAGGGCAACCCTGATGGCCCCACCTCACTACACTTGAAATGCGTACACGCCCCTCACCACCCTAGCATGTGATGATAGGTGGGGAGGACGAGGGGTCTAGGGATGTAGAATAAGAGGGAAGCTCACTTCCTTTCTAGAATATGAGCGACGAGTGGCAGTGGGCACCTTCCATTCTCTGGGCCCCCCATAACCAGGACAAGCCAAGAGCTTGTAACCAAAAACTAGAGCCCAGAGCAAAATCAACCAGGGATCCACCACTGGCTCCAGTGGGCACCCACCATATGTGTCGGCAGGGAAAGGAAACCCCAGGCACAAACTATTGAATGTACAAAATGTACAGTGAATTGACTGAAGTTAAAGTCTTGCCTGTTTGGTTCATGTTTGCATGGCAGATTATGAGCTTCACTATATAGAATTGAACTCAATTTTGTTTTTCTCCACATCATCAAGTTGGTGTTTCCCAGGAAGCACTGGGAGTGTGTGACCAGCTGTGAGTTCCTAAAGTCAGTCGTAGCAGAGAAGCAGGGCAGCTGCCCACCTCCAGAGAAAGCCAGTGGCTTTGCGGCTGCCTGCGTAGAGAGTTGTGATCATGACAGAGAATGCTCCGCCCTGAAAAAGTGCTGCTCTAATGGCTGTGGCCATACCTGTCAGTCTCCTAAAGACCTCTACAAGGGTAAGTTGAACCGGAGGAACTGACTCAGACATGATGAGGAAATATCTGGGAAGCTTTGCTAAGCACTGGACAGAATTTAGTTGGGTTTTGGTGCAAGGATAGGAGCTACTATTCTCTCAGTTTAGTAAAATGACTCCAGCTCCTTAAAGCTAAAAGCTAAATAGAGAAGCTCGGGGAGGGGGGGGGGGGGTTTCTTATTGTTGCCATCTTAGCAGAGTCATGCAAGATGTCGTTCCTGAAAAATATAAAAATGGATAAAGAGGTGGAGTTGAATGGGATACTGTAAGGGTAAGGGAGGATGATTAACATACATCAAACTCTAAACAGGAACTGTAGCTCACAACTAACTTGGCTAAATTGAATTTAATAGGACACAACCAGCTAACAGAGATGGGCAGGTCAAAGCTAAGGCGTTGTTAGCCGTTGCGATACATTCTGCCTTCTAGCCAGCTGATATTAGAAGTGTCTAAAAATGTCTGTTTTAGTCTTTATTGCACATGCCTATTGGTAATTATTTTCCGGTGAGCAGTGTAAAGTTTTTAGTTTTATTCAATCTAATTTAAGTGATTAAGTGAATTTGAAAGTTTCCTGTCTCTTAATTTAAACATTTCTTTTTTTTTTAAGCTCAAAACCAACCTTTAAAAAAATCCATGCGAATATAGGTTATAATCCTTTAAAATGGGGTGATTATTACAGAAAACAAGCATGGGCCCTTTAAATAAGCAGTTTACAGGAAGTTTAACTAACGAAAAACAAAAGCAAAAGTCAAGCAACTTTTATTTAGTTTTATGGGTTTTTATTTAGTTTTTATTCAGTTTTACTTGTTTTTATATTCCATGTTTTATGTTTATTGTCAAGCACTTTGTGATTTTTTATCTTGAGAGGTGCTATATAAATAAAGAATAACTTACTTACTTACTCAAACACATAAAACTAAAAAGTCCGAAATGATATGGAAAACTCCAGACAGCCTAAAAATAAAATCTCTTGGGTTTTTCTCAAATAAATGAAGAAGTTTCAGGTTATAAAAGTTCTGTCCTGCAGGAACACTGTGTGTGGCTGTTCTGCTGGGAGGCTGAATCAGGTGGAGCTTGGCCTACTTAGGTCTCCATTGTCAGAAAAGGGGATCAAAGCTGATGAAAAAAAACAGGAATTGCTGCGGGTTCTGCACATGATGGATGTAGTGAAACTCATTTTACCTTTTCATACCCTGGCATGGAGTCTGCACAGCCATGGGGAACACTAACTGAGCTGGGACAGAACTCATACTTCCAGTGCTGACAACTCCTGCAGAGACAATCCTCTGAGGGATGTAGGAACTTTGTGAGAGTTCAACAAATATGTTGGGTCACCAATTCTTTTTAAAAGAACAGTGAGCACTGTATGAATGTTTTCACTTGTAAACCAAAACCCAAATAAATCATATTCATTAGTTTTTTCTAATACATATTCTGGATGATAAATTAGGATAATTAAATTTGGGCAGCATCAGCCCTGAATGAATCAGAAGATGTAAATAAACAAATATCAAAATATTTACACAAATATGTGAAATATAAGTAAAATAACAAAATAAAAAAACATATTTGTTTAGTACTAGATAACCAAATACTATAATAAAAATAAATATTTAATAAATAAATACAAATAAATTCATATCAAATAATAATATTTAATTAATGTAATTTATTAATTAATTTAATAATAAATGAATAAATAGTCAATTAATACACACATTTAAATGAATAAACTAGTGTAGAGTAATTAGATTGAAAATACATCAATGAAAAATAATACATAATAATTAGCATAAATTAACACAAGTTGAAAATTAATTTTATACCGTTAATTACATAATATATTTATTAATACAATTATCTATAAAAATAAAAAGTTAAAAATAACACTTTTGAATAATTAATAATCTTTTTATTTAATTGAATGGCTGTATAATTTTCACTTTTGTCAGGTGCATTTTAATGCTTTGATAACAGGACATTTTCCTTTCAGGTGTTCCTCTGAAGCCAAGGAAGGATCTCGACTTTGAGGAAGTCTCCTTTTCTGGACATCTGGAGGTGCGCTGGTCTTCCCGCTTCAACATCTCAGCCAATCCTGTGGTGTACGTTCTGCAGAGGAGGTGGAACTTCGGCATTCAGCCCAGCGAGGACACTGCCACCTCCTGGCAGGTGGTTGCTCAGGTCAGTCATCTGCAGCTACTGGAAACGCATGTGGGGAATAAAAGCTATGAAATTAATCAGCTCAGCTTAATTAAGCATTACAACCACATCCACAGACATGTTTGTTTCACATCTCAGTGTGTAGCCTATGTGTGCCCTGATCAATTATTTAGACCACAGAGCAGGGAGCAAAGCTGTCTGACATCCGACCGGGTCGATGGTACCAGTTCAGAGTGGCAGCTGTCAACACCCATGGTACCAGAGGTTTCACCACACCCAGCAGACACATACGCTCCCACAGAGGTCAGACTTTTGCTGAAGTACTTTCTCTTTAAATATCAGAGGACGCATGTTTATAAGTCCAAGCCTTCACCTTCAGATCCGTCCAGTCCTCCAGCTCCCACCGAGTTCAAAGTTTCCAATATGAGCTTTGGACCCGGCAGGGCCGTGTCAGCTAGGATCAGCTGGTATGTTCCAGATGACCTGGACATCCCAATCCACCACTACAAGGTCAGCTGGAGCTGGACAGCAGTTGGACATTCCTTTGTGTCATCTGTGACAAAGAGAAGGAAGATGGTCAGAGAGGTAAAGATGGACACACTGCAGTAACTGATGTCTTAATCTGGTTTCTCACCTGTACATGTATGTTCCTGTAGAACCACGTGGAGTTGGACAGCATGCGCTCCAACAGGAGTTACACTGTGGAGGTCCAAGCTGTGTCCTACTGGGGACAATCTCAGCTCCAAGGTCCCAGAGCTGTCCTCCACTTCAACACACAGCGTGGTGAGTCATATCATGCCCATGAAGTATGGGCTGAACCATCCAAAACATTTTTTCATTGGTCAGTAAATGGAGAACAGACCCTTTCATGGTCGACAGTCAAGAGGATTATAACTGAAGGGGTTGAACTTTCAGAAGAAGCAACATAGAGATGTTCAGGAAAGGCAATGGCAAGTACCTACAAAGTCAAAGCAATCATCAAGTTCCTGTCAATCTCCAGATACTCAGCTGGTGTAAAAACCCGGCCAAAGAAGGTGATGAATACACCAAGACTAGAAAGCTTTTTACAAGTTCATTCTCAGCTCAGGTTACTTGTATAGTGACAGCACGCACACCAGAAGTTTCATGTACAGTGTGCCAGTATTGTGTTTTTCTCTTCTCAAGCTAACAGCGCTGCTCCTAAAACTCCTACTGGAGACATTCTGGATGTTGGAACGCCATTTTACCAGGATGGACAGCTCCAAGTTCATGTCTACTGGCAGAGCAGCACAGGTATGTATGTCCACTGGAAACAAGGAAACTACATTTCACATCATGTTGGATAGTGATTACAGATGATAACCTTTGTTAGAATGGATATTTTTTCATTAAACTTATTATGGTACAAACAGAGGTAATATTTTTATTTGAATTTTTTAGGTTTAGTCATGACTCATTTCTCTTTTCAGACCGTCCTCTGTAAACCCTAGAGAGTAGTAGATAAGCAGTTTCTGGAATACTCAGACAGCAATCATGTCACAGAGTCATTTTAATGTATTTACTCAGTTTAAACTTCAGCGGGTCATCTTCATGTCATAAGTAAATGTGTTGAGATGCAGCCAAGTGATTGGCTGATTAGATATCTGGGATGACTTATAATTCATTAGGTGTTGTTCATGAGGATTATGGTGAGTAGAGATCGCTTTAAAATACCAGAGATGATCAATCTGACATCTGGTGTGCTCATAGTCAAAACAGAACAATCATCTGAGGTATTTCATAGTGTCTTATCACGATTTTATGCCCATTGTCTTGTTTTTACAGACCCTTCAGTTGAATTCTACAGAGTCCAGTGGGGACCGGAGCATTGCGGACACAATAAGACCAAACCCATGGAGAAGACCAGAACTCAGGTTAAATATCAGCCTTTTGCAGCACAAATTAAGCATCCCATTTATGAACTTGGTAGTGGACAAGACAATCAGTTATTATTTTTAAATGAAAAGACATTTATTTCTGGGTTTTCAACTCTGATTAACTTTAAACCCTTTCTCTCCCATTTAGGAGAACTTCATTAGCTTGCAGGGCTTACTCTTCTCCTGTAAGTACAAAGTCCTTCTGCAGCCAGTCAGCAAGAAGAGTCATCCTCTGGCTGAAAGCACCACCTTCCTCACACCTTCCTGTGCCACCATTCAGGCCAAGAGCCCAAAACCCATCACATGTGCTGGAGAAACAGGTGAAACACATGACTTCTGGTTTTTGGCTTCTTTGCAAGGCAACAAGACAATTTCTTCTCTGATTTCTGAACTTAAGAAAAGTTCTTCTTGTGTTTCTTTCCAGCTATTTTGTCTCAGAAGGTCGTCGTGAAGGCTGCCAACATCACAGCCTCGTTCCAGATCCAGGCTGGTAATGTGTCGGCCATTTTTAGCTGGGATTTGTCCCCGATCCCACCCAACCAGCAGCTGACTGGTTACCAGGTGACCTGGATGGAGGTCATCCCCACCAGCCGCCACAGCAGCAGCAAGCTGCCCCACAGTCTCATCTCACAGTCTCAGATCCTGTCGCCGGTTAGTAACTTTGAGCTCAGTTTGGATCATCTGGAGGGAAGCTAATCTAAGCTAAGCTAACTGCTACTTAAAATACAGGCTTCAGATTGCAGGAAACATGAGCTAAAAGGAATAAATAGTTGATAGGAAGCATTTTTGAAAGCTTGTCCACTCTATTTGCTCTCTTTCAGGATGCTAATGTACTGGTGGTGTCTGGCCTCCACCCCGCCAGCGTGTACCGGCTGCAGGTTCGTGTCATGACAACAGACGGTGAAGGTCCAGCAGCCAGCAGGACCTTCCAAACTCCTGGATACCAAAGCATCGCGAAGCAAAGTAATAAACTCTAAATGTGTTTTTTAAACCTCCAAAAACTGTATATTTGAGTGAATTCTGCTTTATTTGTTGATTACTTATTGAGAGCTGAAAGTTCAGGAGGTCATACAGTTGTAATGATCTGTATGGGTCAATTATTATCAGTAATGGGTCAAAAGCTTCCACATGAATGTGCGAATATCAGAATTACAGAGATGAGTTCATATAATTTTATGTGATAAATTGATATTGATCTATGCAGAGCTGTTTTATCTATAATTAAATAAATACTGATTTGAATAAAAGTTTGATAAAAGGAATATACATGCAAATAAAATACAAGATATAATTATAAAATATATTTAACATTGATTTATTTAATGACATTTAGGTAATTTTTATTCAGATGTGAAAAAAACCAACACACAAAAGCCAGAGAAAGACGGTAAATATCATGGTGAAACACTGTGATATTTACAGATGCAGGTTAAAGCTCCATCATGCAAAAAAGAAAACAAATGGACAGGATCCAGAAACACATCAATCTTATCTGGGTCAAAGATTATCTACAATGTTGGCATATGTGTCTATGACGTTGGATGTTTTCAAATCTGTGAAGCTCCATCAATGCTGAAAGGTACATGGAGGTATCAGAGCAACATCTGCACCCATCCAGATGTTTCTTTCATGGAAGAACCCATTGGGGAAGCACTATTCCTCCTCTAAAACTCCATCAACTGGTCTCTTCACTTCCCAGATCTTTAATAAAACTGCAAAAATGTTTACCAGTGTACCTAGCAATAACTTGGAGAATAAACACTGAAGGACTAATTAAAAAGAACCAGGTGTGACTAGAAGTTAGCTTTACTAAATACAAGAGATTAAACACTACAAACTAAAACAGGAAGTAAGAGTGATAGTTTGTTTCCAGAACCTTTTCACTGAAAATAAACCTATAAAACGTCATTTTTTCCCCTCCTTTATTTCAGGAATCAGACTTCGGAAACATTAAAAAAAAAAGCAGCAGTAAAAGACCCCGAGTCCAAAAACCCCTGCAGTCTGCATGAACCGAGCCTTCTGAATCCACAGAGCGGTGATGACCAATGAGAGATGCAGCTTCTCATTCCTGCCAGCAGCATGTCACAGCGAGCTTCAATTGTAACATCAAGAAAAAATAAAAGTAAGAATGAAGAACCTCTTCCAGTCTCATATATGAGGAATATGTAATTATAGTGCATCTCATATGTGTTTGGTATCATTTTATCTCTGTGCTGCACTGTCTGTGACATTAAACACTACACTAACACTACATTGCTAAATTGTAGCATCAGTGTCATATAAAATATGTCCTTCTATTCACGTAGCTCCTCTAAACTACGTATAATCTGTAAATTCTACTTTTCTCCATTTATTATTTGATGTATTTTGTCGGAAATGTGAACTGTGTGTCTGTCCTGCCTTTACCTGTAGAGAAACTGTACAAAAATTATTTTGAACTTCAAATAAATGTATTGATACATGTCCAGAACTCTGTGCACGTGTACAGTCCTCTGTTAGCTATTTTTCAAAAGGCTGCTTAAGTGATTTCTCCTCTTATTCAAGATCTGTTATGATGTGTATCCTTGGCAACAGAAAAGTTGGATAATTTGATTAGCATAAAAGGAAACGAATGAATGAAATAAAACATAAAATTGCATGTGAGTTGGAGAGGAAGTGAAGAGGCTACAGAGAAGGAGCAAGCCAATTATTAATGGTGACATTTAAACGGTTTCTTCCAACCATCCGACAAACTGCTAGCAGGGAGATGTGTTACGGCTTTAGGAGGAAGTGGATCCAAAATGGAGGACAGAGGATACAGACAGGTGCAAGAACTATGGTTTTTAATGTAAACTTAAATAAAACATGGAAGAAAAACAAGATGGATCATCTGACAAAGGAAAATGAAGAACTGGAGTATAAATACACTGAGGGACGAATAAGGGACAGGTGAGCAAAATCCAACCAGGTGAGCTAACAAACCTAAATAAAACACAAAACACAAGAACACATGATGCAGAAAAGCAGAACCGAACATAACAGGACTGCGAATCTAAACCAACAGATGACACACACATGACATTTTTGTCCTTATCATTTTTTATTAATCAAGATCAAGAAGGCTGGCTCTGTGCTGGGGACTGATCCGGAGTATTGAACATCAACATGTTATCCTGACAATCGTGAGAGGAACGTGAACAAGAGTTATATACCAAAAATCTGTATGTAAAGGAGCGCTGAAGCGTGAAAATCAACCATGTAAATTCTTAAAACCATGCAGTAAATTACCAAGAATCAGTGAAAGTATTTTCAATACTGTTGATAAAATATAAATCTATATTACATCTCAGTGATGCAATAAGATGAAAGAAGCATTCACCCTACTTATATTTGAAGGAGAAAAAAGATAAAACGAATAGACAGAAGTAATACATCAGATGAAAACTGTACCTGGACAATATATAATATAATATAATATAATATAATATAATATAATATAATATAATATAATATAATATAATATAATATAATAT
>JBAMHX010000027.1:3260065-3273044 GCA_037177515.1 Pseudomugil tenellus | reverse complement strand
GCTAACCACCACACCACTGTGCTAACTGACACACCACTGTGCTAACTGACACAGCACAGTGCTGACCACCACATCACTGTGCTAACCACCACACCACCATGCCAACCACCACACCACTGTGCTAACCACCACACCACCGTGTTAACTGATAGACCACTGTGCTAACTGACACACCAATGTGCTAACTGACCTGTAACTGACACAGCACAGTGCTGACCACCACATCACCGTGCTAACCACCACACCACCATGCTAACCACCACACCACTGTGCTAACTGACACACCACTGTGCTAACTGACACAGCACAGTGCTGACCACCACATCACCGTACTAACCACCACACCACCATGCCAACCACCACACCTCTGTGCTAACCATCACACCACCGTGTTAACTGATAGACCATTGTGCTAACTGACACACCACTGTGCTAACTGACCTGTAACTGACACAGCACCGTGCTAATCACCACATCACCGTGCTAACCACCACACCACCATGCTAACTACCACACCACTGTGCCATGACAGCGTTCTGGAAAGTTGCTGTGGCGCTCATTTGACTGAATCTTTCATAGTCAGATCATTTCTTAGCATAAACATTGAGCAGTGAACACTTTTTTATTAGCCCTGCTTTGTCATTTTCTCTCCTGAAGCCTCCCCTGAGTGTAATTCTTCCTCCTAATATCAGCTTAGTCAGCATTTATTTAGCCTGGCCCCTCTGCTACTGGAATCCTCTGCATTATGCTTATGTCCTCCGCTCATTTGGTCCTTGTCAGCACAAAGTTACAGCTATTTTCAGTGTTTCCTTTCTATCACATACAGCAATAACTGGATTCAAATCAGAGGAGTAAAATACCACTTTACAGAGGGAAATGTAGAAATAAATGTGTCGATTTGATCAGTTGATGTCTTTGAAAATTAACAATACCTTTCAGAGACTGCAGCTGCTGACTGGGGGATTAATCTCAATGTCTGCTGCTGTTTAAGCTACTGTATAATGTGCAAAACAATCAGCTATTCATGCATGAGTATAATGACACTTCAACCTCTGGCAAATCAACAGCACTTGATTATGTTTAGTATGATTACTGTTATTAATTTTGCACTGAGCAGGAACACAGAGACTGTGATGTCGCTTTAAATTAACCTTTATTTCCATCTTTAAGACTGAATAAAAACTCCACCGTTTGGATAGTTAAACTAAAAGATTAATAGCTGGTTTTGAGTAATTAAACTGCCAGTATAGACACATTTCCCCAATGAACACTTGCCACCTACTTTATTCGGGCCATCCATTCAAACCTTTATTTTAAAATGACTGGCTTACTCACATATCACATATCCGCCAACACGTTTCAAGTCTTACCTCAAAGCTCACTGTATCATACAAGTGCCACCTGAAGCACACGAGGAAATAACATCCTCCACAAAAGGATCGAAATGAAAATCGGAAAATGTTGAATGATCGGATCAGCTGTGGTGTTCACATTACACATTTTTATTGTGACTGTAAATGTAGCTACTGTTTTAGTTTGCTGGTGGTATAATGTTGTGGTGGTATAATGATGTGGGGGAGATTTTTCTCAACCCGCTTTAGTCACCTTAGTAACCAACATGACATGGTTTAACCACCATAGCCTACCGGAGTATTGTTGCTGAGCATGTCCATCCCTTTATGAGCACAGTGTAGCATCTTCTGATGGATACTTACAGCAGGATGATCCAATATGGAGTAAAAATTTGTTCAATTAAGACCACCAATAATAAAGGTCGTTAAAACGGGGATCAGCTTGGACTTCAGTCTAGTTCCGTCTGTCCGTCTTCTGCCGCTTATCTGGGGTTGGGCCATGGGTGCAGCAGCATAAGGAGGTAAACTCAGAATTCCCTCTCCCCAGCCACATCTGCTAGCTCAGCGGGAAGGATCCTGAGGCTTTTCCAGACCAGCCGAGAGATATAATCTCTCCAGTGTGTCCTGGGTCTCCTCCCACAGGGACATGCCACGAACACCTCATCAAGGAGGCATCCTAATCAGATGCCCGAACCACCTCATCTGGCTCCTTTCGATGTGGAGGAGCAGCGACTCTACTCATAGTCCATCCCGGATGACCAAGCCTCTCACCCTATCTCTAATGGAGAGCTCAGCCACCCTGTGGAGGAAACTCATTTCCACCGTCTATATTTGCGATCTGGTTCTTTCGGTCACTATCCACATCTCATGGACATAAGTGAGGGTAGGAGCAAAGATTGATTGCTAAATTGAAAGCTTTACCTTCTTGCTCAGCTCCTTCTTCCCCACAACAGACTAGCGCAGAGTCCACATTACTGCAGATGCTGCACTGATCCTCCTGTTGATCTCACGCTCCATCCTTCCCTCATTTATGAACAAGACCCTGAGATACTTGAACTCCTCCACTTGGGGCAGGACCTAATTCCCGACCCGGAGAGGGCACTCCACCCTTTTCCCCTGAGGACCATGCCTCAACAATGGCGGTGCTGACTCTCATCCCAGTTGCTTCGCACTTGGCTGCGAATCGCTTAAGTGAGAGCTGGAAATCACGACGAGATGAAGCCAACAGAACCACATCTTCTGAAAAACGCAGAGAACCAGTTTTGAGGCTACCAAACCAAATCCCCTCAAGACCTCGGCTGTGCCTAGAAATCCTGTCCATAATGAACAGGATTGGGTCATAAAGGGCAACCTTCACAGAGTCCAACTCTCACTGGAAACGAAACTGACTTGCTGCCACCAGGCAGCTTGTAGAAGGGGTTCCCCATAGTCCCTGATTACCCTCCACAGGAGTCGCTGAGGGACACAGTTGAACGCCTTCTCCAAGTCTACAAAACAAAAGTAGGGTGTTTGGACGAACTGCCATGTCTTCTTCAGGACCCTGAAGAGAGTACAGAGCTGGTCCATTGTTCCATGGTCAGGACGAAAACCACACTGCTTCTCCTCAATGTGAGGTTCGACTATCCAGCGGACCCTCCTCTCCATGACCCCTAAATAGACTTTTCTGGGAAGGCTGAGGAGTGGTATAGTTAGAAAGAGATTCACAGATTCGGATTTTCCGAAGTACATTACTTCAACAAAATCAACACAACAGCGAAATCACAGCAAGGTAGACTGGGAACTGCTATCGCATTGGTACCAGCATGGTAAACTGAGCTATGGACTTGTCCTCACTGCATCCTCAGCTGGACAGAGTTCTGTCCTCTTGGTGAAGGTGAAAAGGTTGTCCCAATCACCAATGAAAAGAGTATTTATCTGGACGCCTTTGTAGCTGCTCGAGCACCCGCTGAGATCAAACACGTGATAATTTAAAACTGAGCTGTAATTTAATTATCTCTCTTTGAGGTGAGTAGTTATGGAGCGGCATGCCTGTAGGGAAGCTTTGCTGGAAGAGAGCTCATGTGTAGGAGATGCTGTCATCACAGAGTTCATGAAATTCATGAATAAACGACACGAAGGAGTGTCGTAAGATATCAGAGTCATTATCTAGAGTAAAATTATAATTGAGATGCAATGTCAGTGGAACATAATCAGTCATTTTCAGGTTAGAAATGGACAAAATGAGCATGGATGGGCTTACTTCTGACCATACTCCAGCTTATTAAAGAGTTTCAGATAGAGGCGGAAGAGAGCCTCTTCCTCTTGCCTGGCCACTGCACACACTCGTTTGGAAAGGCATCACAAGGTCAAAAAGATAAAATGAATCTGTTAAAAGATCAGATAGCCCCTTTTAAAAAGGCGAGAGAGAAAGAAAGAGCGAGGGGAGAAATCAAAGTGAAACTGAAAGCAGAGCCGAGAGGCTGCAGTTGCGATGGAGCGTGAGAGTGGAAGATGATGATATGAGGACAGAAAATGCAAAAAAAGGGACGAGAGAGGTGACAGTCGGCTGAAAGGCCATTAGAACAATCACATCAACACTGTGCAAATATGTACCTGCACATCAGATCTGCAAACACACGGAGGAGATGAGGATTATGCACTTCACTGCAACATGTTTGCTGTGTATCAGAGTCATTTCACAGATCCTGTCTGACTAATGAAAGATTACTTACTGACAGACAGCACAAAGTTGCAGAAGGAACATCTGAACTAAGGCGAGTGTAAGATGTCATCACTGTGATGTGGAAAAGGAAACAACTGCATCAATCACAGGAACGAGCAGCGGTCCGCCGTCTTCGGGCCATTTTCTGAAATTTGACTGCCTCGTCTCTGAAAATGGAGGACAAACTATTTAAGGAAGGAGAAAATTGGATATCCTCTAGACAGAGGACCGAGGAAAACAGTGATTTTGATTCTTTTAACGGATGCTCAGGCAGTGGGAGGGAGGAAAAGATGAACAAGCTTCTATTTCTTACCAAGTCTGAGCTAAATACAATCTGAGATAAACAAAACATATTACATGGTGTTATGTCTACTGTTGTGTCTGAGAGGCTTCACCTCCCTGAAGTGCTCCTTTAATGTGCTGATATTCTCCAATGTCTCAGTTTCAACATTGTACGTCTTGTTTGCGTTGTTAGGAGGTAAGGCAACAATTCAACAACAGGGTGATTTACAGAAACATTAAAACATTAGATAAGAATGATTTCAAATGAAAAAGAAAGAAGAGAAAAGGAAATAACATTTGATAAAAAACTATAAATCATGATCAAATTTAGTCTAAAAGAAACATATAAAGATTTTATTAAAAAACACATCAGAAAAATAACAAGGAGAATGTTTTACTTTGATCTCAAATAAAAGAATAATGACATTAAATCGTTTTTATTTCAATTTGTTTTCCACTTGTGGCTGTTTAAGGGTTTGTTAAAAGCCTTTTTCCTCATACTGTGGCTTGTTCAGACTGATTAAATATTTATATTCTGTTCCAAAAATAAAACAGAAAATCCATCTGTAATTTGGAGAAGACAGCAGGGTCTTTGTATAGCTCCACAACATGTTCTCATCTCTCCCGAGTTTCACATCCGTACGCTGTTCCCTTCCACGGCAGCACAGGCTGCAGGCTCGCCTTGCAAATCTAATCAATAAACTCAAATTAAACTTGTGATTCTCTTTTCTTCTTCGCCTCTGAATGTAAAGAACAACACTCACTTCAACATGGATCCAGACTGAAAAACTGGCTCTCAAACTGGAAAGTTTTCTTATATACAGAAAAGGAAACTTTCCTACATTACAGGTGTGTTTTATGTGTTAGAAGCAATTATCCAATAAAATATGAAACAAGGTAAGTTTACACACAACAAATTAAACACAGTGCTTTCGCCTTAATACACATGATAACTCCAAACTATGTTGCAATTGTTTCAAATGCGTAATAAATATTAGGCCTGATCATTATTGTTGCTCCTTTGTTTGTGCGTAAGACCAGTTTTAAGATGAAGACACGGCTGGGTTAGTGAATACGAGCTGCCTGACTGGCATTTTGAACTAGATCAGCAGAAAAAAACAACACAAACATTTAAATAAAACTGCAAAACTCTTTCTAACCACTTTGAACCCTAATTGTGCACTTTTAGCTTCAGTTTAGTCCCTCTCCAGCTGGCGCTGCAATGTCCGAAACATTTGGGAATAAATCACAATTTGATAGATTTGTTGATCTTTTCTTCATCATTGGCCTGTAAAACTCTGCTGCTGTGCTCCTTTGTCTGCAAAAACCACTGCAGACTCCCTTGGCAGAGAGCCTTGTGGCCAGATTTGATGTTAAAATGCTGCGGGGCACACTCTTTCTGTCTCCTGTGGCCTCCTTTCTCTGTGTTTATCTACTGTGGCTCAGTGTGGTAAAACTCAATTAAAAAGCAACAACAAAACCCTCATAATATTCAGAAGTCAGAGTGTTGGAGGTGTAAAGGGACACAGGACTCCCATTAGGGGGGGCTGAAGATAGAGCCAGACCAGGAAAAGCTGGTTATCTTTCAGAAACCTGCTTTTACAAGAAAAGCATTCATCAATGAAGTTACAAATCAATTAAATGTAAACAACCGTGGGAGAGAAATGGAGTTTTAACAGCAGGCTGCTGCAGACGGGAGTCTTCCAGAAATAATCAATGGCAGCAAACGAGTCTGAGCGGAGAACAGGGTGAAGAAACATGTTCACCTGCACATGATACGCAGACTCACATCGGCTATCTGTGGTGTGATGACAGCTTCAAAGTCAGCATCCTTACTCTATCTGCTATCAGACTCACTCAGATGAATTCTGCAGAACTTCATAAGCTGTTTGATCCTTTTCATTTGACTCAAATGTGTTGGGGCAAGGACACAAAAGTAAGACCCTTAACTGACTTTGAACATTAGTGAAGTATACGGTCTTCACGGATTAATTCATGCATCTTTGTTAACAGCTTTTTTACCTGGTGCTTATTTGAGTTCCTCTTTCTGTGTGCCCATAACTACGGCGGCCGGGAAGCGCAATACAAATTTACATCTAGTTAAACACTTTTATACAGATATGACCGGGAAGGGATATTGTGAAGGGTAACGTTTTGAGCACAGACATATACAAAGGAAAGATGCCTCACCCACACTGTTTGCCAATGGAGAACGATCTTACTGGGCTGCCATCTTGCCACAGTCAGGTCGGTCATTCATGTGTTATGTTCAGGGCCTTTTTACTTCTGCCAAGGAGGTTATGTTATAGCCAGTGTCGAGCCTATTTTTTACAGTCATCGTGCCAATGAATAGACGTTAGACGCAACGAGTGTGCGCTGCCACGTAAGGGTATACAAAACCAGCGTTTATCTCTTTGTCTGCCTGTCTGTGTACAACATAACTGTAAAAGTTATGAACGGATTGTCATGACATTTTCAGGATATACCCAGAATGGGAAGATGAACAAGATATAAAATTTTGCAGGTTATCCACATCAACGTCTGGATCCAGGAAGGTTTTGACATTTAACATTGCAAGATAGCCACTTGTGATGGCAGCTGACGCCTCCTACAAGCCGTTTTTGACTGCTGTTATTTGCTCTGACAAAGAACATGTGTGACTGAATAAAAATTTTGGGATGCGAGTCACAATGTGGGGGGGGGGGTGGGGGGGGGGGACTGTGAGCTTGGGTTGCACTAATAGGAAAGTGTGTCCAAACCTTTGACTGGCAGTGTAGGCCTATGTAATTTTTTTATTTTATTTATTTAGCACACAAAAAAAAATATAAGTATAAAAACAATAAAATAAGCAAATATGCATGGGAGTGGTAGAAGCCTATATAGGCTTATATGAAAAACCACACCCAGAAAAACAGTAACATTGACTAAACAAACAAATAATTTAAAAAAGTAATACATTAATTAATCAAATTAATTAAATTAATAAAAAAAAGTAGTAAATTTGCATTGTGAAAATGTAAAAGTGTTTCACTAGATGTAAATTTGTGTTGCACTTCCTGGCCACTGTACATAACAGCTGCTCACTGGATGTTTTCTCTGTTTCCGACGAGTCTCTGTGAACTAGCTCTGTGTGACAAAGATCAGCAGTTCTTCATCATGTCTACCACGCTAAATTCACTAAGGTGCCGCCATTCGATTGGCTGATTAAATTAGAGAAATAAAGGACCTAATAAAGTGCACAGTAGGCATTTTTTATGAATATCACTCATAATGTTATGGAAAGAGCAAGATCTCAATTGAATTATTCTTCAGGCCTTTCTGAAGTTCATTTTACTGGTAAGAATATCAATTGCTATATTTTTACAAAGAAAAGCAGTGTGACTTGTACTCTGTGGCTTTCCTTTGAACTGTTTTTGCATTCATGTGAACAGACGTGATGCAGGTTTTGCCTTTCAAATGATCCAACGCTGAAAATGTCACCAAAAAAAAAAAAAAAAAAACCCAAAAAATCCCAATAAACCCTGAAATTTGAGTTATTTCAGGGATGAGAGGTTTATCTTTTCACTGTCTCACAGCCTTGTAATTATAAAAATGTCTTTGTGACCAGGTGAGAATTTAATCATTTCTCTGCTGTTTATTTTCCATCAGCATGTCACTTTAATCTGAGCGGCCCGAATCTTAGTTCAAACAAAACACAAGAGTCAGAAAAGTTCTACCATTTCTTTCATTTTCACTGTGAATAATTGCCCCCTACATCACAGATAACAGCGGTGCTTGCACGCTACGGGGCATGTGAGACTGCATGCCATGTCCCGAGTAATTTAAACAACATACAAACTGGTTTTAAACAAGAACCTGCGAGGCATTCTGTTCTCGGCTTTAATGCTCAATCACACCATAACAGCACATCTTACGTCCCCTTAGAGCACCACGAGTAAAGACTGATCAATACCAAATGAGACATCCACAAACCGACATTAGCTATTCCAGTCTTTTGTTTAGGCCTCTGGTCATAATGGGATGTTCTCTTGATAATCGTCATTGATCACTGCCTGGAAATGCTGAACAGGGCAGTCTGTATAATTAGCTACAGCGTTTATTTAAACTGGTCTCAGACACAAAGAAAACATTCCTTCCTGCTCATTTTAATGCACGTACTGAGCAGTTTACAGGTTATTTCCTTACTGAGATATTTATTGATTTGTTTCAGTGTTTCTCTTTAGATGTATCTCATTAAATCAGTTCATTTTCTTTTAGCTTAGATGTACTGAAGTGTCTTTCTCAGTAGAGGAGACAAAGTTAAAAAGGAACAACAGAGAATCAGGAGCCGTTAGGATGGTGGTCTTTTATTTGCAGTACTTCCCCTCTTTTCCTTGTTTTCAGGCTCATCTGAAATGTTAAAACGATATATCAGTCTCACTCTAGTATTATTGTCAGACATTTCTCAGTGTGTGACTCTGTGGACTGAATTGTGATGGATAGTTTACCCTTTAGGTGATCTATGGAAGTTTTCCTGCCATTAATTTCCCATCCAGGATGCTTACAATCCAGCTGCGACATATGTTTGCTCCCAGACATTTCAGTAAACCCACAAGGAGTAATCCTTCATAAAACCATTATATATCACATTTTCAACCTCTTTGAAAATATGTTTAAAGAGGTTGCTGTTTTAACTAGGAAATTATGATGATGTCACTTCCTGTCATACATCCAAGAGATTAAATTGATGGTGATGTCCAATTAGGAACAGCCACAGATCAACAAAGGAGCAGAAAAGTCTATGTTTATCAAAAAGAAGGGAAATATTGGTCCTCTGTGACTGTAATAAAGCCAAGGAGGTGCTCATGATGCACTGTGGTGCCAAAAACAATCTGAGTCTGACCTGGTTTTGTGAGGAAAGCAGGTAAATATAATTATAAATAACTGTAAATAAAAAAAAAAGTTTTTTTTGGAGTAACTTCATCTGGGACGCAGTCCAGCGCCAGAACCATTCATGTCAGAAACTGCAGGTTTCAGACGCTTCCCCGCCTTAGCACACCTCATATTATTGCATCATCATGCAGAGGCTGACAACAAGCTGTTGGATCCATTTCATTTGAACCAGGTGTGTTGGAGCAGGGAGACGCCTAAAGAGGCCAAAGGCGAACTGAGAGACTGTTTCCATTTCCGCTGCAACATTCAGACAGTAGGATCAGAATTTGGTGGAAACCTCGTAAAATCACTGATCAATCCTGCCTTATCTCACTGGTTCTGGCTGTTGGTAGTGTAATAATGTGGGGGACATGTTCTTGTCTCACTTTGGGTCTCATTACTACCAACATGACATGGTTTAAACAGCACAGCTTACTTGAGTATTGTTGCTGACCATGTCCATCCATTTATGAGCACAGTGTAGCGTCTTCTGATAGATACTTCCAGCAGCATGACGCACCGTGTCACAAAGCTCACATCATCTCTAAATGCTTCCTTCAGCTAACCAACCTCCTGTATCACATAGTGTAATCTGGAAATGGCATGCTTCCTATGTGAAAACCTGTCCCTGTGAAACCTACCTGTAGAGAAATTATCTAAGCTACTCTCCCCTTTAACTCTTAAAGACCCAATCTATGAACAAGTGGTAAGAAAAGTTCAATCTTTTGGATATGAGGTCTTTATTTGACTTTTTACAACATATATTTAAAAGGGTATACATTTTTTAGGGATATTTACCATTTATTAACATGTCATAACTCTTATTGTATAATTTTCTGCTTTCTTTTCTGCTTTACTTTTTGACAAAAGTCAAAAATCTAATTGCGTTCCGGAGAGTTTTGAGCAAAGTTTTTACCATAAAGTGATGCAAAATGTTTGAGAAAGTAAATGCAACATATATATCATGCCAGACTCATACAGGTTAAAGGCTAATTGTGACGATGTGACCCATAAACTCCTCCTTAAATGCAAAATATACATAAACAAAAATCCCCAAGAAAGCAAACAAACAAACAAAAAACTGTAAATGTAATTAGTTTGATTCACTTTGGGATATTTGCTCGTTTCAAATCAAGGAATCAAATCACCGCTTCTTTCTTCCACAGACCCAAACCTCATGATCAGACTGTTTCCTGGAACCTCTGAAAATCCCATTTCTTTCATAAACCTTTGATTATGTTGCTTGTTGACTTTGCGTCCAACGTCTTGTGTCTTGTTGTCTGGAAGAGGCAACCTTTCCTTTATCTCCTCTCTGAAAACCCATTCCTGCCAAAACCTACTTGTATAGAGCTTATCTTAACACTTCTGATTCAAGTATACCATTGTACTCTTAAATACATCTTTGATTGTATTTCCTGTCTCCATTATGGTACGATTAAAAATCCATTTTTACATTATGCAAGCCTTGGTGGGGCAACATCTGTGTGTTGCTTGATGTCAATATGGAATAAATCTCTGAGGACTGTTTCCAACACCTTATTGAATCTATAGCACTAAAAAATATGGCAGTTCTGGAGATAAAAGGGCTCCAATCTGGTTTCTTGCAAGGGGTACGGTAAAAAAAGTGTCCAGATACTTTGTATTTATTGTTTTGGCCTCCTTTTTTGGTATTGGAATAACCGATTCATGGTTGGACACTGTCCTGCTGAAGATGTCTCTGTTAATCCAGTATTTCTCAGTTGCTGCCTCAGGGAACCGCTGCACTGCAGGACATCAGAAATCATCAACTTCAGACCTCTGGCGACACTGTCCTGCAAGTTTTATATGTCTCCTGCTACAACACACATGATACAATCATCAATGAGTCATTAAGATGCTTGTGCAGAAGCTGAAAACAAGTAGGAGGAACATCTAAAACATGCAGGAAAGTGTAACTTAAGGACAAAGTATGTTAATCTTTTAGCAAAGTCAAGGAGAATATCAGTTCAAATATTCCTCAACCAAAGTCATAACTGATGACTGTATGCTTAGGTGGCATTCAGGAGTAATAAGGTGTTTTTTGACTTTGGTGTGGGGGAGCAGAGCAGCCTGTCGGGCAGACTGAGCTGAATGCTGATGGTCTTTCTCTCACTTATTTCTATTCCCCTGTGGATCTGACCTGAAAAGGTTACACTTACTGTTTCGTAAAAGTCAAGCTGCTGCTTTTCTTCTGAAAAAAATGCTTTTTTAATGTAGCTCTGGCAGATTATTTGCTAGCAACACAAAAGGAAAACCAGTGCGCACATGTAAAACTGGCTGTATGTGATCATCCAGAGCATTTGTTCCGTGTGCTATTATCAAAAGAAGGCTTAAAAAATGACAGTGTTATTTTTCTATGAGCATTATTTTAAGCAAAATGAGATTTTTATACTGCTAAAGAAACAAGAAAGCTAAATAGGTAATGGATTAAACAATATCAGACTTAATTCTGTGACGCTTTCTCCACACTGGCACATTGTAGATAATGCTGTAATTGAACAGCACAGCACTGATTCTGTCAGTGTAGCAACAGTCATTACAGGCTTGAAAAGCTTTTGTAAACAGCTGCAGGCCACTGCATCAACAAGCATTCATCCAGCCACTGTTTGCAGAGAATGACCACTGCTTTCCCCTGAAACAGGACCCACACAATAGTCATCTGGAAGAAAGGCTTCTTTGTGTGTTATGACGTCTAATTTTCTCACTATTGATGTGGACATGAGGAGTGGTGGCATGTTTGTGCGTGGAAGTGTGTGTCTGTGGGGACATGTAGTACAGATTACATCTGATGCGTAGGTGTGTCCTGCCAGGGAACAATTATTTGAGGATACTTGGAGGCCAGAGGGTTGTACTACCACCGGCTGCCATGTGGGGGAGCAGTTGCTCTGTAGCTGCCTCGTGCATTTCCTGCTTGTTATTCAGCTCTCTAACAGTCAAAAGAATGGTACTCTGAAATAGATGTGCTTTAGTCCTGTCAGTTGCCGTAATACAATCACTTACCTCAGAGATGTTACCGATACCCATGTATGCAGGGGATAGCTGGCTGATTTTGCATGAAACATCCCGTTGTCACTGTTGCTATAGCGATTCTCCACATCTCAAGCCAAACCCCTGCTTGCTGTGGGAGCACATTTTGTCAAGGTGGATGAATTTGCAAACAACAAAATGGATGTTGTGAGAGTGAAAAGGCGGTTATGTCAGAGCTGTAGAGGGAAGGTCGGCCTTTCTAATGTTGCTTCGCTCAGATGATCTTGTAAAGAGGTCATCTTTCTTCTTTGGGTTCTTCCTGCCTTCTGTTTTCAGCTTATCAGCCAGAGATTATACAGCAACTTGATCCATTATTCATGACTCAGCAGAAGTAATAATGCATCCTCCCAGAGCAAGCAAGCAATTCCTCTTTTTAGGGTTTTCATGTTCCCAGATGTCTCTCTCTTACAAGTTATGAGTCTTAATGTATTTGGAAGTGTTAAGGTGGGGAGCTCTGCATGCAGCGATAAACTGTGAGTTCCAGACATTTGCTGCTGGGCTGGAGTGGTGAGCTTTCTGGTTAGCAATCACTTCAGGCGCACAACTCACCACCACCAAAGTGCCTATTTGTTGTGCACTGTGGTGTGAAACAAGCTTTTACACTTTTACACTTTTTAATCCCCCCTCCCCCCTTTTGGAATTTTATTAGACAGTAAGACTTTCAGGTCATTTAGGAGGGAAAGTTTGA
>JBAMHX010000027.1:3213036-3224713 GCA_037177515.1 Pseudomugil tenellus | reverse complement strand
ATACAGACGTATGTTATGTTGTTTCTACAATCGTCCATGAAGGTCAGTCAGATTATTGATTAGCAAATTGTATTTATGACATTTTATAACACCTGGGCTACAATCACACTTTTCACACTGCAATGTTAAAAAAACAAATATGCTACAAAATCATAATTAACAGTCTGGAAAACAGGAATTAAACACAAATTCCACTTTGAATAAGAAACATTAAAATTAGTATCAAATCAAGTTTGGGTTTGATATAAAAATGAGGAACCGGAACCCAAACATGATTAAAATACCAATAAGGTCTTCATTGTTTTGTCTTAAAAATAATTAAGTTTGTATTTTTTTTCCAGATAATCTTGTCTTCTTATAAATATTAATGGAGGATTTGTAAAAATGTTTGTCATTATTTAAAGGATGAATGTTCAGTATAAAAAAGTTGCTGGCAAAATGTAAAATAAATACAAACAGTACAAACTGTCATTTAAACTGGCTGTTAATGACATTTTTAATGACATGTTATTTATCTGTTACAAGACATGAGACTGATACTTTTCTTGTGCATCTCACATATTACAACTAATAATAATAATAATACATTTTTTTTATTATGTTTTGAGGTAAATATGTTTGTGTGGTGAATCATCCCCTCCTTGTTTTCTCCTCATGGTTCAAGGATTTAAAAACACAATGAAATGGTGCTTTAGACAGAAAAACGGATCATTAACAGCCGGTATTGTTATTATAGAATCCCAGCGAGGATGAAGCGAGGAGGAAGAGGAGACAGCCAAATACCAACCTAGCTACGGGTGTGTAACACTGTGGGGAAAATGCAGGTGTTTCATATCAGGAATGATGTTGTTTTTGATAAAACACCATCATTCCGCACATCTTTGTAATTACTTCACCAGAAACGGATGCTGTTGACATTTTATTATTAATATTTTACGTTCGCTTTCAACCACCTCTGGTGCCATCAAGAAAACAATATGTTTATCATTAATTATTGGTCACATTTAAACCTATTTTCCAACCTTAAATTTTAGTTTAGAAATGCTAAACACTATTTTACAGGTTCCAACAATTTGTTATTCAAAACGTATAGCCTGTTGGTGGTTACCCATGCTAAAATAGCTGACAAGCTAATTAATTAGCTTAGCTAATGCAGAAAAACCATCTACTAAATAAATAAATGCAATTTCACCCACCAAAAAACTGGACCAGAAATTTCTCGGACAGTTTTTTGGTGCAATTAATAGCACAGCAGGCCAAAGTTTTCCACTGTGGAGAAAAAAACATGTTGATACAACAAGTCATACAAAATGACCCCGAGACTGAGGGCCTCACGCCTGAGGCCTGCCCGTGAGATAACAGCTAGCAAGCTGCTAGCAACCAGGGCTAGATCTGATAGTACATCCGACGCATGTCAATCAAAAGGATATGCCTCTAAATTCAAGACTAAATAATGTCGAAACGGAGGAATTAGAAAAAAAATCACCCTCAGATTCGTCATGAAAGTAAACTTGACCTATTAAACCTAAAACGGATTTTGTACCAGGCTGTAAACATATTTATTTCCGCTGTGAAATCGGCCTTTTTAACATGGAAGTCTATGGAGATTTGCTCTGTTTTGGACCCTGCCCCTAGTGGATGAGTGGTGAACTGCAATGTTTCTGCACTTCCGCATTGCTTTACATTCTATCAATATTGATATTGATATTGGCGCTTGGATCCTGTCTATTTTGTTGGCAATCTCCTGCATCGCTAAAGCTTCGCATGAGCTGATCTTTTAAAACTGCTTTTACAAATTTGCTTTAATTCTTTTAGCTCACCACTGAAGGAGGGCTTTTAATTGGTGCTAATCGCTTTCGAGTATTTCATATTGACTAACGTTCTTTCTCTTCCAGCAGACGAGAACTGATTGTAGTGGTTCGGTTGCAGCATCTCTTCAGGCGTGTGCCGTTGTGGAGGCACTGCATGTCTGTGTGGATGAGAGTAAGATGTGTTGTATATTTCTTTATTTGTGAATGTGTGGGTACACTCTACAATAAGGCTCCTTTAATTAACGTTAATTAAGGGACCCTTAATGTAAAGTGTTACCAATGTTTGTGTATTTTCTGTTGAGATGCTTCCTTCATTGCAACATGCTTTCCCTGCACAGCCTCGTCTGCAGTTTTCTTTCCGCTCCAGTTTAGTTTCTTTATTGAAAAGTATTTTAATTGTTTAACATTCCTTTTGATTGGAACAAGTATCCCATAGTTTGCAAAACAAACCTGAGTGCCCTTGCTTCAGTAAATAAGTCTCGATGTGGTGTTGTTGTTACAGTTAAGACAACCTAGAATTGCTGTGTTGCCACATGAACAATAGAAGATGGACGGTCTCCATTTAGGCATTACATTTAGATAGTAGGAAACATGGATACATTAGGCTTTGGATCAATACTTGGCTGCTGGTGGTGTAATAGTGGGGGATATTTTCTTGTACTCATTACCACCAACATGATGTGGTTTGACCACCACAGTCTACATGAGTATTGTTGCTGACCATGTCCAGTCATTTATGAGTGAGTGCATCATCTTCTGATGGATTCTTCCAGCAGGATCACGCATTATGTCACAAAGCATCGTCTCGATTTGGTTTCTTCAACATGATGAGTTTACTGTACACCAATCGCCTCCACAGTCACCAGATCTCCATCCAAAAGAGCAGCTTTGGGGTGTGATGGAACAGGAGATTCTCATCATGGATATGCAGCATATGTGTGATGCTTCATGTCGATATGGAGCTAAATTTCGGAGGAATGTTTCCAACACCTTGTTGAATCAATGATTAAGTCAGTTCTGAAGGTAAAATGTCAAACCTGGCACCAGAAAAGTGGACCTTAGAATGTGACTGATTCAAATTAAACAGGTCTTCCCAAACACATTGATCATTTTATGTAATACAGATGTGCAGGACAGCTTCCCACTGTTCCAGAGGACCAGCTTTGGACAGCCCATAGTGAATGGAAGGTGGATCTGTACAGTTTTCATGAGTAGATTAAGATGAAACAAGAGCTTTATAAATGGTTTGCAAAGTAAATGCATCTATGACGGAGTATTTTGGGAAATTAAATGAACGCTTGTCAAATAACGTGATTCATGAAAAGAAAAGTCTTCTCTGCCCATTTCTAAACCTGCAATTCATGAATACATAATGTCATTGTTGATCCATTTAGAGTGACTTTAGTATTTATTTGCTGCCTGTCCATGACTAATGATAGGACTCGGTCAGCTCGACTCCTCAGTCAATAAACTTTTGGATTCCTACTCTTAAAACCCTATAACATTGACAAGAAGCAGCATATCTGCTCGGTAAATTAATTCACTTTGATTTGGTGGACGGGAATCGATAAGTGCATTCTGTGTTATTAAAGCTGGAGCTGATAAATCTGCTCTTCTTATATTGTGACGGACAGCTACGGATCATCATCCTTTTAAAGCAGGCTCTGTAACTGGCTAAGATGATACAGTCATTTGTAATTCTCCTCCAGTTCATCCTTTGATTACTAACCATGACACTTCGACATGAGGGAGTGCCCTAAAGCAATCAACACAAAAACACACACGCTCGCGCAGACACACAGACTGCTATTTACATTGGGATGATAAGCTCGTTAACTCCGTGGCTGATCGGTATCGCCTTCAGCTGAAATTCCCCAGTCAACCATTTGTCCTGGCTGAGATATCAGCAATCACCATTTTAAATGAGGAAAGGTGATATGAAATGCAAATTCAGCAACTTCGATCAATACTTTTCATCCCATGGGAGCAGAGTACCCGCTACAAACTGCTGTCCTTGAGCACTTAGTAAAAGACATGACGTCTCTCTGCAAAACACAAACTGTCATGAGCTACGACCAAACAAGGGACTTCATCTTCTGCCAACACATTTCATGACTACAACACATTTGTTGGGATTGTGGATGCAAATTAGCTTGTTAGGTATGATCCACCATCTTCACATCTGTTGCCTGGACATGTTATTTAATATGCAGTTTTTTTATCAAATAAAATAATTAATAAAATGACATAAATGAATAAACATAATTTCACAATTTCTTGCAGTTTGGCTGTTTGATTCAATGTGTTTTGGAATTTATTTACTTAGTTTGCTGGTAATTTTTTTGAGCATATAACTTAATATGGTCATATTTAGTTTTTTAAGTCTTAATTAGATAATGTCTTAAAGGATTGTTGCGGTCACAATTAAAGGACAAAAAAAGCAGGTTAATTAATGTTTCCTTGAGGTTATCAGACCATCTCTGTGGAACCAACTCCCAGTTTTCTTTTGGTATGATGACAAAAGTACATATAGTTTGTGTTGACAGAATAAATTGCTCAGCATGGCACAGCGGACAGATCACCATTCTAGCCGCCTTTATGCTGGACAAGACAAGGATGATGACAAAAGATTGATAAGCAGACAGAAAAAAAGCTCTGTATGTTCCTACGTCAGTTACACATATTTTAGTCTGTTTTTAACTGGGCATCCTAACCAACAAAAAGAACAAATCAGAGAAGAAGAGGAAGAGAAATAAGACGAAACAGAAACTGCCAAATAAAAAGCACCTGAAAGAGACACATAAGAAGGATGGTTGGAGTTATTCTGCTTGTTGACGACTCTTTCCTGTAGTCAAACATCAAATGTAAGAAGGACAGTCAGACACGGTAGACAGCAGAAACTGGTTTCGATGCAAAAGACAAAATGAGAGGGCACACTAAATTGCCCCTAAGTGTGATTATGAATTTGCAAATTTGTTTGTCTCTCTGTGATGGACTGACAACCTATCCAGGATACACCGTGCCCCTTGTCTACATGTGCCACCCTTTAACATGTCTGCCCCTGCCCCCTCAACAACATTTTCCTAGACACGCCACTGTAAAAAGAGAGCTTTTCCTCTTCACTGGTCCTTGTACTCTGATGCTTCAGTTAAACTTCATTAGGTCTTCTTGACCATGTCTACATGACTAGAGACGTTGCACTACTGCCACGTGACTGGCATTTGTGTTCAAAAGTAATTGAACATAATGAATAATAAAGAGATAGTCTATTTCTTTTATCTTTTGAAAGCAGAAAATAGTGAATACAACTAAAGTTAAGCATATTATCATACCAGAGAAAGTTGTGATTGATCTGCTCTCTCGGGCATTCAAGTTTCAAAGTTGAAAGTAAAGTTAGAGTTTGGATTTTACAACAAATTGCATAAGAGGCACAATGCTAAGTTGTTAAATGTGACTAATCAGACTTACCAACAGTAAATAATGAAACAGGTAATATGTATCAGTGATAGATTAAACACAATTTTTTTAAAAAAATCATAGTTTTGCATTAGCTATGTATGGTGTTATAATACTGTAGCCACAAGATAATGAGTTAGTTCCTTTATGGATATCTCATTCATGTCATTTTGTAATTTCATTGCAACCTTGGGGTAAATTTTTATGATCTAACTCAGATTACAGGGTTCAGATAACTGAAACATTTCCAGTAACTGTAGACTGGGGACCAGATACACCATTAAAAAAGGTAATAAGTAGAAATTGATCATTTTGGGATGGAAGAAATTAAAAAGTTGCTCATCTGAAGACAAGCAGAATCCAACATTACTTCTGAAAAAGGAATTGGTGAAGAAGTTGGATGAAGAAGTAGGTTGTAAGGTTGTAAAAACCGTGAGAGCTAGCGCTTCTTCTGTTGTAGGTAGCAACATAAATGTTATATGTTACTTCAACCTGTTCCACAAAGTGGTGAAATAGCTTTGCTTAGTGTGTTTGCACTCTGCTCTTTGGTTTGAAAATGGGGGCATGTGGGAGGAAGAGGTAGAGGAAGGTTTGGCCCAAACACACTTTGCTTTGGTCTACAGGTAGTGCTCAACAGCAAACCCATCCATCCATTTTCTTAATCTCTTCATTCAATTCAGGGTCAGAGGTAACTGGAGCCTATCCCAGCAGTCACTGGGCGAGAGGCAGGGTACATCCTGGACAGGTCGCCAGTCCATGACAGATCGACACAGAGAGGCAAACAAGCAGGAACACTCACATTCCCTCCTAAGGACAACTTAGAAGGATCATTCAACCTAAAATACATGTTTTTGGACGGTGGGAGGAAGCCGGAGTACATGGCGAGAACCCATGCTAACACGGGGAGGACATGCAAACTCCACACATCAAACCAGTGACCTTCTCGCTGTGAGGCTTCAGCGCTAACCACCACACCACCATGCAGCCCTCAACAAAAACCTTGCAGTGAAATTATTTAACTTTTTTCTTTATTTTTTAACTTTTAACTTTTTTCCCATTTAGCAGCAACTTCTCAGAAACCACAAATCCCAGAAAATGTGAGGAAGTCTGTCTGATCAGCTGTAATCCCAGGAAACACATGTTTTACTAGAAATCTCTAAAAGTCTGTTACAAAGATATCCTGCTATTTCTGGTGATCAACCAGTGTCATAACTAGAATAAAAAGCTTCATTTTGTTGTTTAAGGAGTCTTTTTATTTACTGTATAGTCTCACATTACTTTACTGCCTGTGTTTCTAAACTTTTTATTTGCTAAAGCACTTTGTATTTATACATCTATTTAAACTGTAACTGTAATGGAAGACACTTACTCTTATTTTTATTTTAAATATGTAACGCCGTTACATGTAATCTGTTATTTCCCAACCCTGTACTTTAGAGACACATAGTATCCGGGATCACTTTTGTAGGGCTCAATCCACTGAAACAGCCCTGCTCATAGTCTCCAAAAACATCCTCATACTGAGAGATGGAGATCTTTGCTTTGTGTTATTGTTACTGGACAGCTTTTAACTCTATGATCATCATGTCTTAGACAGGCTGAAACATTGTATCATTTGAGTATTATGATCGACTCTGAAATGGTTCTCCTCTTATCTATCAGGGAGATTATTTTATGTCCTCTCCTTCATCTCTTGATTATGGTGTTCCACTTGTGTCTATTCTGGGGCCTTTACTGTTTATTTTATATTTGATCTATTTGCAGCACATCATATGCTCCTTTGAAAATGTTTCTTACCTTTGCTATACTAATGACATCCAGATATTTATGTCTGTTAAATCTCAAGATGTTTTTGAGATTCAGTCCTTGTTTGGATGTTGGGATGCTGTCAGGAGTTGGATCAGTGATAGTGTAGAACTTTCCAGTAGTTATTTATCAGCTTCTGAAAGGATGACAGATTTTCCTATTCTTCTTATTATAGTTTGTCCCGCAGAATTATTTTGTTTTCTAGATAAATGATAAAATGATCTCCGTTACCTTGTGTCTGAAGAGCATACGCTGTTGCTGCGTAGCACTGATGCTCAATTACTCTAATTATTGTCACCTGTCACGGCGTAGCTGCTGAGATCTAGTGTGCGCATTGTTGTTGTCAGGACTGGTACCCCTTGTCGCTGAGTAACAATTGTTAAAAGCCCATAATATGAGGATAATGATGTATTAATATGTATAAATTCAGTAGTTAGTTCTGAGTCCATGTTTAAGCTCACTTTGCAGGTTTAGAACCTAATACTACTAATACTACTATTACTACAAATACTACGAATACAACTAATACTACTACTACTAGTACAACTGTTATTTTTCTGTTGCTCGTCACCGCCGTTGTAAAACCCATGAGGAATGTAACTGCAGCAGGTGGATTAACTGATTATGGATGTCAACGTGTGTCAATAAAGAGAAGAAATTTGAGTTGTATCCGCCGTACCTTCCTGACAACCCTTCCAGAGGGAAGTTTACTAAGAAAATAGGACAACTTAGTAAAAATCTGGACAACTTTAAAACTAAAGTACTTGTTTGTGTCCCAGATAGATCTTTCCCTAAGAAAGCAGAGTCTTGGCCCATTTGAGTCCTTTATTAGGCCGTTGTTGAGGAACCTTGGGTGTAATTCTTCACCCTGCAGTGTCATTAGAGGCTCTCTAAACCACTTTTTTAGTCTTGTTTTCTCATCGGAAAAACATTGCTAAGCTCAATCCATTTGTTCATCTGATTTAGACTGGATTATTGTCCACTTTCACATGCTTTAAATATCTTGATCATCTCCAGGTTTGTCGAGAATGTTTGTGCAAGGCTCATAACAACACCGGTCACTTCTATGCTGATCCAGTTGCACGTATACCCATCTATCACAGAGCCCATATTAAAATTCTGGTTTTAACATATCAGACCCTACATGACCAAGCCCCTGTTTATATCAGACCTTCTACAGCCCTGTGTCCCCAGCAGGTCCCTGAGATCACGTGACCAAGGTCTGCTGGCTGTTAATTAATCATGGCGGCAAACCAAAAGTGGAAAATCTTTTGCAGATGTGGCTTCTTCTCTCTGGAACTCCCTTCCTCTCTTAGTCCTTACAGATTTCATCACAATAATGTTGAACTACATCGTGCATCTGTCACAACAGCATGGCTTCGCAGGAGAAGAGTCCAGCTGCTGAACTGGTCTGCTTGCAGTCCAGACCTTTCACCAGTACAAAATATCTGGAGTATCAGGTAAGCAACTAGAATCCTACATCCAACCAAAACATTTTTCTCCTAAAACTGAAGTAAATGGTCTTTTCACTCCTCAGATGTGTGCAGACATTTGTTAAAAGATTATGGGATGCCTGATCCTGTCTGAGCCCTACCCATGAGGTTGTCATGACCGTGCTGGTAAATCCAGCAGCTGTAGGGAAATAAAACCAAAAAAAAAGGTAAGAAACAGTTCACAAATAACCCTCTAGTGTTATTTTAGCTCAAAAAAGGTGTCACACATCTAAAATCATGTAGTCTGCATAGTGTGGAGCAGTGCTGTCATAAGCTCATGACATAAGCTGCTATGAAGATTGTTATTATGGGAAATTTTCCTGTTTCTGCATAATAAAAACAGACTGACAAATTATCCAGTTGAAGACATGGATGATACCATTAAGCAATTGTTCTAATGAGAATGAAATTTGGAATATTAAGTCAGACGCGCAGAGTTTAAAGGTGCACACTCGTATGTATTATTGCTTTAATTATATAGCTGTGACATTAGGCAGGACGAGAAGTGAGAACTGCATAATCCACATACAAGACACAGTGGCACTCTTTTAATTAACTATTAACATCTTTTGATGTCCTATTGCAGTTTAATTAGTCCAACTAAATGCTTTGCTGCAGAGCCGACAGTGGAGCTGCTGTGAAAAATGAGCAATGAAATAATTTGGAGCAAAGTCAAGCTCAGGATGGATCCTCTTTCTTTTATTTACTTGAATCAATACACGGAGTATGATGTGCTAATTGAACAATAAATGGAAACAATGAATAAATATAGAAATAAATATTAACCTCTGAAGTAATTTTAAGCACAAGCATATGAATTTGAGGTGCTATATTTGTGGATATTTCAGGAGTTGCAAGATTATTGTAAAAAAAATAAAGAAAGAAAAGCCTAAATTTTGCAAATAAAAAGGGAATTTTTGTGAGGAACGTTAACACGTCAATGGAAAGATTTATTTGTGAAATGAATAAAGTAATTTTTTATGCATAAATAACAAAGTTACTCATGCAATTAAAAGACTTTGTCATTTTTAGCATTGATTCAGTCATTTGCAAAATTTTGTTACAGGATATGGCATGTTGGTTTGGGGTTTTACTTGGATTTGAACACACAACCATCTCTACTGTTTACAGATGATGGATTGAAGAAGAGAAAATATCCAGTTAGCCGCAGTTGTCTGGACCAGAATGTTTTGTGGATGTTAGAGGTCAGAGGAGAATGGACAGACTGGTTGGAGATGATAGAAACACAACAGGAAGTCAGATAAGCACTGGCTCCAACTAAGATATACAGAACAGCAACTATGAACAAACATTTCAAACCTTGAAGCAGATGTTTTACAGCTGCAGAAGATCACACTGGGTGTCACTCCTGTCAGGTAAAAACAGGAAACTGAGGCTACAATTTACACAGACTCTCCTAAACTGCACAATAGAAGATGGATCCATTTTAGCTCTACAATCAGATGGTCGGATCAGAAGTAGGTGGAAACATCATAAAAGCAACAGCTGACTGTACTCCAATGGTCTCCACAGTCCATCCAGCAGAGCAGCTTTGGGATGTGGTGGATCAGAAGATTCTCATCCTGGATGTGCAGCAACTGTGTGATGTTTTATGTCAGTATGGAGCAAAATCCAAATGTTTCCAACACCTTGTTGAATCTACGACACCAAGAATTAAAGGAGTTATGAAGATACAAAAGGATCTAGTCATGTATTAGCCAGGAAGATATGATAAACTTAATTTAACATTCTTTTATTCCTTATTCGCATAGGACTTCCTGTGACAGGCTACATAACTGTGATTACAGTCATCACTGCAGAAATGTCATAGTCTTACATCAGGATAATAAGAACCAGGTCAGGGTGTACATGAACATTATGCAGATGTACCTGATGATGTAATTTCAGGTTGTCGTGTTAGAAATAACATTTCTAAATGAGAGAGAGAACATGCTTTGGATGGCATGAAAAATCCCTCAGCAACTTGATTGGTCAGCTTAATAAAAGGCTGAGAGACTATTTGTTTGGCTTGAGACTTGTTTATATAGGCTTTATTTGGGTAAAATGAGTCATTCCTAACATATATTTTGGTGTCAGAAGTGGGATAAAGACCCACTGAGCAACAGCTGAGAAAGGGAAATTGGCCAAATTCGATACACAGAAGCCAGAGGAAGCTACATTCATGCAGGTTCCCCACCTGCAGGGGGGAATTTCAGTTTGGGACAATGTGAGATGAGAGACAGACAAGGGTGAGACAAGCTATCTCAGAGGTATTGTAGTCTGCTTCCAAAGCAGCTGGAGAATATTTCCAACCTGAATAGAGAAACTTACCAAAACAAATCGATGGATGATCTTTTACCAAATATAGAGCAGCAGCAGCTCCAGCTTCTTCCTGATGTCTGACTTCCTTCAGAGCGTTGTTGCAAATCAAAGAAAGAGAGTTTTTCTTACAGCACTCTTTGTATTCATGAGTGCATCACCCGTGGTTTCAGCTGCACCGTCGAAGGTTCCCATCTCCAGCATCAGACTCTGGATTCATCTCCTTTACTTTGCTCACATCGTTTCATTGTAGAAAGTGAAACATAGTTCAGATATTACAGGTACTACACTCTTCAAAGCTTGTTTTAGTCCTATTCCTCATCTCCTTTTAACTTTTCCCTGCAGCTTGGTGGCTTTAAAAAATGAAGCATGTATCAGTATCCAGAAGAGGTACTCACATTTGAGTAATTTATTTATCTCATATCACAAATACAAATATGGGTACATGTTGCTGCACAAAACCATGATTGTAACATTTTCTGTTCTGATAAGTCAATTACAGAATGAATTATCATCTCTAAATGCAACACAGGTCAGCTTTAACTCACTTTTACTTTCCAGTCATGTTAGTCACATCCCACAAGCTGCATGTTACACTGTACTTTGTTTATAGGTTAAAATTAATTGGGTTTTCTGCCTTCTGCACCTGCTTACGTTGATTCCTTTGCTCCTTGACAAATACAAAAATAGGCAAAAAACGTGGTGCTAATAGGGTGCTGTAAGTGTGGGGATGGATGACTGATGTCTATCTAAGTCCGAGCTGCCTGTAGCTAAGAGCTAAATGAGCTAATT
>JBAMHX010000027.1:3146798-3161678 GCA_037177515.1 Pseudomugil tenellus | reverse complement strand
ATTTCCTTGAGAAAAATGATGCTGTAGTAGATGGCTGGGAAGATGTGCTGAATTGAAGACTTTACCCCCCCCCCCCCTTTTTTTTTCCTTCTCTTCCCATCACCGTTAAGGTATTATTGCTGTTATTTACTAATTTGTTGCATTAATTTCTTATTTATATATATGGGTGTGCCTTGTTTTGTGTTGTTCACTACAAAATGTGCAATAAACATATGTTTAAAAAAAAAAAAAGAAAATGCGACTGACAGTAATAGTAATCAGAGATTTAGGCACAAGGTCTTTGTTAGCCCTACTCCTTCCCCCTTGCCACTGGCCTCTCAAAACGGACAAATATTAGGGCTGAAAGTTAACCTCTATGAATCGGAAAACCCCTTCAGCAATCGCATACTCCATCTCTATTCACTGTTGGATTTTATGTAAGCAGACGTAACGAGTTGTTGCCAGAAATCTCAGCAAATCTTGCTGTCTGCAGTTGTGCTGATTTCTCCTGCATGGGCTATTAGCATCCTTTTAAAACTGTCTGCAGCTGAACAGAGAAATGTAACCTGTTAATGCTGCTGTCATGGTATGTAGCATGTAATGGAGAATAGTGACTTCATGGAAACTAGTAATTCAGCTGCTTGCACTTTCTTAAGCTGCAATATCCATGTAAGAAATGTGCAGCATGGATGCTAGCAATTTGTTCTCAAGTTCTCTTTTATGCATTATCAGATCACTAAAGTCACAAAATACACTACTTTTTAAAAGTCACAGTGTAATGTTTCATCCAATTTTTGCAAGACATTGCTGCACATGTTGTGTTATTATGCCCTCAATGTAATTACAGGCCAGCAGAAAGGTTGCTAAAGTTTTGATTAATAACTTTGTCATTTAAGTTTATAAGGGCTGGCTGCAGAAAACTGTTCAGCCTGTTAATTTAAATGTTACTGAAGCCTAAATTTTGAATAAACTGACCATTATACATTGAAACAATGTTAAACTAGACATGTTATTAATAAAAAAATATTTAAAGTCATACATTTCTTGGGCTGCACGGTGGTGAGGTGGTTAGCGCTGTAGCCTCACAACAAGCAGGTTGCTGGTTCGATCCCCGGCTCGGGCGGTGGCCAATCTCTGTGGAGTTTGCATGTTCTCCCCGTGTTAGCGGGGGTTCTCTCTGGGTTCTCCAGCTTCATCCCACAGTCCAAAGACATGCACCTTGGGAATAGTCTGATTGGACACTCTAAATTGACCCTAGGTGTGAGTGTGTGGTTGCGTGGTTGTTCGTCTATGTGTGTGGCCCCGTGATAGACTGGCGACCTGTCCAGGGTGTACCCCGTTTGGGAATGAGCGGTAGAAAATGAATGAATAAATTTCTTTGGACTTAGTAGCAGTGTTAAGCATTCTGTGAATTTCTTCATAAATGGTGAAATGACACTATAAAATATTTAACTTAACAAATAACCCACAATTAAGTCCCATTCAACAAGGTGCTGGAAGCATTCTTCCATAACTTCCATTTAATTTATCTGTATTTTAAATGTAAAACAAAGCCTATGCCATCGGAAGTGACTGCTGTGGGTATATTCCCGAACACAATAATAGACACAATAATATAAAGCTTCACATGTTCAGTCAGAAAGCTCCACCTGGTGTGGAAACTTTGAACCAGTCCGCTATGACGTCAGGACAGGAAGCATCCTGAAGTCATGATCTTTTATTTGCACTTGATTTGAGGTCAATGAGAGACATAGTTCCAGAGATATAGCCAAAAATATGATTTTTCATGCATAAAGCGCCACCTGATGGGGAAGCCATAAATCCAAAAATCGTGAAATTTGACCTAGGTCGTCCCGTTTGGGGGATCAAAATTCAATTTTAAAAATTGTTCTAACTATTGCGTTTACATGAAGGATATCTGATGGGAGACAAGATGGAGGACTCAGTGGCGGAAGTGGTCGGGGATATAAATATATGACAGTATTGGCATCATTAACATATTTATCCTTTTTCTGTAGGTCTTCCTGAATAAAAGCTGCAGTGTACATTGATCTGTATTCCCTCCCTGAGTTCTGCTGGAGGTTTTCCCTTCCTGTTAAAAGGTAGTTTTTCTTCCCACTGTCACCTCATACAACTCAAGATGGGAGATTGTATTGAAGTCAAGACTGGATGCAATCTGTCCGTTTTCCCTTGCTAGGGTATCTATTATGAAATGGCTCAAATTGATGTGCTGAATAACTTTGTTGTGAGGTGGCGCTATACAAATAAAGCTACCGTAAAGTGAATTGAATTCTTGCAGATTTAACAGTTGCAAAACAATTATTATTATTATTATCCAGTTTCGATTTATTCTGTGTGAATAATAGCTACAGTTTGCTGTTTGTTTTTAGCTGACATGAGTAGCACTTTGAGTGATCTTTTGCTAATGGCTGAATAGCTTCATGTTAGAAAGCGATTGAAAATGTGAACTGAATAAAGTGTCTTCTGAGTTCATATCTGTAGCGTTTGCTGTAGTCAGTCATACACACGAACAGATTTTGAAGTTGATGTTCACACAAGTACTTCACAGCAGGTCAGCATTAGCTGGAGATCAGCTCTCACAGCTGAAAATGTAATTCAGGGATATGGATAGAAAGCAGATAGAGCAGGATATAAAAATGTGTTTTTATTGCAGATGAAATATCCACAGACATGGTGTCTTAATGTCTGAGCTTCTATATTAAAAGTCACATTGTCCTTTGTCCCAAATTGTGACCTGATTAATTTATAGCATCTCTTCATTGATCTGGAGTGCAGATAGCTCAATAAATCTAAGACGTTAAAAAGGGAATGAAACTCTTTCCCCTGGTGTAAGAGGGGTGTCAAACCAGGGGTGTCCAGCTCTGGTCTTTGAACACTATAATCCTGCAGGTTTACCATGTATCCAGATGGTCAATGTGCAGAACTTCTTTGGCTTTTGGATACATTTAATGGAAGCCAGGTGTGTTGGCATAGAGAAACATGGAAAACCTGCAGGACATCAGCCCACAAAGATTTTGAAAACCCCTGGCCTGAACCAAGCTCTTCAGTCTGTTAAGTTCTTTTAGTTGTGTTTCTTCCATGTTATGATCTGCTGCAAGATGCATGGATTTGGTTACTTAGAAATAACATCAACGATAACTATTGCCAAGGATAACTAAACAGCATCACGCTGTGAGCAGCAACAGAAAGTTCAACTTTTTCCTAATGATGCCAATAACCTCAAACAGTTTTATCCTCATTAGTTTTCATGCCAAATTCTTCTCTTGAACATGGTTTCAATTACAAAGTTAACAAATAAGGTAATGTTATATTCACAGTCATTTAGCAGCTTTTATCCAAAGTGACTTACATCTGGGGCGTGGGGTACAATTTCTTACCCAAGGACACTTCAGCATGTAACCGGGGGATACCTGGAATCAAACCACCAACTTTCAGGTTGACAGACAACTGTTCTTACCTCCGGAGCTACCACCTCACCATGAATGAATGTAATGTTGTTTGGTGTAACAAAATTCTCCATCCATCCATTCATTCTCTTCCCTTTATTCTGGGTCGGGTTGTGAAGGCATCAGTCTAAGGAAGGAAACCCAGACTTCCCTCTCCCCAGCTACACCTGAGAGCTCATCAGGAGGGTCGAAAGCTATCTCTCCCGTTTGTCCATTGTCTCCTTTGGGGTCTCCTCCCACAGGGACGTGTCTGGAACACCTCACCAGGGACGTGTCCATTAGGCCTTCTAACCAGATTCCCAAACCACCTCATTTGGCTATTCTTGATGTGGAGGAGCAGCAGATCAAATCTCAGCATCTCCTGGATGACCGAGCTTCCCACCCTATCTCTAAGGGAAAGCCCGGGAAGATACCCATTTTGACTGTCTGTATTTACAGTCTCGTTCTTTCTGTCACTACCCACAGCTTGTGACCATCATTTGTTGAAGCCTCCACCATTTGGTGACTTAGGAGGGGAAAGCAGTGCTCCATCAGCACTGTCTACAGTTGGGATGGGGGGCTGCTGACATCAACTCAGGACGTTGTGGGTTGGTGGAAGGAATCCTTTGAAGACCTCCTCAATCCTACCAACACGTCTTCCAATGAGAAAGCAGAGCTGAAGGACTCTGTGGTGGACTCTCCCATCTTCAGGGCCGAGGTTGCTGCGGTGGTTAAATAGCTCCTAGGGGGCAGGTCCCCTAGGTGGTCTCCCAGAGTTTCTTAGGGCTATGGATGCTGTGGGGCTGACATGGGTGAAACGCCTCGGCAGAATCGCATGGACTTTAGGGACAGTGCCCCTGGACTGGTAGACTACGTTGGTGGCCTGCCTCTTCAAAAAAGGGGGATCAGAAGGTGATCTCCAGCATCATACTCTTCATCCTCCTCAGAAAAGTTTATTCAGGGGTCCTGGAGAATAGGGTCCGCAGGACAGGTGAACCTCAGATTGAGAAGGAGCAGTATTGTTTTTGTCCTGGATGTGGACCCGTGAACCAGCTCTATACCCTCTTAAGGGTCCTGGAGGGGCCATGGGAGTTTACCCAACCAATCTACATTTTTACATTACATGTTTTGTGGACTTGGAGAAAGCGTTCGACCATGTCCCTTGGGGACTACTGGGGATATGCTCCAGGAGTATGAGGTACTGGACCTCCTTGTACAAGCTGTCCAATCCCTGTAGGACTGGTATCAGAGCTTGGTCTGTATTTCCGGCAGTAAGTCGGATTTGTTTCCAGTGAGAGTTGGCACCTGCCAAGGCTGCCTTTTATCACTAATTCTGTTCATAACTTATATGGACAGTATTTGGATTAGGTGCAGCTGAGGTGTTGAGGGGATCCGGTTTAGTGATTTCAGAATTGGGTGTCTGCTTTTTGCAGATAATGTTGTCTTCATCTGGTCGTGATCTCCAACTCTCACTCAAGTGATTTTGCAAATCAAGTATCCCGGGATGTTATTCACAAGTGAAAGAAGGATGGCAGGCAGGTCAATGTGGAGACTCTGACTTTGTGAAGAAGGAGTTGATCCATAAATAAAACCATCAATTTACCAGCCATTCTATGTTCCTATGGTCACAACTTTCTCAAGATAGCTAAAACAGCTTCATACATCCATTTTCTATATCCACCACTTAATCTAGGGTTGCAGGGAAGATGGAGCCTATCCCAGCAATTAGCAAGTGAGAGACACTCCCTGGACAGGTTGCTAGTCACTCATGCTAGTATATACATCCACACAAATGAAAAAGAGGCTTTACAAATAAGCTAATCTTTTTCAAGTCATTTTACACTAATTTAGAACCAAACGAGAGTCTCACAAAGGGACAATTACCCATGAAAAACTTAAACTGAGAGCTAATCTAAAACTGATATTTCATTGTGCTACATCCATTTTGCTTTGCATTATTCATATAAAATTTAATTTAAACATTACTTTATCAAAGTTTAAAATGTAGCAAAATAAAAGAAAATTCAGTTTAATCTCATCCTTGACTATATGTACTTATCTTCCTGTCCTTATATTTATCTACATGAAACCTGATTAGTATGAGTGGATTAGCTGACTGGAGTGTCACTTTGATTGTTTCAGCTAAAAGGAATTGTGGGGAAGAATTATTGCCTTTCCTCTCATTTAGCCCCAATGTTTCTGAATGCTTAGGGAGATAATAGGGAAGCACAATAACCTTCTAAGGCATTTAGAGATACTATCTTGACTTACATTATGCAATAATAAGTTACCAAAACTTTAATTTAATCAATGCAAATTTTATCATTCATCCAGCTCTGCAGAGGCCTGGCAACAAACCCTGCATTTGATTCAGGTGTGTTGGAGAAGCTTGGAATCTAAAAGCTGCAGGGCAGTAGCTCCTGAGGACCAGACTTGGACACCAATGCCATATGAATTCATCTGTGACTTTGCTACTCATTCAGACTTTCGGGACAACATTAGGCAAAAGATAAGATGTCCTTTTTTTCTCTATTGTGTTTGATCTGTTTACTTCCCCTTTATCCAGCTCCCTCATCCTGCTCCTTTTGCTATCAACACTTAAACAACACAATCTAATGAAGTGTGGCCTTTAAATGTTCATAATTAGCAGTTGTATTTCAAAGTGCTGATTAGCGATTGTAAATGTGGATGTGAGAGAATAAGAAGCAGTCTTTTTTCTGTTGTCCTCTGTCCTTGTGTCCTTATGAACAGAAAAACAAAAAAAATAACTTAAATCTAATTGGAGATTAACTGATCCAGACCAATTTAATACAGTTATCTGAATTATAACACTTTACGTTGATCTTAATATGTCTTCTAAACTTGTCGGTATACTTAAAAAAAACAAAAACAAAACAAACTGAATGGGAAGATATATTAGACTGGAGAAACTGGAAGAACATTTACAAAAAATAATGAAGAGCATCAGTGAACTTCCTGTAACTGGAAAGTGTGGAGGTGCCTCAGGCAGAGAAACTCAGCACTAACCTCCATAAACATCATCTCTAAGTCCTACACTTTAATCACAGATGTTTCATGCCAAATTGCATCCAAACATTCTGGTATATATGTTTTTTCAGATCTGTACTTTACTTTAAGGAAGAAAATAAATAAAAACAGGAAAATTTCCTTTTTAAATTAAAAATATGTATTTCTTAACTATCCAAACATCTATTTTCTGATGCTTATTGAAGGTGGATTTATGCGCTTTCCTGTGGAGACCAATCTTGCCAGAAAGCCATCACCCTCTGGAACAGATGAAGGCTGTTTCAATTTGAATTCAGGCATATGGAGACAAAGTTAAAATTACCAGTTACAGAGGTGTTGGACATAGGAACATTGATAGAATAATAATTGTTCCCATTATTATTCCGGATCCCACAAGGAGCACAGCCAGGGATGGATCTGCCATCTGACATCCCAGGGGTCTCATTGGTCCAAAAAACTTAGTAGATTGGGACCCATACTAACACTGAGTGGCCCACTCATTTTTTTCAACTCAATCACCTTTTCACTGTTTTCATTGTAATTAATTACTGTGTGAGTAATTCATTCATGTAAATAGGTAAGAAACAGTAAATATTCCGAAGCTTCTAAGAAAACACACCAGGCATCATCATCTGTGGAAGAAAAACTGTGAAAGCCACAAACAGCTACAAACAAAATAGCAACAAGTATATGTGTGTATGTGTGTCTACTAAATATTAAGGCTGAGTTGTGTTCAGTGAGAATGCAAATACAACCGTACACCCTCCAAGGATCAGAGGTGGATCAAGAAGGTCCCAAGTCCAAAGAAACCAGTATAGAGGACAGAACCTACCACAAACCCGCCCAGACGGAAGCAGAGGGAGTCCCGCCAGTCTTGCCAGGTACCGAACCCACTGACAATGAGTCAGAGACAGAACCCAGTCCCCATAAGCCCTAGAGCCATCCACCACTCCGGGAAAGACCCAGTTCAACGCCTGGACAGGCAGCAGCTCAGATAACAGTGAGCCAGTGTCTATCCCAGTGCCCCCAGTCAAGCACCCCAGAAACCAAAATGCCCACCTCCAACCACTGTCACTCCAAAAGTCACACCCCAGACCCACCTTAGTCAACATTGCCAAATCTGTACCCCCAAATGATCGTTCACCATACCACCATACCACTCTCAAGACCACTGATGCAACCCTAACCGCAAGGCAAACTGCTGATGATGGTTCAAGCTGTGGTAATCTGCACTGCACTGTTAGCAGGAAACAGCAGTGAGCATGCAAGCTGTTTGCAAAGTTATGGTGAAGTGATTGAACACATCAATAAATCTGTGTTATCACTTCAGTTGGTCTCTTTATGCTCATGAAACTAATTGATGTCAGCATTTCCAGCAGAACAGCTGGTTAACTGGTTGTGTTCACTGTTCAAACAGCAGAAAGGAAGTTTAGTTGTTTATACCTTGCTATATGAAATAATCTTGTTGAACATGATATGATGCTTTTAAGCCATCATTCATCAAAATTAACAGACTCTGCAGATTTCGTATTTTATTCATTAGCCTGTTTGTTACAGGCTGTGGGTTGATAGTTGGAAACTTTTGGGTGTAAATGGGTCAGAAGCAGCTTCTGTACAGCCATAGTTTTAATGGTTTTAGGGAGTTGTACAGTTGTTATACACATATTTCCAAGGTTAATGATTAATTATATGGGCTTATCTGGACTAAAATGTCAGGGCTAGTTTGTCCCTGGTCACAGCTGATTAACACTGGGGAATGAGACCCTTGAAACGTTACATGGCAACCTTTACAAGTCATCTAAACAAATACCAAGAAAACATTTTTCAATAACTAGAAAGAAACATGATTTCAACATCACAGTGACATCTCCTCCTATCTGATGATGACAAAGTGCACTTGAAAATAATCAGCCTAACTCCTTCAACAGGTACTGGAGTCTGTTCATTTCTGTTACCTCATCCAGCCATCTGTGAAGCATAAACTATAATATATCCACAAGTTGCACCATCTCTGCTTGCGGCACCAATCCTTCCCAACACACACACTGTAGATAAAAATATCACATTATCTATTTTCCATTTCATAATGGCAATGATCAGAAATTTTGGCAGAGGAGTCAAGGACAGACAAGGGGGTTAGAGGAGAGATGACAAGCATTTAACAGTGTGAGGCATCCTGCATGAAAGCTGAGGCTTTAAAACAATGTCACATGGCTTCATCATTTAACCTTTGTTTTGTTAAGCTCAGCTTTAATTATGTTTGTCAGATGAGAACAGGATGAGGTTGTGACATAAACTGGAGCATATCCCTGATGCTATCAGGCAAGAAGCCCACAAATCTAGATCAGGTGCCCAAATCACATCGAAGTGGCCCAGTCAAATTCAGAAACCTGGTCACTCTGAGCTCTCCAAGAAGGCTTGTTGTGAATGTAGCCAGGTGATAAATTATTAATGTTATCTCTCACTTAGGCTTGGGAAATCTCTTTTATAGTATTTAGAGATGCATAATTGTTGCTTATTGCGTTGGCCAGCAGATGATGTCACAGCAATGGATATCTTTCCTGCCAATACTTTATCAGAGGCATAATGGTGTTCTGTCAGTTTGGCATACCTCACTAGAATAGCATAGTGCATTTTCACAAGAATAGGTTTATCTGTTGGTTTAGGTAACCCAAACCATTTCCCTAACCCTAACCCTAATGCCCCTTAACCCTAACCCTTTAGCTGTAGCCCTAACACCCAAAAAGACATTACAGAAAACCATTGTGTTAGTGTCAGTGGTACGCATGCACATTAAGTAAAGGAATGCTACTCTGATGAGTGGTTCTTCTTCGTGTTTGATACCAGAACCAGCTGGAAATGCAGTGGAGATGCTAATTAGGAAACTTTTTTCTGCTGTTTTGAGACTAATCTGTACAGAAAATGTAAATATGGGTTAAAATGAGTAGGTAAAGCTCCATTATGATGTTTTCTACATGTTTCTTAGTGAGATGGTTTATTGTTAATGAGTTCCACCAAAGGCCTGCATGTGGTGTGGGTTGGAGACTGCCAGGTCCTCTGCTGAATGACAGGAGCTACAGTGTGTGTCAATTCAAGTGTGTGAGGTGTGAAAAAGGAACCGTTGTGTATAAGTATACATAAGTTTATATTTAACATTTAGCGGTTAATAAGCAGTGGACAAACTGTATGTGGTGGTCTATTATTGTATTATGTTCCTGTCAATGTCCAGAGTCCCCTGCTATGTTTTCTTCTATTATTATTACATATTTGTAAAGTTCCTTACCAGAACTATGCATGGTTACCTTCATCAATAAACTTTTGCAAAAACACCTCAACTCAAGTGTTTCTGATAAAGTTCTGGTGATAAAACATCAATAAATCAACTCTCTTACAAGCAGGGCTGTTGCTACCGGGTACACCACCCCTTTGAGATTTCTTATTATAAAAGAGAACATTATGCTCATCAACTTTCTTTGCTAAAGCTATTTCTATAACTACTTCCAGCTATAGCTGCTGAAACAACTGGTGAAGGTTAAGCAATTAGACTTCATCAAGTCATTTTCTTCATTCATCATTACCTTTGCCAAGGAGGTGATGTTTTTGCAAGCGTTTGTTGGTTGGTTTATTTGTTTGTGTACAAAATAACTCAAAGTTCTGGATGAGTTTTGATAAAATTTTCAGGGAATGTTGATAATGGAGGTATCAACAAATGATAAAATTTTGGTGGCGATCCAGATCAGCGAACCCAAACAAAGCATGTTTACTCTCTGATTGCATAAAACAGTTACGTGGGGTTAAACAAAACTGATCTTTCCAATTTGGCAACAGTCTGTGGTCGCTATTTCTTGGTTTCTCGCCTCCACCAAGGAGGTAATGTTTTTCCCAATGTTAGACATGTAATAGACATGAAGTAATCCAAAGACATGAGCAGCTGAGTTGTAGCTGAGTTCATCATAAATTGTAAGTATGTCAACGGATTTCACGTATCTTCAATAGTTACATTAGTGGAAAGCGGTTTACGCCTAATAACTTGTCAAGTAATAATAATGGTCACAACTTCATTCCAAATCCTAATGCAGTGTTTTTATTGTCTTTGAATGGAGTAGATAAAATAAATATAGAACTGCTCTTTAGTGGGAATCGTAAAGGGGACTGGTCATGCTTGGCGGAGGTCTGTGCTCTCAGAGTGCTTTTCTAGTTTCACAATACAGTACCAGTCAAAAGTTTGGACACACTTTTCCATTGGATTTAAGGAAAAAGTGTGTCCAAACTTTTGACAGATACTGTACATATAGAAAGAAAAATCTGTACATTGGTTAAAAAAAAGCTTATAGAGAATATCCCTAATTTATATGCACATTAAAGAGACTTCAGAGATGGATTTTATGGTATGAGGTGAGCCAGTCTGGGCCGGACTGTGCCAACATGCTATTGTTAAATCATGAACAGTGGATTTGGAAGCCATGAGTCACATCATAACAAGTTCAGCCTTCACTGATGACTGAGAATACTGTAGCATGTTAAGAGTTTTGTTTACATCAGTGTGACTAGACAACTTCAAATTAGGCTCCTTAAAATGAAAGTCCTCCATGACCCCATAGTGTTTAGAAGCTAATGACTGTTTTTGCCAGTTATGACAGACTGGGAATGGCAGAGGAAAGAAGAGAAGTAAGATGATTGCAGAGAGTGGACATCTAATGATTCACAACAACTTTGTCTTTTGATAATTTTTAGCCGTAAGTGCATGCTCCATTGTTTGTGCATTGAATGGAAAAGTGGGACAGCAGTGTCGATTAGTGCATTTCACATTTTTTATAGAAGTTCAGATGAATTACTAACTGTGGCTCTATAAGCAGCAGTTGCCAGGCTCATTAAGAGAGCTTGAACTTCTGTAAACCCTGTTTAAAACCTCGTCAGATCACCACAAAGGATCAGTAGTAACATGAACAATTCCTCTCGTCTGTCAGGAATATTTTTTACAACATGAGAAAATCTGGTTCCATCCAGCTAAGCGTGCCATTAGGTTCCTGATTCCAGGCCACGTTATTTCCACCACAGGTAGCCTCATGTTGAAGAAAGTAGGTGGAGATGATGTGAGCTTTGTGACATGGTGCATTATTCTACTGGAAGTGTCCATCAGTAGATGCTACTCTGTGGTAACAAGGGGATGATCATGGTTAGCAACATAGGAAGATTGTGGTGATTAAAGCTAAATTGAACGGATCTGCTTGCGATGGTTGTAAACCAAACTGGCTCTTGGGAAGATTAAAGATGATCAATCCACTCCAATTCCCATCACCATTCCTATCTAACAGAGTGACACATGGGCCTTAGCTCAGCTACTTAAACTCAGCAGTGATTTATGTATTTAACCTTGTGTGCTCCTCTCAGGAGTCTCCTTCGGATTCGGTTGTTGTTACATGCTAAGCAGTCTTAATCTAACTTTTGTGGTTCTAGTTTTATTGATTGAATTACCAAATGGGATCAGATCACATCTAAGAATCTGTCAAATGCTCATCATCTCTGCGAACACCGGCGCTAACATCCCTACCAAGTTAGATAAAAACATTTGTTTTCTAAATGGAAATGTCAGTGTGGATGGATGTTACTTACATGCTGTTCTTTGCAACCTGATGTAATCAGAACAGACACTGAAGCAGATATTTAAATATAAGATTAGTTGTCATCAAACGTATTGTGAGGAGTCACAGCAGATGCATTTATTAATACGTTAAGATGGATTTTCATCTGTGTCAATGATGATGATCTATGCATTTCATTTGAATTGGATTTAAAGCTGAAAAACAAATCATCCGGAGGCTCTTATGCTATCATGGATGGTTTTTTTTATTTATTTATTTTTTTACGTTTTCCGCCATGCGTGGTTAAATATAGAGCAACAACAGCACTGGAACGAAAGCCAATTACAAATCCCCTGTGCTTGGTAACCTTACTGAAAGGAATTATTGCAGCATCAAATTAAAGTCAAAGCCTTAACAGGCTGACATTTATGTTTCCTTTTTCTTCCCCTGTTTTATTCCACAGTTGCAGGTTCCTGCAGACAAGCAACTGTCCGACCCAAAAACACTCTTCCACCTACTCACTACTGCAACCCACTTCCAGACTGGACTTTAATCAGACATCTCTTGGAATATAATTATTTAAAAACTGGTTTTGCCTACAGCACCACCATTATTACATTAAATCTAGCAGACTGCAGGTTTACTTGTAATTCCTAGGTGCTGTAGAACAGGAGGCAGAACCTTCACTTATTAGACCTGATCCAGCAGCTGCTGTGTTCAGTTCCACGTGTTTACAGGCTGTTCCTGGAATAAAGGAAGTGTCCTTTCTCTGTTAACTAAACCAGTAGTTCTCAAGCCTGTTTCAACAATCTACCCCTGCAGATTATTTTTCACCCTGTGGGTGTAAATTTACATTTTAGTTCAGGTTCCACATTCAGCACAATTTGGTCTGTGTGTCGCACCAGTGACATAACAGCATGAAAACTCCACATTTCATTCCTGCTTTTAGTGCATTAACCTCTAGAAAACAAAATTATTTAAACATTTTGTTCAGATAACCCTTTACATAATTTGATTCTATAAACTAAAATATTTTATTACTTTTTATTGTCATATGTATTAAATTAAATGCATAAAGTAACTTTCATTTAATTTCATGCATAAAACTGACCATTTTTCTGTAATTTTTCTACTTCTGCATTAAAAACATTCATTTTATTATATACGTACTTTGATTTTTCATTTATATATATATATATATAGATATTTTAATCACCTTACATATTTATTCCTTTACACAGCTTAGTCCAGTCACAATGGATCTGCTAGCTCACAAATGTTTTATTACAGGTTTTTAGCATAGAAATGACATATTTTACATCATTATCGGTCATTTAAATGTACCTTTGTGTACATTCCTAACATGTTTAATAATCCTGACCACCTGAAGATGCATAAGTTATAGAAAGTGTTTGTCTCAGATCTACATAGTATAGTTTTCTGCAGAACTATGTGTTAAAATTCTCCATCGTCCCCCCTAATGTCTGCTTCCCATACGCCCCATTTTTCTGTCCTGTTTTTATTGTCACAAATGTTTTTTCCCTCCTCAACAGGTCTTGTTTTTAAGCATTAAGATTTCCTGAAATTACACTGAGCTTAATGTTTATCGACAGCTTTCTGTGTGATTTTTTTTTCGAGCTGGAAGCCTCTCCTGCTGTAGAAGCCAGCCATTTCTCAAATGCTGGCCCCTCTTCATTACCGCTTTTCTTCTTTTTTCTGTTTTCTAGCATCCTCCTCCTCCTCCATCATCAATTTTATAGTCAGCATCAAAGGTCTTCGTAATGAATTATTCTCTAACTTCTTTGTTCAAGCTCTTTTTTTACTTCTTCTTTCCTGTATCTCTATTTATGGTGAAGTTCTCTCCTCTTCCTTCTTGAAATCTCTTTTCTTTTCCATGTTGACCTTCTCCAGATGGAAGACATTCCTCCTCAAAAACCACTTGAGCATGCTCCCTCTCTCTGCTCTCAGTCTCCCGCTCCTCTTTCATCTTGTTTACGTGTCCCTCTTTGCACCAAAGTTTCCTCCAGGTTGCCCTAGGAGAGTGAGGAGCAAGCAGAAGAGAGAATTTTGGCGTCTGCAACCATGTGGGCCTCCAGCCAATCTTTCTGCAGAGCGAGATGAAAACTGCTGTTTGATTCAGAAGATTCTTCTCATCTCCGCTGCCTGGGTTTGGATGCAAACAGCCAATCTATGTCACTCTGATCATCGTAGGCTTGAGGTGATGATGCTGTTTATCATCATTTGCAGTTTTCTCAGAAACAGCATATTCTGAAAGATGATTTAGGTGTCCTGAATCATTTAAATAACCATTATTAGGATCTATTTTACCCTAAAAAGCACCATATCAGCATTTTTTTCTTAGAAATGAAAATAATTTTATTCTTGATCAAATGGAACCTGAACCATAATGAAATGCACAACTTGCCTCACGATTTTCCTAAGAAGAAAATACTTTTTTTGTCTTTCTGAAGCTGATGGGCATGACCTGTCATCCAGTTCAACCCTCCCTGATCTAAACTAACTCTTCAGTTAGCTTACAGAGTATGATAAGGTGTGAAAGTATTGGTTATGGTTGTATAAACAGGCGTGCTGCATGCGGAATAAATAATTTCATTTAAAAAAAAAAGGGAAATTGTTTGAGTTTTTCTGTCCCACTGTGATTGTGAGTTGATGGATATTAATGGAGATATATAAATATAATAATTTAGATAAGTAAGTTAGTGAATATTGTGTAGTACACAGATATGTGTACTATGATGAGAAAGGGATATCCATCCATCCATCCATCCATCCATCCATCCATCCATCTTCTACCGCTTATTCCCGAACGGGGTCGCGGGGGGGCT